>QLTV01002137.1:219039-259750 GCA_003457575.1 Thermophis baileyi
CATCATCCTTTCTGAAAATAAACCTTTCTGCCTATTTAAAATTAAACAGAAATATATAAATATGTACAAAATAAACATACATCTAACTCTACATAATACATAATACAGAGACTGACTAAAACAGAAAAACGAACAAAATACATACATAAACCATTAATATTAATATTTTTGTAACGTTGCGTACCATTATATCGATGGTACTGTTGGTTCTAAGTTATCTTTCTTTCATTATTTCTATATTTTTATTGTATTTCTAATTCTATCATAAATATTTTACATTGAGTGTTTGTCTGCCTGTCTGGTTGTGCATCTTTTTGTGATTTCCACAGATTATTTCTTTTGGTATTTATGGTTTAACCAAGAGTACCATTTTTCATAATCTTATGAGCTGTTGAAGGCAGGAGCCAAAGGAGAAGCAGCAGAAGAGTCAGCCCATTCAAAATTCTCACCTTCCTTCTTAGACCATATATCAAAATTTGTTGAGAAGCTGAACTGCAGGTGGCTCCCACAAAATCCCACCAAGGCTTTAGCAGAGAAGGAGCAGACTGTGTAACATGGTTTACAGATTAATAGAGTTGGAAGGGAGCTTGTAGATCATCTAGTCCAACCCCCCACTCAAGCAGGAGTCCCTACATCATTTCAGACAAATGGCAGTCTAATTTCCTCTTGAAAGTCTCAAGTGTTGAAGCTCTCACAATCTCCGAAGGCAACTTCTGTTCCACTGGTTGATGGCTCTCACTGTCAGAAATTTTCTCCTTATTTCCAGGTTGAATCTCTCCGTGGTCAGTTTCCATCCCTTATTCCTTGTCTGGCCTTCTGGTGCCTTGGAAAACAGCCTGCCCCCCTCCTCTCTGTGGTGGTCCCTGGCAGCCCCTCAAGTATTGGAACACTGCTATCAGGTCTCCCCTGGTCCTTCTCTTCGCTAGACTAGCCATGCCCAGTTCTTGCAACCGCTCTTTGTATGTTATAGCTTCCAGACCCCTAATCATCCTGGTTGCTCTCCTCTGCACTTTCTCTAGAGTCTCGACGTCTTTTTTGTAGTGTGGTGACCAAAACTGGATACAGTACTCTAGGTGTGGTCTAACTAAGGCTTTATAGAGTGGTATTAGTACCTCCCTAGTCCTAGATTGTATCCCTCTATTAATTGTATCCCTCTATTAATGCATTAATGGGTGGCCTTGAGGCTAATTAATATCAAGTGTGCTTTCTCTTACCTAGTTTGACTTGTCACTGAAAACAAAATTGAGGCCAGTTAAGTTTCATTGATCACAAGAAATTACTCTTTTGCAAAACAAACAAAGGTGACATGTCCAGCTCCCCTTGGGAGAGCTCAGACATTATTTCATTTAAGCAAGTTTTATCTTGGAAGATTTTTTGGGTAAAAATCTATGGGGGATACATTAAGAATTACTGTACTTCTGATAATGGCAAGGAAGGGTAACATCCTACCCACTTAGCAATAGCTTGACTTCATTTGCCAGAAGGGGAAAAACATGTTTGTGTCTCTTGTTCTTCATCCAAAGAGCAGATGGAATTGAGGGTTCAGGTGGTATTTGGCCTACATGAAACCCCTGAGTACCTGCACCCAAGATGGCGTCTGGCTTGTGCCAAGGTGTTATTTTTTTTCAGATAGGGCTAAGCATGCTGATCAATTGTAACCTTAGAAAAGTGACCAATAATGCTGGTGTTTGTGGAAGAAATGTTTTATTTATACCCTTACAAATACTGAATGGGGTACTGGAGATATAAGTCTAATTCAAACTCTGCATTGGAAGTGTCTATGGAGATTCTCAGTCATCCATGTCATGGCTGTCCCAAAGGTGCTTTTTCAGGAGGCAACCTGACATTCTTGTTTTTTCTTTGAAGACATTTCGCTTCTCATCCAAGAAGCTTCTTCAGCTCTGACTGGATGGTGCGGAATGAAAGAATTATATTCCTTGCAGACCGCTGGTCATTTGCATTCTTTTAGAGAGTCATTGAGGCCACTTGGAGGTTTATCTGTGTCCTCAGAGTCACCTGAGGAATGCAAATGGGTGTGGAGCCTTCTTGGCTGCGGGACGTTTTCTGCCCTGTGTCCCTTCCCTGCTGAAGACAGGAACAGGCTGTTGGGGATAAGTTTGTGTTGTCTGATATATTTTATAGCAGCTGGATAGTATAATATTTAGAGCACCACCTTGGATGTGGGAGAGCAGGGTTCAAATCCTGGCTGTTACCTGTCTTACCAGGAAGGATTGATAAGGTCCTCCTCTACATGAATGACATCAAGTTGTATGCCAAGACGTGAATGCCACTTCAACTCATTGATCCACCTGACATGGATCTATGCTGGAGACATCAAGATGTCATTTGGACCATTTTAATTTTCATAGCCAGTCACCTCTCCTTTCTTATATCATTTTCTCTTCCTTTTTGAAATGTATAAATATGAATGCATCCCATTGTCTCTTTAACTGCAGAAATATGTCTTCCATTATTCTCTTGGAAAAGACCGATTTCCAATTTAGTAATTAACACAATAGGAACATTCACTCTGTCAGTTTTGGAATCTTTTTTCCTTTTTGCTTCCTGACTGCCAAAGAGTTTAGCCTGGGAAATTGGGAAGGGTTTTTTGGTTGGAGAGGTGGAAACTTAGTCATAGCAACATTCCTTACTCAAGGACCTTTGCCTGCACCTGCTCGGGACTGCCCAGAGATTGTATCCAGTTGAATGTGGAGATTTGTTTGGACCATGTGTATGCCGAAGCATACAAAAAACAAACTGACCGATCTCTTCAACCCCCCTTTCGGGTGGGAGATCACGTGTATCTTTCTACCAAATACATACGATTAAGTTTGAAAAGTAAAAAGTTAGGACTGAAATACTTTGGTCCCTTCCCCATAGTGAAAGTGATTAACCCAGTAACTGTACAGTTAAATCTTCCCTGCATACTGGGAAAAATTCATCCTGTTTTCCATTGCAGCCTGTTAAAGCCTGCTGTGGGATCTAGATTGAGACCTCAACCTGCTGCCCCCCCCCCAAAAAAAATTGTGGTGCAGGGTGAGACTCATTATGAGGTGAAGAAGATTTTGGACTCTAGATTGCAGAGAGGACGTTTGCAATATTTAGTGCATTGGAAGGGATACCCCTTGTACTTGGCTAAAAAGTTGAGATATTCATGCAGACGCCTTAGTTAAGCAATTTCATGATAAATTCCCTGATAAGCCTAGGGGTCCTCCTGGGGGGGAGGTGGTTAATGTGCTACTTGTATTAACCCCTGACTTCTATCTCGTTCCAGGATGCGTTCCTTTCCTGAGGGGGGGGAAAGAAAGCCTGTCAGTTTTGGAAGCTATTTTTCTTTTTGTTTCCTGACTGCCAAAGAGTTTAGCCTGGGAAATTGGGAGGGAGTTTTTTGTTGGAGCGGTGGAAACTTAGTCATAGCAACATTCCTTACTCAAGGATGTTTGCCTGCACCTGCTCGGGACTGCCTGGAGATTGTATCCAGTTGAATGTGAAGATTTGGTTGGACCATGTGATGAGGGTGTGGGGCAGGGTTGTGAACTTTCGACTGGGTGGGGAAACCATGGAAGCTTTCAGATTCAGGTTTCCCCATATGTGCCAACATGACATCTCTAATAAATTGGGGCTTTGAGGAAATTCCAGCCTTGGAGTTTTATTTCATTGGGGATGTTTTCTGGAACCCTGACACATTCATTCATTATTCATTCATTCATTCATTCAATTTCTATATCTGCTGAACTCAAAAAGAGATGCTTACTGTAACCATTTATAGTGCTTGATAAGGCATTATTTAATGAACATGTTCCTCCTCTGTTTTCATGTTTTAAAAATGTAATCAGATAGTAAACATGTCACCAAGATAAATATAAATATTTCCCATTAATTAAATATGTTTGTTTCTTATCATATTTTCCCTACAATTCAGATCGGGCCTCAGTAGGATAATATAGCATTTTGGGGAAAAAATACAAGCCAAGAGAGCAGCTCCAGAGGCCAAAATGGAGAAGATCTCCACAGCCACCATGGACTTCCCTTTGGTGCTCAGATAGGTAGGGAGGAAGGTGATCCAAACACTGCAAAAGATTAGCATGCTAAAAGTAATGAACTTGGCTTCATTAAAGCTGTCAGGTAATTTCCTAGCCAGAAAGGCCACTGTGAAACTGACAAGGGCCAGAAAACCCAGGTAGGCAAGGACAGCGTAAAACATGGAAGCTGAGCCTTCATTACATTCCAAGATGGCCTCTCCTAACAAGGAGTGGAAGTCCAAGTTGGAAAACGGGGGAGAAGTTGCCAGCCAGGTGACACAAAGAACTGCTTGAACCAGGGGACAGGATACAATAATGGAGTTGGTCAGTGGTTTTCCTAAGAATTTTCTTGCCCTGTTCCCTGGCTTGGTAGCCATGAAGGCCAGAACCACCATGACAGTTTTTGCCAACACAGAGGAAACTGCAAGGGAAAAGAGAATGGCAAAGGCAGTTTGTCGTACGAGACAGGTGAGGTTCCCAGGTCGACCAATGAAGAGGAAGGAGCAAAGGAAGCAGAGCAGGAGGGAGACCAGAAGGATGAATGTCAGATCTCGATTGTTGGCCTTGACGATCGGTGTGTCACGATGCTTATAGAAAATTGCTAGGACTGCCAATGTGATCAAAGAGAGAGAAAGAGAGAGAGATGCTAAAGTGTATCCCAGGGTGTCATGATAGGCAAGAAAGTGGATCTTCTTGGCAATGCAGTGGTCCTTGTTGGGATATTGGTCTTCTGGGCAGGGGTCACAGCGACCTGCATCTGAAATGAAGAATCTTTTCTAAATATTTCAGGGGCAATCATAGTAAGAATTATACCTCCTGCCTCATATCTCAGATATGACTCCTTTCCACATCGGCCAATTCAATAAGGAAGAAATGGAAGGACCCCTGGGCAGCTTATTGTGCCTTGCAAAAATCAAATTGTCTTTGGTTCAAAATACCAATAGTGCATAGACATATATACCGCTTTACAGTGCTTTACAGCCCTCTCTAAGCATTTTACAGAGTCAGCATATTGTCCCCAACAATTTGGGTCCTCATTTTACCCACCTCAGAAGGATGGAAGGATGAGTCAACCTTGAGCCTGGTGGGATTTGAACTGCCGAACTGCAGGCAGCCATCAGTCAGCAGAAGTAGCCTGAAGTACTGCATTCTAATTACTGTGCCACTGAGCCTGGGGGATCAGTTACTCAGAGGTTGAGATCTCTCTCTCTCTCTAATCACCCAGCACCTGTATGATACTTTGCTTTTTTTTTTTTGAGAGAGAGAGAGAGAGAGAATGGTTGACACCTGATTTTTCCCCCACTTTGTAATGGAAGTCTAATAAGATTGACCGCTCTCTCAATCAGGAATCCTGCTTTTTACTGTTTAGTTACATCATCATTCGGAGTGTTATGAAATTATAAAGCGACACACAAATGCACACCAACTCACACATAGAAACACACAGGAGGTGGGAGAGGGAATTTCTCTGTTTCAAATCAGCATCTCCCATCATTCAATCAGACTTTTTTGTAGGGAGGGCCTAGCAGACCATGATAGATTGATTTATTTCTCTGTCAGGCCTATAAGTTTCAAGGGATAATCTTGACAGAAACAGCACATTAAGAGTAATACAAAGTTTGAAAACCCAACCACGTTGTATCACTCATTCAGGGAAATGATCATTGTTGGTTTTCTCATTGGTATGCGATAAGAGGAATGGAAAGGACAGGAAGAAACCTGCAAATTTTTGTCTTGAATGCACCTTGTGGTAAATTTGGTGAGGAGAGCCATCTTGCCAATCTTAGTTCCTTAGAGATGGGAAATTAGACTGGGGGATTTGCATCTCTGTTGTGAAGCCACAAATCACCAAAATCTCTTAATATTTTAATATATTGAATGGCTTCCATGATTCTGGAAGATCTCCATTTGAAGGTTGCTCTACCTGTTTGATTAGAAATGGTGCCTTCTGGACAAGGGTCACATTTGTAGCAGCAAACCTGCTCACCCTCTGGAACAGTTCTCTTCTCACCTGCCTGGCACGTCTTCCTGCCACACCTGGCAAAGGGCACCTTCTAAGAGAGAAAAGAGAAAAGTTTGAGATGGTCTATTTGATGATCATGCATCATTTAATTTCCACATTGAGATCTCCATCTCAAAAGGTCTATAGAAGAACAGGTTCACCATCCTGAAACATCAACCAGGAAGAACTCATGGGGAGTAGAGACCAGTGACATTACCAGCTAATCAATTGATGTTTGGGACTGGCACTTATCTCATGATGAAAAGAAGGACTAGGGGTGACATGATAGCAGTATTCCAATATCTCAGGGGTTGCCACAAAGAAAAGGGAGTCAAGCTAATCTCCAAAGCACCTGAGGGCAGGGCAAGAAGCAATGGATGGAAACTAATTAAGGAGAGAAGCAACCTAGAACTAAGAAGAAATTTCCTGACAATGAGAACAATTAATCAGCGGAACAACTTGCTTCCAGAAGTTGTAAATGCTCCAACACTGGAAGTTTTTAAGAAGACATTGGATAATCATTTGTCTGAAATGGTATAGGGTTTGCTACCTAAGCAAGGGGTTGGACAATAAGACCTCCAAGGTCCCTTCCAACTCTGTTATTCTATTCTATTCTATTTGATTCTATTCATGTAAGATAGTTAAAGAAGAGACTTGGTGGTGCAGTGGTTAGAATGCAATAATGGAGGCTAATTTTGCTGACTGCCAACAGTTCAATTCTCCCCAATTCAAGGTTGACTCAGCCTTCCATCCTTCCAAGGTCGGTTAAATGAGGACCCAGATTGTTGGGGGCGATATGCTGACTCTGTAAACCTCCTAGAGAGGGCTATTAAGTGAAGTGGTATATAAGTCTAAGTGCTATTGCTATTGCTAAAGGTAGTCCCCTCTTATTGAACCTAATTGAGGCACTAACCCTTGAGCCACAGTATAGAAGAAAACCTCAGCTTTCCCAACGTCGTCGCACAGCATGAAGCCCCTGCTGCTACAGCATAGCCCCAAAGCGTAAAGTCCCCAGTCATCCCGGCCAAAGTCATAGTGCAAAGACCCAACTGCAGCCACCATCTTCACCTTGCAGTCTAAGTGCCTGTAATTCTCTGCTCCCTCAGCTGATCTTCACCATATATTTCCTCCTGATGAAGCCAGCCCAGCCAGGCCTTTTGGGAGGAAACTGTTGCCTACATGAAGCTTTTTCCCAAGGAGTAAACCACCATGGGTGACCTTGGGAAGAAAGCTTTATGCATGTCCAGGAGAACATGAACCTTTTTCTGAATTCAGGACATTTCCTTCCAGCCCACCTTCTTGGCCCAGATGATTGCATTGGAGTTGATGGTAAAATCCTGGCCTTGGGAAAGCCTGGGATCCATTTGCCCAACTTTCATGTAGACAAAAGATTGATTGGGGAGGAAAATCCAGTTGAGAAGATCATAACGAGCAGACATTGGTCCATTTCCTAAGAACGAGGCTTCATTTCCAGCACTGTTATTGAACCTGACATTCTTCAAATAGGCAAGAAGCTGAAAGAAAAAAAAGATCCTTGGAAAGTGGAATAATTAAAAATGAGACATCATGGATTCTATCATTCTCTGCTGACTATCATTTTAGGAGATAATTACAAATCTTTAATGTTAGCTTGGGGTATAACTGAGTGATTGGGAACAGCATGAAATCATAGGAATCTCACATTGGAGAATTAGAGATTGACCCCAACACTTCAAAAATACTCCATTGTCTTGTGTTTTTTGTGGCTTCTCCAACTTCACTTTTAATAGAATAATTATTACATATAAAGATTTTAATGCCCCACTCCAGACATTATTCTATACCTGCTGAAATTCTTATGCTTCCATTTTTAATCAAACCATTAACTTATTTTATCACATTCATAATTGCTGTTTGTTTGCTATTTGCTATTTAATAATTTAGTTTGTTTTCAGACATAGTTAGATGGGTGATATGGACCAATTTAATAAATGAACCAAGAAATGTCCATGGGTGGTTCTAAGGTTCTATGGACTGGATAAAATTAAGAGAAATTACCTGCCATGACTGGACATTTGTGGTCCTTTTTCCAAGCCTCATCATGGCTGGTTGAGCTCCTGATCCACGCATGGTATGTAGTGCGTGTGCCACAGCATAAATGGCATTGTAGATACTGTAACTTTCACCTGTCATGCTCGTTTCAAACATGTAAGATGACACATTCTCTAAATTCTCCTTTCCTGTACATTGTTTTCCCCCCTTTTGAAGGATCAATCCTGGTTTTTGGATCTTGCAGCCAAAAATCCTTTCCCACCATAGAGGGAGAAAGACATCTCCTTGGGGGTTCAATGGGTCTAAAGACAGAAGGAGATGCCTGAATTCTGGGATATCGTGGCCATGATCCCTGAAATGCAAAGTACCATGGAAAGGCTTTAGAAATGTCAACATTTCATGAGATGCACTTATTTCCCAATGGGAAGTCAGGATCCAAACAATTTTAACTGCAGAATTACTGGATCTTTTAAAATAATACAGAGATGCATATATAGTTTTAATACATTTTGATTCTCCAAATACAATAATCACCTCAGCTTTATTCCAGGTTGGGATTAAAGGAAGAGTTTTTACCACTGAAAAGGCAACAGATACAGATTCCAGCCGGTGAGTGAAGGCCAGGCAGATCTCCTTCTCCTTTAGCATTGGCATCAGAGTTGAGATGAAAAGTTCTCCCCTGTCATCTTCAGGGGCCAGAATCCCAACCCAGTTCCACTGGAAATACAGGAGCAGCCGGACTAAACCCACATACTGAGGAAATTCATTGGGATTAATCCGGAAGAAGGAAGGAAAAGCAATTCTGTCTCCTTGAGTGAACTTGAGGAAGTGAAAACCGAGCTGCAGAAAAGGAGAGTCTGGTTATAATTTTTTATGACAATATTTTATACTGATGTTAAGGGTCAGTATCAGTAGCGTTTTGCCCTGCCAGTTCGATTGATTCACTTGGAATGGAGTGAGAGGTTTCCAGTTAGAATGACAAATTCAGACTTCAGATCTTCATGATGTGAAGATCATGCAGCTGAATGCTTTTTCTTTGCTATGCACACACAAGATTGGTTGTCTAAGCCCAAAATGAAACAGAATACCTTATTCCACAAGACTTGAAATTTTGGGCTTACACAACTTAGAACTACGTCACCTTAGAACCGATCTAAATGTAGTTCATAAAATTATCTGCCACAATGTCCTACCTGTCAATGACTACTTCAGCTTCAACCACAACAATACACGAGCACACAATAGATACAAACTTAATGTAAACCGCTCCAAACTCGACTGCAGAAAATACGACTTCAGCAACAGAGTGATCAATGCCTGGAATTCACTACCTGACTCTGTGGTTTCTTCCCCAAACCCAAAAAACTTTAACCTTAGACTGTCTACTGTCGACCTCACCCCATTCCTAAGAGGTCTGTAAGGGGCGTGCATAAGCGCACCAGCGTGCCTACCGTCCCTGTCCTACTGTCCTATTGTCCTCATCTATCTGTATTCACTTTGATTATGTTTATGTTTATACCTATACCTGCTATCTTGTACATGTTAGACAAACAAATAAATAAATAATAATAAATAATAATAATAATAATTTTACAAGTAGACTTTGCTAATGCACTACTACATACAATTTTTCTTTGTATCTATCTCTTCCCTTTAACTGAGCTCAGTTCCTTGTGACCAGATGGCTGTAGCTGGTCACAACATCGTTGTATGTCAGGTCTGCCAACTTCGGCCTGGCGCCTCACTGGCATCCTGCCATCAAAGGCTAGGGGGAGGGGATGGGCATGGGGGAAACAAAGGGGCAATGAACCTGTGTGAGTGTTTGATGGGAAATAGGGAGGGGGAGAATGACAGCTTGACGAAGAACAGAGAAGCTCAGAACCAGTTTGTGCCAGCCCTCAAGGCCATGCACCATGAGAAAGAATGTGGATTACCCCAAACAACTCAGTGCTCTCAAATCACCTGAAGACAAACTGGTCATGGCAGGGATAAGGGAAAACATTTTGTATTTTTTTCATGCCGGAAACATAGTTCTAGCCTGACTTTACTTCATCCAGTAACCTACAATACATACAGATTAATAGAGTTGGAAGGGACCTTGTAGGTCATCTAGTCCAACCCCCCACTCAAGCAGGAGTCCCTATACCATTTCAGACAAAAGGCAGTCCAATCTCCTCTTGAAAGTCTCAAGTGTTGGAGCTCTCACAACCTCCGTAGGCAAGTTGTTCCCCTGGTTGATCGCTCTCACTGTCAGAAAGTTTCTCCTTATTTCCAGGTTGAATCTCTCCTTGGTCAGTTTCCATCCATTATTCCTTGTCTGGCCTTCTGGTGCCTTGGAAAACAGCCTGACCCCCTCTTCTCTGTGGTAGCACCTCAAGTATTGGAAGACTGCTATCATGTCTCCCCTGGTCCTTCTCTTCGCTAGACTGGCCATGCCCAGTTCTTGCAACCGCTCTTCGTATGTTATAGTTTCCAGTCCCCTAATCATCCTGGTTGCTCTCCTCTGCACTTTCTCTAGAGTCTCAATGTCTTTTTTGTAGTGTGGTGACCAAAACTGGATGCAATACTCTAGGTGTGGTCTAACCTTTAGTAGGAGAACCTATCACTTCAACTAAATGGAGTTGATGGTCTTTCTTTGTAAGGGAGCTACCTGGGGCAGGTCTGACATTGGAAAACTTGTGGGTCTGTAAGGGTCTCCTACACTCTGAACTGTGGTAGCTACAGAGTCCCCTTGCTCCTTCCATCAAACTGTGCTAGAATCACATCTGGTTTGTTCAGTTTTCCACCTCAGTCTCCTTTCTCTCTTCCACCCATCCCTTTTGCTTTTCTTCCTACAATACAGGTATGGTCCTTTGCTCTCTTAAAATGTCAAGAAACCCAAACCATAAGGAAGGAAAACTCACAACAGCAGCCTTGCATCTTTTCTAAGACAGAGATAAACCTTGTGAAGAGTATCACTGACGTAGTTTGCCTGGTGTTGCCATATGAGAAGCCAAGGGAATAAACCATCAATGTGATTCACACAATAAACCAGATTGAAGAATGGTTACATTTACAAAAAATCTATTAGGAAAGAATTCATCCAGGAAAGCATTTCAGAAATACTTTATTATCTGTTTGCAATATGGGTATAAAGAAATTTACCCTGATACACAAAATGTAAAACAATGAATTCAACTGTGGCATCATGTAGTTTGTAGTTCCCCAAATCATGTAGTCCTGATTTTCCTCAAGTAACTTTGGCTTCATTTTTTTATTTCTGTGTGTGTTTATGTTTTGTGCTTGCTCTACACTGGTACCCTACATAAACCCTTTACCTGTGGAACCTTGAAGATGCTGAAGATGGAGGCCATCTGCCTTGAGTATTGGGAGTTGACATCTCCAACAACAGAGAGCAATTCATCCTGCTTGTCACATTTGTAACCTGGAACCATTTGAACTCGTGTAGACAGAAGAGAGAGGCTGTTCCAGGAAATCCTCCTAACAGTCTCTTTATTGTCATAAATATGGAAGCCGAGTGTGATGTTGGGAAGCAGAACCAAATCCTTGTTGATTTTTGTTACTGCATATACCAAGGCCAGAATTAGCGGATAATTCTTGAATTCAATGCTATAATGCGAAAACATTGGGAAATATTAGAGGGAAAATTTTGTGTGCTAAGGGAGGTTGTCTTTTCTTAAGTGTGTTTGTATGTGTGCTCTCCCGGACTTTGAGGTGGTGAATATATTTCTTGTCCACATGAAACCATGGTCCATGTAGAGAGGGGCTGAGAAGTTTACACATTTACAACCCTAAACAGCCATGACTCATCCACATGAAAAATATCTTTAATAGATTTGGCAGTTTGATTATCCCTTTGAAGGGTGTCTCAGCTCTGGGAACTACTCTGTTCACAATATTCCACTGAAGGCCACAAGATAGATGAGCTATCCATTGTAACTAGCATGACTTATTGTCCAAATTAATATTACAAGTTAACTTCTTCAGTAAGCCAGCGCAGTTTATGACATGTATATCCCTTCCTCACTTATTGTGCTGTTTATCATCTTCCTGAAGAAACTGGAACATTCTAGCCTATTTTAGAAGAATGGTTCTTTAAACAGGAAAGCACCAAGGCTTCTGAACTGCAGCAGAACTTGCAAACATCAGTGGAATAATAATTGATGAAAGGAGTCTCCTGAATCCCAAACAAATCAGAAACTCTTCTAATCCATTCCCTTCCAGGTGAAACGTACCTCCTTGTAATTCTTGTCTTTGATGGCTCACGGTCAAACTCTATCATTTCAAAGAGAGCAAACTTTTCCAGGAGCAAATTCCCCCCAATAATGAGATGCCCAGGCTTGTAGTAGTCCTTCACAGTTCGCAGAGGGTTCCTCGCTACACATACGGTTTGCATAATCTTATGAGCTGTTGAAGGCAGGAGCCAAAGGAGAAGCAGCAGGAGAGTCAGCCCATTCATAATTCTCACCTTCCTTCTTAGACCATATATCAAAGTTTGTTGAGAAGCTGAACTGCAGGTGGCTCCCACAAAATCCCACCAAGGCTTTAGCAGAGAAGGAGCAGAGTGTGCCACATGGGTGGCCTTGAGGCTAATTGATGTCAAGTGTGCTTTCTCTTACCTCGTTTGAGTTGTCACTGAAGACAAAACTGAGGCCAGTTCAATTTCATGGATCACAAGAAATTACTTGTTTGCAAAACAAGCTAAGGTGACATGTCCATCTCCCCTTGGGAGAGCTGAGACATTATTTCATTTAAGCAAGTTTTATCTTGGAAGACTTTTGTGGGTAAAAATCTATGGGGGATACATTAAGAATTACTGTACTTCTGATAATGGCAAGGAAGAGTAACATCAGACATACTTAGCAATAGCTTTCCTTCATACACCAGAAGGGGAAAAACATGTTTGTGTCTCTTGTTCTTCAAGCAGATGGAATTCAGGGTCAGGGTCCGGGTCCAGGTGGTATTTGGCCTACCTGAAACCCCTGAACACCTGCATCCTAGATGGAGTCTGGCCTATGCCAGAACTTTTTTCCATATAGGGCTAAGCATGGTGATGAATGTAAAAGTGGTCAATAATGCAGATGTTTGTGGAAGAAATGTTTTATTTATTCTTACATGGTTAGGGATGATATAGAAGCTCATTTCTCTTATACCTCTTACCAATAGTCAGTGGGGTATTCAAGTTGTAAGGCTAATTTAAACACTGTATTGGAAATGTCTATGGAGATTCTCCGTCATCCAGGTCATGGTTGTCCCAAAGGTGCTTTTTTCAGGAGGCAACTGGACTTTCTTGTTTTTTCTTTGAAGACATTTCGCTTCTCATCCAAGAAGCTTCTTCAGCTCTGACTGGATGGTGGGGAATGGAAGGATTTATATTCCTTACAGACAACTGGTCATTTGCATTCTTTTTAGAGAGTCGTTGAGGACTCTTGAGTTTCTCTTGTCCTCAGGGTCACCTGAGTAGTGCAAATGGGTGTGGAGCCTTCTTGGCTGCAAGATGTTTTCTGCCCTGTGTCCGTTCACTGTTGAAGTCAGGCGCAGACCAGGGGTGAAATTCAAAATTTTTCCCTACCGGTTCTGTGGGCGTGGCTTGGTGGGCGTGGCAGGGGAAGGATACTGCAAAATCTGCATTCCCACCCCACTCTGGGGCCAGCCAGAGGTGGTATTTGCCGGTTCTCCAAACTACCCAAAATTTCCACTACCAGTTCTCCAGAACCTGTCAAAACCTGCTGAATTTCACCCCTGGCCAGGGGTGAAATGCTCCCGGTTCGGGCATGCCTGCCGGTCGTCGGAGAGCCAGTAGCGACGGCAGCACTAGGCTTCGCCCACCCGCCCGGACGCTTCCATTTGGGTTCTTTTACCCTCTGTGCATGTACAAAGCGTTCTGCAAAAATTATCACCATGTCAGTTAATAGTTGGATAACCGTTACCATTCTATTCTATTCTATTCTATTCTATTCTATTCTATTCTATTCTATTCTATTCTATTCTATTCTATTCTATTCTATTCTATTCTACTCTACTCTATTCTATTCTATTCTATTCTCTATTCTATTCTATTCTATTCTATTCTATTCTATTCTATTCTACTCTACTCTACTCTACTCTACACCACACTACCCTACTCTTCTACTCTACTCTACTCTACTCTACTCTACTCTACTCTACTCTACACTACTCTACTCTACTCTACTCTACTCTACTCTACACTACTCTACTCTACTCTACTCTACTCTACTCTACTCTATTCTATTCTATTCTATTCTATGTGAATGGTTTTATGTGATCATCTCTTTTCCTCTAAAGCTGGTACCATTCACTGTTGGTTGGAGAGGAGAGACTGACCCTAAACCCTTGATTTCCAAGGGGTCTCACTGAGGCCTTCTTAATTGAAGGTTTGGTAATATCTGTAGGCTGATGATGCTCAATTGGAGAACCACTGACTGACCAAGTAATTCTGTCAATTTCTTGTCCTAGTGTCCGAAGGCTGTTGGGGAGGAAAGAAGTTTCAGTTTGAATCTTCAAACCTGTGTGTCAAAATTCTGGATTGCAATTTGCCCAGGAGTGAGTAACTTAGAGGGAATAACTCCAGCACAAGTTTGCAGGCACTTAATGTACATTGCTCAATAGTAGTAACTGTGAAAGGGATTTTGGAGTCCTAGTGGACAATCATTTAAATATGAGCCAGCCGTGTGCAGCAGCTGCCAAAAAAGCCAACACAGTTCTAGGCTGCATAAACAGAGGGATAGAATCAAGATCATGTGAAGTGTTAATACCACTTTATAAGGCCTTGGTAAGGCCACACTTGGAATAACTGCATCCAGTTTTGGTCGCCACGATGTGAAAAAAGATGTGGAGACTCTAGAGAAAGTGCAGAGAAGAGCAACAAAGATGATTAGGGGACTGGAGCAGAGGTGGGATTCAGCAGGTTCTGACCAGTTCTGGAGAACCGGTAGCAGAAATTTTGAGTAGTTTGGAGAACTGGCCCCACCCCCATCTATTCTCTGCCTCCTGAGTCCCAGCTGATCGGGAGGAAATGGGGATTTTGCAGTAACCTTCCCCTGGAGTGGGGTGGGAATGGAGATTTTGCAGTATCCTTCCCCTCCCATGCCCACCAAGCCACGCCCACAGAACCGGTAGTAAAAAAAATTGGATTTCACCACTGGGTACACCCATTTTTTCCCCAGACTGAGGGAGGATGGGTACCCTGAGGATCAAAACACTACTAAACCAACTTTCTAAACAATGAAAGTTTTGACATTGGCCACTAGATGGACAATACATGTTAGAGAATAATAGCACTAGGACTTAGACTTATATACCGCTTCACAGTGCTTTACAGCCCTCTCTCAGTGGTTTACAGAGTCAGCCTATTGCCCCCAACAATCTGGGTCCTCATTTTACCGACCTCGGAAGGATGGAAGGCTGAGTCAACCTGGAGCCTGGTGAGATTCGAACTGCCAAATTGCAGGCAGCTAACCACTACGCCACCACAGCATATACATATACAAAATCTATGCTGGAGGCGTACCAATCAGTATCCTACTGGACTGAAATGCAGAGTTTGGGAGTGGGTGGCAATATACTTCAAAGACTGAATGGTCTGAAGTGTGTGTGTGTGTGTGTGTGTGTGTGTGTGTGTGTGTGTGTGTGTGTGTTGGGGAGCGGAGTTCTTCCCGAGTCTTCTTGCTGCCCTGAAAATATGCAGCAATTGCATACTTTTATCAGCCAGGTTGTGTGTGTATTTGCTGACAACCTTCAAATTGCACTCTTCTCCCTCGGGAAGAGCTCCGCTCTGCTCCACTCCGCTCTGCTCCGCTCCACTCCGCTCCCCACCACACACACATGTTTACCCTTAGTGAAAAGTGAAAAGACATGCACAGGAGTCAAGAGGCTTTCTCTCTCTCTTCTCTCTTCTCTGTGTGCTTGCAAAGGGGATGGTTTGAAATGAAGCGATTAGGTCAGTTTCAAAGTGTCCCCTTTGCAAGCAAACAAAGCTTCATCTCCCTCTGGGTGAAAAGTGCACAGCAGAGCCAAGCGGAGGTAGAGGCGATCCCAATGCGCCGCTCACTCTGTCCCACCATCTCTTGGCTTGCCTGCAGCCGAGATGTACAGGCACCCACACAGGGCACCTGTCCGGGTTCCAAATAGCATCCAAAACTAAATCAGAGTCCGAGGCAAAGCATTCCTCAAAGTTCCAATTTATTAGCAGAGCCATGTTGGCACAGCTGTGAGAAACCCGAATCTGATGCTACGAGGGTTTCTCCACCCAGTTGAAAGATCAAGCCCTTTGTCCCCACACCCACAAGTTCATCATGTTAACCAGTCGTCTTCTGCCAACGTGTCCGTTACTCCCCTCAGCTTCCGGGCAGGTGCTGGACAAAGGATGACCTTGAGAATCTAAAGGAATTTGTTATGGCTACATGTCTACATCCCTCATGCAACAGCCCCTCCCAAATTCCCACAGCAAGAATACATTCTCAAGCGTAAAGTGTGGCAGGCCAAAGTCTCTAATAAGAGATGGCTTCGGCCTGACAGCACCAGGATTGCTTGACTCCCCCATTCCCCTGCCTCCGCCTGCTGCCATTGCCACTGCACAAACCTCCCGTAAGTCAGGCAGCCGTGCAGCACATCTGGATTGCCTGTCTTCTCACCCCCCCACCTCTGCCTCCCCGCTTGGAATTAACAGTATTTGTGCTGTGCCAAGGGGCCGGTGGGCTGCGGCCAGACACTGTCGCCCCCCCCATGCACTTACTGCCTCTTTTGCTGGCCACGCCCATCCCCCCAGCCTTATTTTTGGGATAGGGCTTATATTAGGCCCACCCCAAAAACCAGGCTAGGGCTTATTTTTGGGGTGGGTCTTATTTTCAGGGAAACACGGTGTGTGTGTGTGTGTGTGTCCCAATCGTGGAGTAATTGAACTGCATTAATCTGAATCTGGATATTAATATCATAACAAGAGAATAGAACGTGGGTATCATAGTTAAATGGAAGATTGTTGGGTGCAATCAAGCCACATCAATCCAACTTCTATTTCATCTAGCATCCCCTTTGCTACAATGGCTACCCAAAAGAAGAGATCAGTAGCAGGGTGTGATCCCAGGAGCACCAGCAGTTTCTTTCTGGTGATAATATACAGCCCACAAAATATCTCCAATATTTACCTTGTCCATGACCTCTGTCAGATGGGCATGTTTTGGATCCCTTCTAGGAAAAAAAGACCACCTAGAGCAGGGGTGTCAAACTTGATTTCATTGAGGGCTGCATCAGGGTTGTGTTTGACCTTGGGGAGGGCGGGGGGGCACGGCCAGGCGGCATGGCCAGCTCAAAATCACTTGTGTCGGGGGTGCCTGCAGGAGCCTCCTGCAGTGCTCTGCCAGCAAAAATGGATGCAGCCCTCCATTTTCACTGGCAGAGGCACCATGGGCCAGTCCTTCGCTGTTTCCAGCACCCTGCAGGCTGAATCCAGCCCATGGGCCTTGAGTGACACCCCTGACCTAGAGGGACCCAAGAATGGTGTCTTCTGTATGGTGGTGCCTACCTTTTGGAACAACTTACTCTCCAAGATTCAAATGGTCCCAACCCTGTTGGCCTTCAGGAAACCTCTGAAAACCTCTCCCTCCCAATCATTGGGCTAGAGCAGGCCTGTCAAACTGGTGGCCTGTGGGCCGGATGTGTCATCAACAGGCCACGCCTACTCCGGCTCCGCAAAGGCAAAAAAAATGTTTGATACGTCCTGAGACGTCACGTGACGCAATTGAGTTTGACACCCGTGGGCTAGAGCATTGAGAACAATTTTGGAGGAAATTAATATGATTGTGATTTGGCCTTGGCTGTGTTGTATTCTGCTGTGGTTTTGTGGATTTGATATTTCTTGGCTCTTTTGTTTTGCATTTTGTCACCTCCTCAGAGTTGCTCTATGCAAGGTGAGCAGCCGTAATGATTTCATGCATGCATACTTTCCTAATTTAGCAATGCATTGGGTAAAATTTATCAATGTCCTTCCTAAAATGTATCACCCAGAACTGGATGCAAAATTCAGGTGTGGTCTAACCAATGTAGATTGTGGAGGAATATGATTCCTCTTCTTGTTGAACTCTATGTCTATTGATGCACTAGGATTGTGGAGTTTTTTTCAGCAAGAAGATGCACATGTTGGCTGATGTTCATGTTGTACACATTAAGACACTCAGGTCATGTTCACATATGACACTAAGCTGGCAGGAACAGCCAACACAGGGGTGGGTTCCTCCCGGTTCAGTCTGGATTGCCCAAACCGTTAGCGACCCGCTGGTGACGTCACAGATCCGGTTTGGTCAGTGCCGGTCCATGGGCGCCGCCATCTTTTTTTGGGATTTTTTTGTGAATTTTGGAAGGTTTTTTCCTCTTCTGCTGCTTGAAAAAGGGCCCTCCCGCCTGCCCCCATGACCTTTATTCCTTCGCCCGAAGCACAGCTTATCAGCTCATCAGCTGTGTTTCGGGTTGATTGCAGCAACTGAGCATGTGCGGAATGTGTGCGCACGCATGAGCGGAGCGAGTGCAGAGCAAGAGCGGAGCAAGAGCGTGCACGCAAAACATCGTGATGCAAACTGGTGGGGAAGGTAAACTGGTGGGGAAGGTTGACTCAGCCTTCCATCCTTCCGAGGTGGGTAAAATGAGGACCCAGATTGTTGGGGGCAATATGCTGACTCTGTGAACCGCTTAGAGAGTGCTGTAAAGCACTGTAAAGCGGTATATAAGTCTAAGTGCTATTGCTATTGCTAAATGGAACCCACCCCTGAGCCAACACCTCAGAAGATAAGCTCAGGATCCAAAAAGATCTTGACAGACTTGAAAAATGGGCCCTATCCAACAACATGAAATTTAATGTGGAGAAAAACAAGGTTTTACACTTAGGCAGGAAAAACCAAAAGTACAACTACAGATTAGGCGAAACCTGGCTCAAAAACAGTAACTGTGAGAGGGACCTTGGAGTCTTAGTGGACGACCACTTAAATATGAGCCATCAGTGTGTGGCAGCAGCCAAAAAAGCTAATATAATCCTTGGTTGTATAAACAGAGGCATAGAATCAAAATCACGTGAAGTATTGGTACAGCTTTATAAAGCCTTAGTAAGGCCACACCTGCAATTTGGTCACCATTTTACAAAAAAGATGTTGAGACTTTGGAAAAAGTGCAAAGCAGAGCAACTAAGATGATCAAAGGCCTGGAGACTAAAACATATGAAGACCGGTTGGAGGAACTGGGTATGGCTAGTCTTGAGAAAAGAAGGACTGGGGGGGGGGAATGACATGATAATAGTATTCCAGTATTTGAAAGGTTTCCACAAAGAAGAGGGAGGTCAGCTTATTTAACAAAGCACCTGTAGGCAAGACAAGAAACAACGGATGGAAACTAATCAAGGAGAGAAGCAACCTGGAATTAAGGAGAAACATTCTAACACTGAGAACAATTAACCAGTAGAACAGCCTGCCTTCAGACATTGTGGGTGCTTCATCACTGGAGGTTTTTAAGAAGTGACTGGACAGTCACTTATCTTCCAGCTCTATTCTGATTGGTTGGTTGGTTGGTTGGTTGGTTGGTTGGTTGGTTGGTTGGTTGGTTGGTTGGTTGGTTGGTTGGTTGGTTGGTTGCTGTCCAGTATGCCTTCTTCCATTCTAAACCAGTGCCTTTGAATTTCCCTACACAAATGAAAGATTTTTATATATTCCCGTTGAATTGATCTTGTTGGGTTCTGGCTATTGATACAGCTTTTTAAGATCCAGTTGAATCCAGATCCAATCTTTTAAGAGTTTCTCATCCTTAAGAACTTTAAGATATGTTGACTTCAAATCCCAGAATTCCCAAGCAGGATGGAGAATTCTAAGAGTGAAAGCCCATGTATCCTAGACTTGCCAAGGTTGACAAACAATGCTGTAAGATGTTATTGTCCCCTCCCATAATTTTTGATACCTGCAAATAAAAAAAAATATGTATATTTAATATATTATCCAAGTTATTTATAATATCTCAAAAAGCACAGGGATTAGGATGAATCTTTTAACCTTCAAGTCTCCTCCTAAACTCAAGTATACTATATTTCAGTATACCAATTTGGACTCGTTTTTCCCATTTTGGATAAAAATGACTATTTGATTTGTCTTGGGAATACAATGAACATGGTGTGCCTTGACTTCAGCAAACTATTTGGCAAGATCTCCCTTCTAACAAACAAGGGGAGGAAAATGGGAGCTGAACTATGCTATGAGCTAGTTTATTTATTTTAATATTCTCAAAATATTTCATTCTTCTAGGAAGGGGTGGGTGTTGACTTTCTACAGAACTATAGACAGTAAGTTCTTTTACATGTTATTTAAACTAGTTAACCAGATCATATCGCAATACTGAGACCTAAGGAGAATTTTTTGCCAAGTTTGTGATCTTTAAATATGTAAGAGCTGAATTCTTCTGTACCCTTAGTTATGGAAACCTCAAGGTGATTTTGGACTAGTCACTCAACACAAAACACTACACAAGATTAGTGTTGTAGGGCAAAGAGAAGGAGGAAAGAAACACTATGAATGCTCCCTTTAGTTCCTTTGCAAAACGAAGAATAAAATCAAATAAAGGAATGATAAATAAATCTTAAATGGAAGGTACAGCTATAAGGCAGAGCTCAAACTTTGATAAATGCACCCCCCCCTTCCTAAAAAGTTCTGGGCAGAATCTGTGAATGAGTTCATCTCAGTTTAGTGAACTTTTTTTTCCCCTGAAGAGTTTTCCTAAAGCATAATTATACTGTGAGTCAAAGTATTAATTAAGAGGATGCAGAGAAATCGGTTGTTGACAGCCTGGAAGAGAGTAAGGGGAGTTTGGTTCTCTACTTTAGTCCCTACGGTGGCACCTGACCAAACTTACAGCAGCAAAAACACCTGAGTGTTGTTTTAATTATAGAGGTGAGAAATCCTGGCACAGTTCCAAGCTCCTCGGACATGTAACAGGAGAAAAAGTTATTTTTGCAACTGCACCTGCGGCCGACTCTGGCTTATGGACTGAGCTAATCATGTTTCTTCCTACTTTGGCACAGATCCAAACTCTTTCATCTAACCAGGGCAGCCAGGGGAGTTTGTGGCCACAGCTGTCAGATGTTGACCTGATGCCTCTGTGGATCTGAGGACCTCAGTGCACAATGAACACCAAGTTTCCATCGTGGTGTAAAAGCTCACTTAACAGAGACAATAACCAGAGAGAAACAAAATTATGATTTATTAATTGCAAAGGCATCAGGCAATAGTAAGTCACTGATCTTTTGCACCCAAGCAGGCCCAGATGAAGTGTCTCCTGGCTCCATAGAATTATGGCACATTCAGGCTAGTCTTAGCATGCATCTATTATTATGACTGTTGTCTGTTGCCAGGAGACAATCCTGACCCCTGGCAACTGCTGGTCCCTGTAGTTTCCTAGGCAAGTTTTTCAGAAGTGATTTCTCCTTGCCTAGGATGAGAGGGACAGGCCCAAAGTCAACCAACCATGCCTGAGCCAAGCTACTATTCATGATCTTCCAGTTTCTAGTCTGGTGCTTTAACCACTACCGTACATCAAATGGACTCTTTAGATATGATAGGAAATCCCTTTGTGGGGACAAAAAACAGTGGCTCCCTTATCTTTCTCTATGCTTATCTTTCCCTACAATGTGTTTCTCTTCCCCTGGTTGGGCTGGATATCCTGATTGGTGGGGGGATCCCTGCCAATCAGAAACCATTAGTCCCACCCCTTGTATTCTTTTTCCAGCTCTTTCTCTAGTTTCCTTGCCTTGTTTGACCTCTACTTTTTAAAATATTTCTATTAAAAGTGTTGCCAAAAAAAACATAAATGCACACACTAATTACAAAGAGAAGCAAAGAAAGAAAGAAAAAAAGTGCAGAAAGGAAAAATAAAAATGAATAGCGGGGGGGGGCGAATTCCAAATTCCTTTGCAGAAAATATAACTATGATTTCAAAATTCTCCATTATTGGAGGGATGAGTGTGATGTGTGACTCTTTGGTGTCAGTCAGAAACTAACCACAAAATTTTGTTTAAACCACTTTTTCTATTGTCTCACTGAATGAAGTGGCCTCAGTTGCTATTGGGCAGGGAGGGAAATGTAAAACAGTATTCAGAAGAGATTGTGAATGGTGAATGCTTGCTTCCGCTTTGAGAGAGGGAGTGGGTGAAGGTGTAAGGCCTAGTCTCCAACTTTTCCAACTCGGCGGACCAGTGGTGGTGGCAGTGGTTGCTCATGGAGGGGGAGGGGGATTGTTTCGTGCACGCACCAGGTTCACAAATGCAGCTGTGTGTGTGCGCACATGACTGTTCAACCACCCCTTCTGTGGCCCACTTCTGAATGGGCCATAGTCTAGTACTAGGCTCCAGTTCAGGGGTTAGGACCCCCCAGTGTAAGGGATCAGAAACAGCTGATTCTCCCAGGTTGAGAACAGCCCGTTACATGAATTCAAGGACCGAATAATCAGCACAGGGAAGAAAAAAAAAGAAGGGAAAAAAAGAGAGAAAGACAAGAAAAAGCAGTCACGTTGGCACTTCTAATTGTAAAGCCCTTCACCACTTCCTTTCATCTGTCATCCCCATCCTCTAATACCATCCATCCTGGTATTTTTATGGAACTGCTAAGTTGGTTGGTGATAGTTCTGTGGTGCTTCTCCTGCTTCCTCTGGTCAGTGTTGGTGAAGAAAGGGTCTAAACCAGGGGTGTCAAACTGGCGGCCTGTGGGCCAGATGCGTCACATGCAGGCCACACCCACCCCAGGTCCACGAAGGTTAAAAACGTTACAAAACGTCATGTGATGGCAACATAATGCGGCGAGTTTGACACCTGTGGTCTAGATCCTTTCAGCCCTAGACCTCTACTTCCTGGTGTGCCTCAGGCTTTACCTTCTTCCCCCTCATTTTAGAAGTCCCTGATGAAGTCATCTGTCACTTTGGGGTCGGGTATCATCAATAAGCCAATGATACCCAACTATACATCTCTGTTCCCAGCCATTTAAGTGAAGGCGTCAATATCCTTTCCCAGTGTTTGGAGGTTGTGAGGATCTGGATGGGGAAGAACAAGATACATCTTTCAACCATGCTAAAAAATTGTAGTTATGTATTTTGAGTCCCTGGAGTTGTAGAATTGCCATCTTTGGAGCAGCGGTGAAATCTACTTATCTTCCCTACCGGTTCGGAAGTGCACACTCCGCGCCCGCGTGCACGTGCTTTTTGACCCGTGCTCCACTCGCGCACAGGCTTTTTCACCCTCTGCGCATGCACAGAATGCTTTGCGCATGCACAGAGGGTAAAAAACAAGAAAATGTTTTTTACCCTCTGGTGAGCCCCACTACCGGTATACCCGTACCGGGCCGAACCAGTAGCATTTCACCCCTGCTTTGGAGTGGAGTGGAGTGGAGTGGAGTGGAGTGGAGTGGAATGGAATGGAATGGAATGGAATAGAATAGAATAGAATAGAATAGAATAGAATAGAATAGAATAGAATAGAATAGAATAGAATAGAATAGAATAATGCCATACTTGTGCCAGGATGTGGAGCGGGTTTCAAGAAGGAAGTCATGGAGATTCTCAATCCTTCAGGTCATGGTTGTCCCAAAGGTGCTTTTCCAAAAGGCAACTGGGCTTTTGGGGTTTTTTCCTTGAAAATGTTTCACTTCTCCCCAAAAAGTTAGAAATGAAGAAAGTTCTTCTTTTAAATTTTGTTATGGGACCTAGCAAGAATGTCTTTTCTGTGGTTGTCCTACCTCTCTGTAGCAAACTCCCCTTCCCTGATTTGCAACAGAGAGCAACTCTCATTTTTTAATAAGTCCTTAAGGCCTGCTTCTTTCCCCCAAGGAAAGAATTAGGGGTCAATCAATTAATCAGGATAGAGCTGGAAGGAACCTTGGAGGTCCTCTAGTCTGAACCCCAGCTCAAGTAGGAGACCCTATACCATTTCAGATAAGTGGCTGTCCAACAGGGTTGGGTTCTAACGTACCTCGCCACCAGTTCGCTTCCTCCCGCACGACCGTGCATGAGCAGTGCCGAAAACTCGGCTTCTGCGCATGCGCAGAAGCAAAAGAAGTAAAAAATAGCAAAAAAAAAAAAACCACCAAAACAAGATGGTGGCGCATGCACAGTGCCAAAAACTCAGCTTCTGCGCATGCGCAGAAGCAAAAAAGAGCAAAAAATTCCCCCAAAAAAATTCCAAAAAAAAGATGGCGGCGTCCACGGACTGGCACTGACAGAACCGGCTCCGTGACGTCACCACTGGTTTACTACCGGTTCTATAGCGAACTGGGAGGAACCTACCTCTGCTGTCCAGTCTCTTCTTAAAAGCCTCCAGTGATTGAGCATCCAAAACTTCTGAAGCCATTCCACTGACTGTTCTCACTGTTAGGAAATTTCTTCTAAGTTCTAGGTTGCTTCTCTCCTTGATTAGTTTCCATCCATTATTTCTTGTCTTGCCTTTTGATGCTTTGGAAAATAAGTTGACCCCCTCCTCTTTGTGCCAGCTCCTCAAATACTGGAATACTGCTATCATGTCATCCCTAGTCCTTCTTTTATCCAGACTAACCATACCCAAATCCTGCAACCGTTCTTCATATGTTTTAGTCTCCAGGCCTTAGTTGTTCTCTGCACTTTTTCCAAAGTCTCAACATCTTTCATATAATGTGGTGACCAAAACTGGATGCAGTATTCCAGGTGTGGCCTTACTAAGGCTTTATAAAGTGGTACTAATACTTCAGGTGATTTTGATTCCATGCCTCTGTTTATACAACCAAGGATTGTATTCGCTTTTTTGGCTGCTGCCACACACTGATGGCTCATATTTAAGTGGTCATCCACTAAGACTCCAAGGTCCCTCTCACAATTACTGTTTTTAAGCCAGGTTTCGCCTAATCTGTAATTGTACCTTTGGTTTTTCCTACCCAGGGGTATAACCTTGCTTTTCTCCACATTAAATTTCATTTTGTTGGATAGGGCCCATTGTTCAAGTCTGCCAAGATCTTTTTGGATCATGAGCTTGTCTTCTGGGGTGTTGACTATTCCTGCTAGTCAGTTGGGTCAGTTGAGTGGGAGACCCCCATTGTGAGGTTTATCTTACTCCGTGCTTGGTTGCCACGTTATATTTTACCCTGTTTCCCCAAAAATAAGCCCCTCCCCGAAAATATTTAACCGCATGTGCAGCTGGTTCCTGCCATTTCCTCTGGTTAGGGTTAGGGAGACACAGCTGGAAATCAGGTAAGACCGCAAGAGGAGCCCTGTCTTGCTCCATGCACCCCAAAATAATTGTTGTGGTCCGCCAGTGGCCTGCGGAGCTGGCAGCAGAGTCAGACAGCGAGGAGGCTGGGGAGGAACAGGGACAAGTCCTGGAGTCTGGAGAAGGCTCGGTGTCAGAGGCAGAGATCCAGCCCAGGCCATCTGGGAGGTCTGTGCTGACTCCGGAGCCTCCAGAGGCTGACACGAGTGAGGCAGAGGAACAGGAGGAGCCTGTTCCCAATGCGCGCATGCGCAGAGCTACCAAAAGGCAAGAACGGAGTTCCGGAGGAAAAGGGCTACTCGGGATTAAGGTTTGGAGATGATTGGCCCCTCCCATAGGATATAAAAGTGGAGCAAATGGATGTGCTCGTTGCAGGAAGCAACTTGGTTCAATTCTGGTCGTTGTAACTCAGCAGCTCTGTTCTGACTCCGTGCTCTGTTTGGCCTTGCAAAGCTCCTTGCCAATTAGGTCTTTGGCAGCGTGTCAAGAGAGATAAAGGTTGGTGCTTATCAGCCTTCTTCCGAAAGACTGTGGCAGACTTCTGCCAGACTAATTAACATTGTTTGGGACTTATTACGGCTGTCAATGAACATAATTTACAGCCGTTGAAATAAAAAAAGAGGTTTTGGGGGACTACATTTGTGTTTTATGATTTATCAGGAAGCCTAGGTCAGAACAATAATAAGACCTCCCCGAAAATAAGGCCAAGCGCTTATTTCGGGGTTCAAAAAATATAAGACAGGGTCTTATTTTTGGGGAAACATGGTAGCTTGTTTGTTACTGTTATTATTGTTGTTACAATCATCATTATTTTATGCTTGTATTGTACACCACCCAAAGCCCTGATGAGAAGAGGCAGAGGAAAGGAGGTGGCAAATGAGAAAAGTGGGTAGAAAGAAACACTTTTTTTCTCCCTTCCCTCAAAAGTGGCATGAAGGAGAAGTTCTTCCAGATGTTTCCCTCAATCAGGGTAAAGATTCAGAAGAAGAAGAGAGATCAGCCAGGAACAAACAAGGAGGGAGTGATTGTTGCTGATTAACAGATATTTTATCATTAGTCATATAACTTGATATACAAATGTTGAATGGAAAAAGCATCTCTCTCATTTCACTATTTTTAAAAAATCAGATGAAATACAAACATGTCCTAAACTCAGAACAAAAGTTCCCAGTACCTGTATAAGTCAGAGATTCTTGTGCCTCGTTATATTCTCTCTACAATTCAGATTGGGCCTCAATAGGATAATGTAGCATTTTGGGAAGAAGATGCAAGCCAAGAGACCAGCCCCAGAAGCTAAGATGGAGAAGATCTCCACGGCCACCATGGACTTCCCTTTGGTGCTCAGGTAGGTGGGGAGGAAGGTGATCCAAATGCTGCAAAAGACCAACATGCTAAAAGTAATGAACTTGGCTTCATTAAAGCTGTCGGGCAAGGCCACAGTGAAACTCACAAGGGCCAGGAAACCCAAGTAGGCAAGGACAGTGTAAAACATGGAAGCTGAGCCTTCCTTACATTCCAAGATGGCCTCTCCTACCAAGGAGTGGAAGTCCAAGTTAAGAAACGGGGGAGAGGTTACCAACCAGGTGGCACAAAGAATTGCTTGGACCAAGGGACAGGCTAAGACAATAGAGTTGGTCAGTGGTTTTCCTAAGAGTTTCCTTGTCTTGTTCCCTGGCTTGGTGGCCATAAAGGCCAGAACCACCATGACAGTTTTTGCCAACACAGAGGAAACTGCAAGGGAAAAGAGAATGGCAAAGGCAGATTGTCGGAAGAGACAGGTGAGCTTCCTGGGTCGACCAATGAAGAGAAAGGAGCAGAGGAAGCAAAGCAGGAGGGAGGTCAGGAGGATGTAGGTGAGATCTCGATTATTGGCCTTGACTATCGGTGTGTCATGATGTTTATGGAAAATCACCAGGATTACAAATGTAATCAGAGAAAGGAAAAGAGCTAGAGATGCCAAAGTGTATCCCAGGGTGTCTTCATAAGTAAGGAAGTGGAGCTTCTTGGCAATGCATTGGTCATTGTCCTTGTTGGGATACTTGTCTTCTGGGCAGGGTTCACAGCGAGCTGCATCTGAAATCAAGATAAAATGATAAGATTAAAGTTCTTAGTCTTTGCTAAGGGTTTCAGGGCAGAGGTGGGATTCTACAGGTTCTGACAGGTTCGCTAGAACCGGTTGTTAACTTTCTAAGCAGTTTGGAGAACCGGTTGTTAGAAGAAATCTCCTTTTGTTTTTTTGCACTTTACAGGGTTAATCCTGTAAGGAATTACAACATTCTGGTGTTGTTTCTAGCCTAATCTTTATTGCCCTGCTTACAGAAACTGCCTCTCTGTTAACCCTTATTACATTCTTGGCAGTACACCTAGACTTACTTACTTACTGTCTCCGTAGTTTTTTTTTTTCCTTCTTTGCTTGACTTTCTTAAAGGGGAAGGGTTGTTTTAAGCTTTTTACACTGCTGTTGGGAAGAAATACTCCCCTGTTGGAGTTCTTCCAGCCTGGATGCAATGATCAGCACTTTGAAGAAATAATTGAATAATGAAGCAGAGCTGCCGGAAAGAAGCTTTTAATGACAAGGAACCAAGATGAGTGACATTCAGCAAGGCTTCTTGGCTAGCTAGAAAGATTGACATTCAAACGTAAGTTTACATACCCTTTCTGACTTTTGGTCTAAAACTGGATTTTGGTGAAGTTTATTTGTGTGCTTGGTGGCTTTAACAAATAATTCTGAGCTAATAGTTCTAAATTATTCCTTGGGGCTAGGTTTTAAGCAAAAAGAAATCCTCTCCCCCAGTTCCAATCACTGTTCACCTACTTCACTCCAGCACCAGTCTTAGTTGTTCCTCGGTTGTCCCAACTTCATGGCAGCCATCTTTAGGCTGCCTCTTCTCCTCGCCATGGCTGAGAGAGAAAAAGAACCCCGGGTCAGACAGGAGAGCTGTGACTCTCCACGACCTCACAGGGCACCCCTCTTTGCTTCACCGCCCCTACAAGGCAGCTTTGGCTCCTTTCGGAGCCCACCGACAGAGAGAACTCGGCACAGGAGTGTGGAGACCCGCCCCATGTGTCCGATCCCGCCACGACGTCAACTGGAAGTGTTGCCCACCCACTTTCTGAAGAGCTTAAATGACCTCTCTTCTAAAGGGTTTCACTTTATGAGCAAGAGTTGGCTGCTGATAGTTATCATTGCATTTTCACTCTTTTAATTCCTCACGGTGCTCTGGCACCCTGCCTGATTTGTAAATCCAGCTTGCAGGTATTTCTAATCTAATGATTGGTATTTAGGGCAGCTTTTTGCAAGCAAATAAGCTTTTTGTATTTTTGTACAGGTAATCCTTGATTTACAACAGTTCATTTAGTGACCATTCAAAGTTACAATGGCACTGAAAAAAGTGATTTATGACTGTTTTTCACACTTACGACCATTGCAGCATCCCCACGGTCATGAGATGCCAGACGAGGAGAAGCGCCCCTCGACGTGAGTGATGTCGAGTTGGCCATGCCCACCCAGTCACATGACCACCTGGCCACGCCGGGTGCACATAGGGATTACTCAGAGGACTGAAAAAAAGTGGATTATGACCGGTCCTCACACTTACGACTGTTCTCACATTTTACATTTTGTGCCCTATCTTGTCACCGTGGTGAAGAGAAGCACCGCAGTTGTGAAAAGAGTGACATGGTTGTTAAGAATGCTGCAATGGGCATAAATGTTAGGACGGTCGTAAATGCGAGGACCGATCATAATCCACTTTTTTTCAGCCCTCTGAGTAGTCCTTATGCACGTAGCCATGCCCACCTGGTCACATGACCACCAAGCCACACCCACAGAACCAGTTGTTAAAAAATTTGAATCCCACCACTGCTTCAGGGGCATCTGCCATTGGTAGTGGTGACACGACTATTCCCTTTCTGCTGTGGCCAATCCACAAATGTGTTGATGGAGTGACCCACTGAGCACTTTATGGGGAAATCAAAAAGGGAAAATCAGCCTTCATTCACGATGACCCTGGAGACAGATTAGCCTGAGAGAAGGACCCGATCAGCTCCACTTGATCTGATCAGTTTGCTGTGGGAGAGAAGGCCCTCTTCAGTCAATGGGCACTGCCATGACGACTGTGGCTTTCAGTATGAGAAAGATTGACAGCTGGATTTTCCAATTTATACTGGAACTTCTAGAAGACAGACAGATCTTTAGCCTGAAGGCCTGCTGTTTTGTATTTGTGTATGCTACCTGTTGGTAGATGCTGTGGGGAAAAACGGGAGAGAGAAGGGCATACAATTGTACACTGAGTGTTGTAAGAGGAAAAGGCTCTTTTCCTGATCAAAAGTGATTTAAAGGTAAATTGATTACAGGAAGGGGAAAGGAAAGAAAGTTCCAGAGCACAATAACACTAAGAGGTCTCTGGATCAACTTGTACTTGAAGGCAGGACAAGAAGCCCAAAAACCAGCCTGAAACCGGCCCGAAAAACAGCCCGGAAAATGGCCAGAAAATGGCTGGAAAACGGCCCAGAAAACGGCCTGAAAATGGCTCAGAAAACAGCCTGAAAACGGCTCGAAAAACAGCCCGGAAAACGGCCCAGAAAACGGCCTGAAAATGCCTCAGAAAGCAGCCTGAAAACGGCTTGAAAAACGGCCGGAAAACGGCCCGGAAACGGCCCAGAAAATGGCTTGAAAAATGGCCTAGTTTTTGGCTGTTTTCTGGCACTCTGGTGCCCGCGAAGACCAGCTGGCGCCGGAAACCAGAACAGCTGGTGACGGTGCATGTGCCCACAGAGAGGGCTCTGCATGCCACCTCTGGCATGCATGACATAGGTTCGCCATCATGGGTATAGGGTTTGTTGCCTGAGCAGTGGTTTGGACTAGAAGACCTCCAAGGTCCCTTCCAACTCCGTTATCCTATACTTCATATTCACTCATTCAGAATTTCTGTGCAGGAAAAAGTTAGCAAGCACAGATAGATGGATCTCCTCTTTCTCTGAAAGGTCTGTCAATTTCATGGGAGATGGATAATGCTGCCAGAAGAAGCAAACAATAAATAATAGAAATTAAAGCATGAACCACACATCCCATTCCTTCAGGAAAATATCGTTCCTGCTGAAGTAGGAGTGACAAGGCTCTTAGGGGGCCCATAAGTTGTGCCCTGAAACTATCCTGTATTAGATATCAGAGGAGTGGGAAGGGTGGTCTGTGGGGCAGGACAGCTTAAATACAAACACTGAAGGGTTCTGCTGAAAATGATAAATAGTTTTAGAAATCCTAATCATATCAGAAATGACAAATGAATCAATATTTTGATCGATGGCTTCCTTGATACTGGAAGATTTATATTTGAAGAGTGCTCTACCTGTCTGATTAGAAATGGTCCCTTCTGGACAAGGGTCACATTGGTAGCAGCAAACTGGCTTGCCCTCTGGAACTCTTCTCCTCTCTCCTGCCTGGCACCTCTTCATGCCACACCTGGCAAAGGGCACCTTCTAAAAGGTAAAAAGCAAACGCTTGAGGTGGCTTTAGCAAAGAACGTGGTTCATTCATTCTTTTCCACACTCTTGTTTCCATCTTTAGAATGCCTTCAAAAGAAATGCATGAGCTTGGTCTACTAGAAACCATGGGGGATTCATGGGACAGTGGCACTCCCAAACCCACCAATGGATGCTGGATATCAGAATTGGCACCCTTGGGGTACAAAGGAAGGTTTGTGACATTGAGTAACAGTTTTTCCAAAACAAAAAATCATGAGGATCCAACTGAATGAGGCTGGCCCATGGAAATAAATTTTGGAAGTTCTAATTGCCTCCTGTGTTTCAATAATTTTTTTTCCCAATCCCAATCTTTTGCCTGACAAATTAGTTCTCAAATGGGTCACAATGTGTAAAGCTGTTTACATGAGGCCCTTATGGAAGCGGTATCTTCACCAAATGGCTGCACTGTTTTCTGTGTCCCAAGGAGAGCATGAATATTTCCCTGAGAAGATTCCAGCTCACCTTTGTAGGCCACACGATTGCATCCGAATTAATGATGAAATCCTGGCCAGGAGGAGCCCCAGGATCTATTTGCCCAACTTTGACAGGGACAAAAGATTGATTGGGAAACCAAAACCAGTTCAGAAGATCATAACGAGAAGATCCCAGTCCATCTTCTGAGAAGAAGACTTCATCTCCAGCACTGTTGTTGAACTGGACGTTCTTCAAATAGGGAAGAATCTGAAAGGAAACAGATCTTTAGAAATTGGAGTGCTTGCTGAAAGCCACCCACAAGACATCATGGCACCTATCATTCTGGGGTGGCCATCATCTTAGATTATGATCTCTGAGAACCTTGAGGAGTTCCCTTGGTGGAGGTCTAAGTAATCAGGATTCACACCAAATATTTGTCTTCTTCCTTATCATTATCCAGTATCCTGGCTTCTTCAACTCCAGGTTCATCACACTCATACCTCCATACAAATAATATAAAGATACACTCCAAAATTTATTGTATGGTTTTGCTCCCATGATATTTGGCTATATGTTTACTTTGGCCACAGTGGCTCAGTGGCTAAGACACTGAGCTTGTCAATCAGAAGGTCGGCAGTTCAGCGGTTTGAATCCCTAGCGCCACATAACGGAGTGAACTCCCGTTACTTGTCCCAGCTTCTGCCAACCTAGCAGTTCAAAAGCACGTAAAAAATGTAAGTAGAAAAATAGGGACCACTTTGGTGGGAAGGTAAAAGTGCTCCGTGCGCCTTCAGCATTTAGTCATGTCGGCCACATGACCATGGAGACATCTTCGGACAGCGCTGGCTCTTCGGTTTAGAAACAGAGATGAGCACCACCCCTAGAACCAGAAATGACTAGCATGCATGTGCAGGGGAACATTTACCTTTACCTTACTTCGGCCCAAGACCTTGTAAGGTCTTGCAGCAATAACAATAACACTTAAACTTATATACCTCTTCCCAGTGTTTTATAGCCCTCTCTGAGCAGTTTACAGAAGCAGCATATTGCCTCCAAAAATCTGGGTTCTCATTTTACTGACCTTGGAAGAATGGAAGGCTGACACTATCTGAAATGGTATAGGGTCTCCTGCTTGAGCAGAGGTTGGACTAGATGATCTCCAAAGTCCCTTCCAGCTCTATTCTGATTGAGCCAGCCTTGAGTTGGTGAGAATCAAACTACTGGCAGTGGGCAGAGTTAGCCTCCAAACAATCTGGGTCCTCATTTTAACCGACCTCGGAAGGATGGAAGGCTGAGTCAACCCTGAGCCGGTCAGAATTGAACATTGAACTTCAGACAGTGGGCAGAGTCAGTCTGCAATACTGCATTCTAACCACTGCACCACCATGGCTAAGTAAGTTGCAAATCCATTTTAGGAATGATTAAATAATTTCTGTCACAACAGTGTAATATTCTACTGACTTTCTCTTTGACAGTCAAAGAGAGAAAAAAAATGCAGTAACCAGGTCTGACTAAATGGGCACCTTATGCAAGCAAATACCTACCCTGGTTTGTCGCTTTAGTGTCCAGAGAGGTCCAGAAATGAGCCTTTGATATTGAAAAGTCTGATGACAGGAACCTATTAGGACAACTTTGAATGTTGAATGTTGTTATATGTGCTGAAGTCAAAAGGGTTGACTTAGAAAATTGGGTGGATAACATAGGATGCTAAGTCAGTGGTGGTCAATGAGTGGTCAATGCCTGGAATGCTCTACCTGACTCCATTGTTACATCCTCAAACCCCCATAGCTTCAACCTTAAGCTGTCTACCGTGGACCTCACACCATTCCTAAGAGGTCTGTAAGGGGGTGTGCATAAGCGCACCAGCGTGCCTACCGTCCCTGTCCTACTGTCCCCATTTATTCGTACTCATTTCCTGTGCTCATGTCCATGTTTATATTTATACCTGTTATCTTGTACATGTTTGACAAACTAAATAAAATAAATAAATAAATAAATAAATAAGTCTCCAGGGTGTTTTTTTTTCAAAAAAACAACAACTGGACTTCGTTGGTTTTTTTCCTTGAGGAAGATGTTTTGCTTCTCATCCAAGAAGTTCCATCAGTTTTAACTGGATGGTGGGGGGATGGAAGGATTATTAGTTAGAACTGATGAAGCTTCTTGGATGAGAAGTGATACGTCTTCCTCAAGGAATAAACAACGTCCAGTTGACCTGGATGACTGTGAATCTCCATAAACACATAGGATGCTAAGCCACAGAAACATATACCAAGCTTAAAATTAGTGTCTTTTTACAGGTTGTATTCAGCCTACATACTTAGGGAAACTGAGATGGTTCTGCAAATGTGTCCACCAGGACTGAAAATGATCTTTTGAAGCATCACGTCTTACATAAAGATCCCCAGTCCCAAAGGTGCTTTTTCAGGAGGCAACTGGACTTTCTTGTTTTTTCTTTTGAAGATGTGGATTTTTCTTTTGAAGATGTTGACAATCTTGGATGAGAAGCAAAATGCCTTCAAAAGAAAAAACAAAGTCCAGTTGCCCATGGTTTGGGACAACCATGACCTAGATGACTGAGAATCTCTACAGACTTTTACCTATACAATTTGGGATGAACACCCTTTGAATGGTGTGGGAGAAGGAATGGATTTCCAGAGGAAAAATTTCAGGCTACAGGAACCAGGTGCACCACTCAGGTGACCCTGAGGACACACATAAACCTCCAAGTGCTTCAACGACCCTCTAAAAGGATGCAAATTAGAAGCTGTCTGCAAGAAATATAAATCCTTCCATTCCCCACTATCCTGTCAGATGAGTTTTAGAGTCCTGTTTTGTGTGCTCAGGTTGACAGAGGCTGTTTTTATACAACAAGCATGTCAGTGTAACAAATTGCAAAATAGAATTAGAATAGAGCTGGAACGGACCATGGAGGTCTTCTAGTTTAGTCCCCTGCTCAAGCAGGAGAACCTATACTATTTCAGATAAGTGACTGTCTAGTCTCTTCTTAAAAGCCTCCAATGGTGGAGTGCCCATGATTTCTGGAGGCAAGCTGTTCCACTGGTTAATTGTCCTCCCTGTTAGGAAGTTTCTCCTTAATTCCAGGTTGCTTCTCTCCTTGATTAGTTTCCATCCATTATTTCTTGGCCTGCCCTCTATACATGGGGTGGGGTCACACAGCATGCTAAGCCATAGAACATAGGTGTCAAGCTCACATCATCATGGTGGCATCACGTGACATATCGGGACTTTTCCCCCCTTTGCTAAACCGGGCATGGGCATCTGGCCCATGGGCCGCGAGTGACAGCCCTGCCATAGAAGCATTAACCAAGGTTAAAATGAATTGAGTTGAATTGAGTTGAATGTCTTTTTACAAGGAGTTTTCAGGCTATATACTGAGCAAAATTGAGGTGGTTCTGCAAATATGCCCATTGTTGTTGTTGTTAGTTGTGAAGTCGTGTCCGACCCATCGCAACCCCATAGACAACGTTCCTCCAGGCCTTCCTGTCCTCTACCATCCTCTGGAGTCCATTTAAGCTCACGCCTACTGCTTCAGTGACTCCATCCAGCCACCTCGTTCTCTGTCGTCCCCTTCTTCTTTCGCCCTCAGTCTTTCCCAACATTAGGTTCTTCTCCAGTGAGTCCTTCCTTCTCATTAGGTGGCCAAAGTATTTGTGCTTCATCTTCAGGATCTGGCCTTCTAAAGAGCAGTCAGGGTTGATCTCCTCTAGGACTGACCGGTTGGATCGCCTTGCAGTCCAAGGGACTCGCAGGAGTCTTCTCCAGTTCAAAGGCCTCAATTCTTTGGCGCTCAGCCTTTTCTTATGGTCCAACTTTCACAGCCATAGATTGCAACTTGGAAAACCATAGCCTTGACTATACGCACTTTTGTTGGCAGGATGATGTCTCTGCTTTTTAGTATGCTGTCTAGATTTGTCATAGCTTTCCTCCCCGGGAGCAAGGGTCTTTTAATTTAATTTAATTAAAATTAATTTAATTAAACTAATTTAATTAAATTAATTTAAGCCCACTAGGACTGTTGAAACACGCTGCAGAACTGTCATCTTGCTGTGGGATGACACCTCCGACCTGGAATGGCCTCTCCATGAAACTCAGACAAAGGTTCTCTATCAAAGGACCATTGAGGACTTCTGAAGATCTTAGGACCTTTTGGAAGGTCTTTCCTCCATGAATCTTCTGGACAACTCGTTTGATTTATTACTCTTTTCTTCCCTCTACCCATTTTCAACAAAACATTGCATTCATGTTTTTTTTAAATGATTGCTGTTTTAATCTCTTGGAGATGCAGTAATATGATGCCATACAGATATTTAATCAATAATTCAAGAGATAAGTGAAGGGAGCTTCCTCTCTAAGAGGTACATAAGAAGTCCCAGAAATTACCTGCCATGATTGGACATTTGATAACCTCTTTCCAAGCCTCATCATGGCTGGACTCACTCCAGATCCATACATTGCATGTAATGCGTGGGCCACAGCACAAACGGCATTGTAGATATTGTAGCTTTCACCTGTCATGCTTCTTTCAAAAATTAAAGATGGTATTTTCTGTAAATTCTCTTTTCCTGTACATGGATGTTTCCCCCTTTGAGGGATCTGGTTTGATCTTTGGATCTTGCAGTCAAAGACCGACTCCCACCATAGTGGGATAAAGGAGTCCCCTTGTGGATTCAAAGGGTCCAAAGACAGGAAGAATTGGCTGAATTCTGATAAATCACTGGTGTGGTCCCTAAAATGCAAAGCCCCATGGAAGGGTTTCATTACTTTCAGTAGGCTTCGATATCCCTTCACAGTAAGTTTTGAATGTGAAATTAAGATCCAAACATTCTGAAATGATGTTATTCTCAATTGCTCGTGAATAGACGCAGCCAACTGTACATAGGCACTACTACTGGACTCTCCAAACAGAATAATCACTTCAGCTTTAAACCAAGCATTGAAAACAAAAGGTGATTTGAATATTCTAGTAATCAAATCATGAAATTTAAAAATTTCCATGAAGGCCAGGCAGATCTCTTTTTCCTTGAGCATTGGCATCAGAGATGAGACAAAACGTTCTCCCCTGTCATCTTCAGAGGCCAAAAGCCCAACCCGTTCCACTGGAAATACAGGAGCAACTGGACTAAACCCACATACTGAGGAAATTCCTTGGGATTATTCTGGAAGAAGGAAGGGTAAACTCTTCTGTCCCCCTGAGAGAACTCAAAGCCAACACCGAGCTGGAGGAAGAGAGATTCTTGTTTCAATGACAAAATAAACTTTTATGGTGACTTTAGGATTCCCCATTGTGTGGTTGATTACCCCACCACTCAGGCTGTCGAATTATGAATAGTAAACATAAACTTCTCCCCATCTTAGAAACAGCCCTTAGTTACATATTTTGTCTCATTGTGACATGTCAGAAGCCAAGGAATCAAAACTATCAACCTGATACAGAAAATAAACTGCATTGAAAAGGTGGCTACAATTTTTGAAGAAAAGTTAGGAAGAAATTGAAGAAGCTTCTTGGGTGTGACGTGAAATGTCTTTGGGTTAGGAAGAAGGTATTCTTGGCAAGTACAACATTCCAGAATTATCTCATCTGTCTTTTTGTGGTTATGCAAAAATGTATATTGACACATAAAATATAAAAATCAATTCAACTATATCAGGGATTCTCTAAGTTACCTATTGTACTTCTGAAGATTCCTCCAAAACATGTTTGGCTTCTCTGTGTGTTCTATTGTTTTTGTATTCCATACTGTATTGAGCGAAGCCCCCTTACCTGTAGGACCTTGAAGATGCTGAAGATGGAGGCCATCTGGATTGAGGATTTGGAATTGTGACCTCCAATGACAGAGAGCAGAGCGTCCTCCTGGTCACATTTATAACCTGGAACCATTTGACCTCGTTTGGAGAGAAGGGAGAGGCTGATTAATGAAATATTCCTCTCAATCTGGCAATTGTCATAGATGTGGAAGCCAAGAGTGATATTTGGAAGGAGATTCAAATCCTTGTTGATCTCTTTGACTGAAAACACCAAGGCCAGGAACTGCTGGTAATTCTTGGATTCAACTCTATAGTGAGAAAAACATTGGGGAACATTGCAGGAAAACTTGTATATGCTTGTGGAATTTCCCTTATCTTTTGTGGTGTTCTTTGGAGCAGGAATCCCCAGGTTCCATTTTTCTTTGGGGTTCTTTTAAGGATATTCCTTGATTAAAATTTGTTGGCTTTTTAGAAGGGATAAAATCCTGTCTGTCCCTCTCATTGACCATTTATATCACTCTATTGTTCCTCTCATCTTCATTTTGCTCCAGTGGCTATAATCTTTCCCAATTATGCCTCTACATCCTATTCATTTTGGTTCTCTCTTGGAGAAGATAGAGGGATAGAATTAAGTTCACATGAAGTGTTAATACCACTTTCTAATACCTTGGTAAGACCACATTTGGAATATTGCATCCAGTTTTGGCCACCATGATATAAGATGTTGAGACTCTAGAAAAAAATGCAGAGAAGATTAGGGGACTGAAGGCTAAAACATATGAAGAACGGTTGCTGGACTTGGATATGTCTAGTTTAATGAAAAGAAGGACTAGGAGTAATATGATAGCAGTGTTCCAATATTTGAGGGGCTGCCACAAGGAAGAAGGGGTCAATCTATTATCCAAAGCACATGAAGGCAGGACAACCTAGAGTTCCAAAGCACAATAAGATCACTGGATCAACTTTTCTGTACCTAAAGGCAGAACAAGAAGCAAAGGTTGGAAACTAATCAAGGAGAGAACCAATGTAGAACTAAGGAAAACTTTTCTAATAATGAGAACAATTAATCAGTGGAACAACTTGCCTCAAGAAGTTGTGGGTGCTCCAGCACTGGAGGTTTTTAAGAAGAGATTGGACAAACATTGTCTGAAATGTTATAGAGTTTCCTGCTTAAGCAGGGGGTTTAATTGTAAGACCTCCAAGGTCCCTTCTAACTCTGTTAGTATGTTAAGCTTCTTCAGATCTGATAACCATTTCTGAACACAAGACTCCAGTAAGGGTCATAACATAGATTTATTGAAGGTTATTATTCATGAGCATTGCTGATTCCAAAACTGAATTTTGTGGAGGAAGGTTATCGTACCCTCATTTGAAAAGGATTGAGCTTTTATTTGAGTTTTCCATCATATGTTTCTGTCCAAATTTATATTAAAAGTCAACTTCTTCATCAGGTCCACAAAGTTTGTAAGGTGTCCCTCCTAACTTTTTATGTTGTGTATCACCTTCCAGATGAAGAGTTCTTGAAATATTGAGAATTCTAGCCTATTTTATGAGCACGGCTGTTTATTGAGAAAGGCACACCGATTTGAACTGCATTAGGACATTGCAAACATCATCAGAAAATAATATTTCTAAAATAAGTCCTTAAATTCAAAACAAAGCAAATAATAATGTACATCGATCCATTCCAATGAAACTTACGCTGTTAGGAAGAAATGCCGGGATGGGTCTTCTTGAAAGTTTAGGACATTGATGGTAACAAAGGTTTGCAGGTGTAAATCCCCACCAATAATGAGATCACCGTGATTGTAATCGTCCCATTTTCCCTGTAAAGAGGCAGTCAACACACATATGGTTGGCCTCCTCTCAGCAGCAGTTGGAGGCAGGAGCCAGAAGAATAGCAACAGGTACGGCAGCTCAGTCATTCTTGTCATTCACCACAATATAAAAATAGACGTTAAGACTCTGGAAACAGTACAGAGAAGAGCAAAAAAATAATAATGATTGGGTTGAAGAATGGTTACAGGAATTGGGTATGTCTAGTCTAATGAGCCGTGGTGGCACAGTGGTTAGAATGCAGTACTGCAGGCTAATTCTGCTGACTGCTGACTGCCAGCAGTTCGATTCTCACTGGCTCAAGATTGACTCAGCCTTCCATCATCAGTAAAATGAGGACCCAGATTGTCGCCACAATGTAAAAAAGATGTGGAGACTCTAGAAAGAGTGCAAAGAAGAGCAACAAAGATGATTAGGGGACTGGAGGCTAAAACATATGAAGAACGGTTGCAGGAACTGGGTATGTCTAGTTTAATGAAAAGAAGGACTAGGGGAGACATGAAAGCAGTGTTCCAATATCCCAGGGGCTGCCAAAAAGAAGAGGGAGTCAAGCTATTCTCCAAAGCACCTGAGGGCAGGACAAGAAGGAATGGGTGGAAACTAATCAAGGAGAGAAGCAACCTAGAAGTAAGAAGAAATTTCCTGAATGTGAGAACAATTAACCAGTGGAACGGCTTGCCTTCAGAAGTTGTGGATGATCATTGGAAGTTTTCAAGAAGAGATTGGACAGCCATTTGTGGTATAGGGTTTCCTGCCTGAGCAGGGGGTTGGACTAGAAGACCTCCATGGCCCCTTCCAACTCTGTTCATCTGTTAAACGCCTGCGTGTAATATTCTATTCTATTCTATTCTATTCTATTCTATTCTATTCTATTCTATTCTATGGTTGGGGGCAATATGCTGACCCTGTAAACCGCTTAGAGAGGGCTGTAAAGCACTGTGAAATGGTATATAAGTCTAAGTGCTATTGCTCTTGGTATTGCTAATGCAAAAAAGGACTAGGGGAGACATGATACCACTGTTCCAATATTTGAGAGGCTCCTATAAAGATGAGAAGGTAAAAACTATTTTCCAAAGCACCAAAAGGCAAAATGAGAAACAATGGATGGAAACTAATCAAGACGAGAAGCAACCTAGATTTAAGGAGAAATCAACCAATGGAACAGCCTGCCTTCAAAAGTTGTGGGTGCTCCATCACTGGAGGCTTTCAAAAAGAGACTGGACAGTCTGAAATCATATAGCGTCTCCTGTTCAAGCAGGGAATTGAACTAGAAGACCTCAAAGTTCCGTTCCAACTCTGTTATTTTATGTTCTGTCTTCTTCTCTCCTAGATCAGAAATCAAGGTTTGTGCAGAAGCTCAATTGCAGGTAGCGTTTCAAATCTCACCAGAGCTTTAGCACCATAGAGAGAGGCTGTGCCATCTGGATGGCCCCAGGCCAAATTGATATCAACCAGGATTCTTCTTATCTGTGTCTGGTCTGTGACCAAAGAGAAAACTAAAGCCAGCTGAGTCTCACCAAAACCAGGAGCTGTTCTTTTCAAGACAAGGTCAGAGATATGTTCTGCCTCCACTGGGAGACCTCAGAGCATATTTTTTTAAAGCTGGTTTTATCTTTGAAGATTTGTGAATGTAGAAATCCACAGGGGATTCATTATGAATTACTGTTCTTCTGATAATTGCAATGAAAAGCTATTGCCCTATCATAGCACTTAGACTTAGCACTAGCACTTAGACTTATATACCGCTTCACAGTGCTTTACAGCCCTCTCTAAGCGGTTTACAGAGTCAGCATATTGCCCCTTCCTTCCTTCCTTCCTTCCTTCCTTCCTTCCTTCCTACGGACGGCCGAG
>QLTV01002137.1:259872-283438 GCA_003457575.1 Thermophis baileyi
TGTCGTCCCTTCCTTCCTTCCTTCCTTCCTTCCTTCCTTCCTTCCTTCCTTCCTTCCTTCCTTCCTTCCTTCCTTCCTTCCTTCCTTCCTTCCCACTTAGCACTTAGACTTATATACCGCTTCACAGTGCTTTACAGCCCTCTCTAAGCGGTTCACAGAGTCAGAATATTGCCCCCAACAATCTGGGTGCTCATTTTACCCACCTCGGAAGGATGGAAGGCTGAGTCAACCTTGAGCCGGCGAGATTTGAACCGCCGAACTGCAGCTAGCAGTCAGCTGAAGCAGCCTGCAGTGCTGCACTCTAACCACTGCGCCACCATCATCCATTTAGCACTAGATTTTGTCTGCAAACCAGAAGGGGAAAGACACGTTTGTGTCTTTTGTTGTTAACCCATAGAGCAGATGCCCTTGAGAGTCAAAGAGAAGTTTGGTATTTCACTTACATGAAATGGAGTACCTGCACTTAAAATGGAGTTTGTTGTATGCCATAGTTTGTTCAGATGGTATTAATGGTAACAGGGCATAGTGGGAAGGACAATCAGTTATACCTTAGTAAGTGTGAGCAATAATAACACAATACTATCTGGTTTATTTAATCCACATGGCTAGGGATGAAATCAGAAACATGTTTATTTGCATAGAAGTGAAATATAAGCAGGAGGATATCTCAAGCTGTTAAACTGTACAGGAGTATATGCAACACAATGCAGTGAGCCATGTGCTGATCTGTACATTGGGGAAACAAAACAACCACTTCACAAATGCATGGCACAACATAGGAGAACAAACCCATCAGGATTAGATTCAGCAGTGCATCTGCATTTAAAAGACAAAGGCCACTCTTTTGAAAACAGCAAAGTCCATATTTTGGACAGAGAGGACCGCTGGTTTGAAAGAGGGGTCAAAGAGGCCATCTATGTCAAAACTGAACAGCCCTCTCTCAACAGAGGGGGAGGGATACGACATCATATATCTCCAGTCTACATCACAACCCTAATCCTAACCCTTTCAGCAGTTCCAAGAAGGCTCCACACCCATTTGTACCACTCAGGTAATCCTGAGGACACAGATAAATCTCCAAGTGGCCTCAATGACTCTCTAAAATAATGCAAATGACCAGCTGTCTACAAGGAGCATAAATCCTTCCATTCCTCACCATCCAGCCAGAGCTGAAGAAGCTTCTTGGATGAGAAGCAAAATGACTTCAAAGAAAAACCAGAAAGTCCAGTTGCCTCTTGAAAAAGCACCTTTGGGTCTAGCAACTAGTTGGGGCAGAAATGTTTGTTTGCTGTTTGTCTTGTGAAGTCCATCTTTAGAAATGTCAGCTGGCAAGGAAAGGGCACCATTGCCCATGTGAAACCTGTGGATTGGCTGGGGTAATATGAATGGGTACAGGGTGTTATGTGGTTCTTCCCTTTCTCTGAAGATGGTTCCAGTCAGTGTTGGATGGAAGGGAGAGCTTGAGCCTCAAACCCCTGATATTCAAATTGTCTCAGTGAGTTCAAGTTCAGGTACCATCCTTATGCTGATGGTATTTGTTTGTACAACTATTGACTGAGCAATGTGATTAAGATTTTTTCCCTGGTACCTAAAGGCTTCCTGGATAGTGAGTGTGGAAGAAATCTCCATCTGGTTCAGTTCCAAGCAGGGAGAAAGACACTGGAAACATGGAGGCTGATTGGAAAGATGGTTTAATGATGAAGCAGAACCACCAAGCACATGGTCCTGGTGCAGCTGACCACATGGAGTTGAGAGAGAGAGAGAGAGAGAGGTATTTCTACTCTCTCTTGGGCTTTGCACTTGAACTTCCTGTTCCTGTGCAAGAATATGTATTCTATGTATTGGTTGTTGTAGGGGTCATAGCTAACTTTGTGGGTTGTCTGAGTCAAGCTTGGTTGAAGCTTGCTGGGTGATGCAATGTCCCCAGTGATTGTGCCATGTGGTGAGCTCTGCTGCTAGATGGGTTAATCCTATTATGTCCCAGAGGGTCATGTCTTAATCCCATCACCCTGGAGCTGGACGTCTTTTGTCTTGTAGATAGGCTGGCCAGGGGTGAAATTCAGCACGTTCTGACAGTTCTGGAGAACCGGTATCGGAAATTTTGAGTAGTTCAGAGAACTGGCAAATACCACCTCTGGCTGGCCCCAGCGTGGGGTGGGAATGGAGATTTTGCAGTATCCTTCCCCTGCCATGCCCACCAAGCCACGCCCACAGAACCGGTAGGGGAAAAATTTTGAATTTCACCCCTGAGGCTGGCCCAGTCTTTCCTAATGGGCACCAAAAATCTGCTGGGGGCAGGGAGCTGCTCTCTGTCTTTAAAACATGTTTCTTCTTTTATCATCCAGGGAAATATAATATTCTGCCTTTTTAATATTTCTCAAAATATTTCATTCTTCTAGGAGAGGGGTGGGTGCTAACTTTCTACAGGAGCAAGAGTCTCAAAGTCTTAAATCCTAGCATAAGTAAGCAGTTGTGGGTCCTGGGGACAGTCCAGAGGAATTTTTATCTTTGGTCCTGCATGATATTGTATTGCACTGGGACATCTGTTGAATCTGTGGGTTTTCCTGGACTCTCAGCAACTTCTGAAAGCTGAATCTTTTTCAAGTGGGGGGTACTGTAACACCCCGCTCCCCCAAACTCAGTTTTGGAATCAGCAGTGCTCATGAATAATAGCTGCAGAGGTGGTATTCAGCCGGTTCGGACTGGTTTGGGCGAACCGCTTGTAGCGACCTGCAGGTGGGCCTGCCCCACCCACCTGTCCCGCCCACCCACCCCGGCGCTATGCCATTCTATTTAGCCATGTTTTCAAGCTGCGCACATGCATGCAAGCCGCACATGCGAGCAAAGCGCATGCACGGAAGGTGCACGCCAGTGGTGGGTTGCTACCCGGACCGGTTCGCGTGAGCCGGTAGTGGAAATTTGGCCCCATTTGCCAAACTGGAAATGATGGCCAGCTTGCCACACCCCCGAGCCAGTTCTCCGGTCACCGCTGCTTGAAAGCGGCTGGCAATGAACCCTCTGTGCATGCGCAAAGGCTTCTGCGCATGCGCAGAGGGTCAGTACCCAGATGTAACGTGCGTACTTCCGATGCGACGCGCGCACTTCCGAACCGGTAGGGAAGGTAAGAGCAACCCACCCCTGGTGCGTGCGTGACCGAAGCAACTTCTGAAAGCTGAATCATTTTCAAGCGGCGGATACTGTAACACCCCGGTCCCCCAAACTCAGTTTTGGAATCAGCAGTGCTCATGAATAATAGCTGCAGAGGTAGTATTCAGCCAGTTCGGACTGGTTCAGGCGAACCGGTAGTAGCAACCTGCCCACCTGCCCCAGCGCTATGCCATCCTATTTAGCCATGTTTTCAAGCTGCGCGCATGCGTGCAAGCTGCGCATGCGAGCAAAGCGCATGCACGGAAGGTGCATGTGCGACCGAAGCAAGTGTGTGTGTGCACACACTCAAATTTTTGGTGCTGGGCGAACCTGTAGGGAAATTATGTTAATCCCACCTCTGAATAGCTGTTTATGCTATGACCCCAACTGGAGTCTTGTGCACAGAAATGGTTACCAGATCTGAAGAAGCTTAACAGAATAACAGAGTTGGAAGGGACCTTGGAGGTCTTCTAGTCCAACCCCCTCCTCAAGCAAGAAACTCTGCACCATTTCACATAAATGGTTGTCCAATCTTTTCTTTAAAAACCTCCAGTATTGGAGCACCCACAACTTCTGGAGGCAAGCAGTTCCACTGGTTAATTGTTCTGTCAGGAAATTTCTCCATAGTTCTAGGTTGCTTCTCCCCTTGATTAGTTTCCATCCGTTGCTTCTTGTTCGGCTTTCAGGTACAAAGAAGAGAAGTTGATTCATAGACCTCTCAGTCCTATTATGCTCTGGAAGTTTCTTTCCTGTCTCCCTCCTGTAGTCGATTTGCCTTTAAATAACTTTTGATCAGGAAAAGTTTATTTCCTTCTTTCAACACTCAGTGTACAATTGTATGGCCTTCTCTCTTCCATTTTGTGACTTTTTTTCCAGCATATATCAACAGGTAACATAGACAAAGACAAAAGAGTAGACTCTCTGGTTAAAGACCTGTGAGACTTCTGATGTTCTAGTATAAACTGGAAAATCCAGTTGGCAATTTTTCTCACACTGAAAGCCATGGTAGTCATGGAAGTGCCCAGTGACTGGAGAGGGCCTTTTCTTCCACAGCAAACTGATCAGGTCCTTGTCTCAGGCTAACCTATCTACAGGGTCATCATGAATAAAGGACGATTTGTCCTTTTTGATTCCCCATTAAATGCTCAGTTGGTCACTCCATCAGAGGTGGTATTCAGCCGGTTCGGACCGGTTCGGGCGAACTGGTAGCGCCGGCCTGCCCACCTGCCCTGGCGCTATGCCATCCCATTTAAGCACATTTTGAAGCTGCGTGCATGCATGCTAGCCACGTGCGCGAGCACAGTGCAGCGCATGCACGCGCGCTCACATTTGCGAACCGGTAGGGAAGGTAAGTGAATACCACCTCTGCACTCCATCACCACACTTGTGGATTGGCCACAACAGAAACAGGAAAGGCATTTTTGTATTTGATTTGATTTCTTAATCACAGTGAATTGAGAGAAATGCTTTTTCATTAAATAATTGTAAATCAAGTTACATGTCTAAGGATAAAATATCAGTTAATCAGCAACAATCACTCTGCCCCTCTTTAACTTTTCATTAATACCAATTGTTCCCAGTGAAGCCCCATGATCATCTTGGAAGTAAACTTTGATATCAATGTTGTGGATAATTTTCTACTTTATTTTCCTACTTTATTTTAAATAAAAGACTCATTAAAATCTTTAACTTGGGATTCACCATCTGTATTTTTAAGCACCTTTGTTTCAGAGTAATAGAGTAACAGAGTTGGAAGGGACCTTGTAGGTCATCTAGTCCAACCCCCCCCCCCACTCAAGCAGGAGTCCCTACACCATTTCTGACAAATGGCAGTCTAATTTCCTCTTGAAAGTTTCAATTGTTGGAGCTCTCACAATCTCCGAAGGCAAGCTGTTCCACTGATTGATCGCTCTCACTGTCAGAAACTTTCTCCTTATTTCCAGGTTGAATCTCTCCTTGGTCAGTTTCCATCCATTATTCCTTGTCTGACATTCTGGTGCCTTGGAAAATAGCCTGACCCCCTCCTCTCTGTGGCAGCCCCTCAAGTATTGGAACACTGCTATCATGTCTCCCCTGGTCCTTCTCTTCACTAGACTAGCCATGCCCAGTTCTTGTAACCGCTCTTCGTATGTTTTAGTTTCCAGCCCCCTAATCATCCTGGTTGCTCTTCTCTGCACTCTTTCCGTCTTTTTTGTAGTGTGGTGACCAAAACTGGATGCAGTACTCTAGGTGTGGTCTAACTAAGGCTTTATAGAGTGGTATTAGTACCTCCCTAGACCTAGATTGTATCCCTCTTTTAATGCAGCTTAGGATTGCATTGGCTTTTTTGGCTGCCGCTGCACACTGCTGGCTCATGTTTAGCTGGTTGTCTACTAAGACTCCAAGATCCCTCTCACAGTCACTGCTACTGAGTGTGGTTTCACCCAGTTTATATGTATATTTCTATGTTTCCATAGATTCCTGATGTTTTGCTCAGCTCCCTATTAATTTATTTTCAATAGAGTATTTTTTTCCATTTTGGATAAAATGACCATTTGACTTGTCCACGGAAATGCAATGAAATAGAGTACTTTGACTTCAGCCAAGCTAATAAAGGAGAATATTTGTAGCTCAGGGTTGACATGAGGGGTCCTTGGTGCTCTTTGAGCACACTGACACTGATAATGTTACCTAGTTGGGTAATGAAATGTCTGTAAGAAAACAAGAAAGCTCAGAGAGCACCAAGGACCCCTCACTTCAGCAAAGCATTTGGCAATGTCTCCCATGTGATATTAGCAGAGAAGAGAGCAAAATGGGGGCTGAACTATGCTATGAGCTAGTTGAATAAATGTACTGTATACTTGAAGCTAGAAGGAGAGACTTTAAGGTTTTCAACATACTATACATATACCACTCCTCCCACTTATGACTGCATGACTGTAACTTTGTTGCTTGTATCCTTACGATTTATATTGATTGTTTCCCAGTATGATTTCATTGCTTATTTGTACCCTATGACTATCATTAAGTGTTGCACCTTATGATTCTTGACGAATGTATCTTGTCTTTTTATGTACACTGAGAGCATATGCACCAAAGACAAATTCCTTGTGTGTCCAATCACATTTGGCCAATAAAGAATTCTATTCTATTCTATTCTATTCTATTCTATTCTATTCTATTCTATTCTATTCTATTCTATTCTATTCTATTCTATTCTATTCTATTCTATTCTATTCTATTCTATTCTANGAACAAAGAATAGAAGCCAAACAACAACAACTTTTAACCCTAACCCATTTAAGTATAACATTATTTGAATACATAAGATGGGTACAAATAAAAGGGAACATTTGGAAAGGCATGGTAGGCACACTGGTGCGCTTATGCACGCCCCTTACAGACCTCTTAGGAATGGGGTGAGGTCAACAGTAGACAGTCTAAGGGTAAAGTTTTGGGGATTTGGGGATGAAACCACAGAGTCAGGTAGTGAGTTCCAAGGATTAATCACTCTGTTGCTGAAGTCGTATTTCCTGCAATCGAGTTTGGAGCGGTTCACTTTGAGTTTGCATCTGTTGTGTGCTCGTTTTGTTGTGGTTGAAGCTGAAGTAGTCGTTGACAGGTAGGACATTGTAGCAGATAATTTTATGAACTATGCTTAGGTCACACCGAAGGCGACGTAGATCTAAGTTTTCTAAGCTCAGAATTTCAAGTTTGGTGGTGTAAGTATTCTGTTGTGAGCAGAGGAGTGGAGGACTCTTCTCGTGAAATATCTCTGGACACGCTCTATTGTATTAATGTCTGATATGCAGTTAGGGTTCCAGACGGATGAACTGTATTCAAGGATTGGTCTGGCAAATGTTTTTTATGCTCTGGTTAATAGTGTAATATTACCGGAGAAGAAGCTATGTAAAATTAGGTTTACAACTGTTAATGACTTTTTGGCAATGTTGTTACAGTGGGCTTTGGCACTTAGATGAAGTAGTCGTTGACAGGTAGGACATTGTAGCAGATAATTTTATGAACTATGCTTAGGTCACACCGAAGGCGACGTAGATCTAAGTTTTCTAAGCTCAGAATTTCAAGTTTGGTGGTGTAAGTATTCTGTTGTGAGCAGAGGAGTGGAGGACTCTTCTCGTGAAATATCTCTGGACACGCTCTATTGTATTAATGTCTGATATGCAGTTAGGGTTCCAGACGGATGAACTGTATTCAAGGATTGGTCTGGCAAATGTTTTTTATGCTCTGGTTAATAGTGTAATATTACCGGAGAAGAAGCTATGTAAAATTAGGTTTACAACTGTTAATGACTTTTTGGCAATGTTGTTACAGTGGGCTTTGGCACTTAGATCATTAGATATGAGTACTCCAAGGTCTTTGACAGAGTGAGGGTTGTCTGCAAGGTCATGTCCATTCAGCTTGTATTTAGTGATCTGATTTTTTTTGCCAATGTGTAGGACAGAGCATTTTTTGGTTTTGATTTTGTGTTTTCAGTTATTTGATCATTCTGACACAAAGTTTAGGTCTTTTTGAAGGGTAGCAGTGTTGTCGGTGGTGTTGAAAAGTTTTACATCATCAGCGAAGAGAACACAGTTGCTTATAATATGATCGCAAAGGTCATTTATATAAAGTATAAAGAGTGTTGGTCCTAGTACGTTGCCTTGGGGAACACCGCTGTTAACAGGTGCGGGATTTGATAGGGCACTCCCTATTTTGACCACTTGTTGTCTGTTTGACAGGAACGCAGCTATCCAGTTATGTAGGGATTCCATAGGATTTTAGTTTCAGAAGTAATTTGTCATGTACCACTGAGTAGAAGGCTTTACAGAAGTCTATGTAAATTGCGTCTATTGTTTTGCCCTGATCAAGTTTTGAAGTCCATATGTTTTTGCAGTGTAGTAGTTGTAGATTACAGGATAATTTTTTTTCCTGAAACCGAATTGCTTGTTTGAGAGTAGGTTGTTGTATAACTTGAGAGGGGACAATAACATTTTAGAGTATTGTTTTTCAACCTTGGCAACTTTAAGGTACATTGACTTCAACTTCCAGAATTGTCCATCCAACTTGTTGGCTAGGGAGTTCTGATTTGACTGTCAAATCCATCTGCTCTGTGGATTAACAAAAAAAAAATTACAAGCATGTTTTTCCCCATCTGGTGTGAGAAGAGTAACTATTGCTAAGTGGCTAGGACAAATGTTTTTCCATGCAATTATCAGATTAACAGTAGTTTTTAATATATCCCCTGTGGATTTCTACCCACAAAAATATTTCCAAGATAAACTCTGCTTTTAAATATATATATACTCTGAAATCTCCCAGTGGAGGTGAGACATGTCACCTTACTTTATCTTGCAAAGAGCTAACACCTCAATTCGTTGACTCAGCTGGCCTTCATTTACTGTTCAGTCAAAGTTCAAGAACAGGAAAGAGGAAACATGTTTCATATAAATTTGCATCCAGGTGACATGACCTGTCTCTCTTGTGCTGAAGCTCTACTGAGATTTGCAAGTGCTCCCTGCAATTCTGCTTTTGCACAATCTTGATTTCTGATCTAGGAGGGAAGGTGAGAAGAATGACTGGGCTGCCTCTCCTCCTCCTGCTTCTGCTCTTCTGGCTCCTGCCTCCAACTTCTGCTAAGAGGACGCAAACCGTATGTGTGTTGAGAAACCCTTTCCAGAATCAAAAAGGCTATTATAGACCTGGAAATCTTATTATTGGTGGGAATTTACCACTTGCAACTGTTTTCCCCATGGAACCACACTTCGATAAACACCCATTTCTTCATTTTGTCCAATTTTAGTAAGTTTCACCCCGAAACAGAAAGATATCATTTTTTGCTTTGTTCTTTATTCAGGGACTACGTTCAGAAATACTTGTTGTACTGATGTCTGCAATGTCCTAGAGTAGTTCAAAACTTTGTGCTTTCCTCCATAAAGAACCAAGCTCATGAATTAGATTGGAATCGTTCCAGCACTCTTCACCAGGAAGAAGATAAAATAATAAATACAAAGTGAGGAGGGACAACACATTAGAAATTGTGGTGGGCCTGGTGCAGAAGTGAACAAATAACATTAATTTCAACAGAGAGTCATGAAGGAAAGCTCACATAAAAATGCATTCTTCACCCATGTGGGATTCTGTAGAAAAGACAAAATTCGGTTTTGGAGTTGGCAGGTTTCATGAATAATGGTCTTTGGTAAATCAGTGCTGTGGTTCCCACAGAAATCTAATACTAAGAGCTATGGTGGTGCAGTGGTTAGAATGCAGTATTGCAGACCAATGCTGCTGACTGCCGACTGCCAGCAGTTCAGCAGTTTGATTCTCTTTTTTTTTTATTACAAACAAGCTTTATTGTATCATTATATATAAAATATGCTGGCTTCTCTGCTTGAACACAAAGTTCTTTACATCATCTCTCCCATTCTCACTCCTCCACTACTCGATTATTTATCTCACTGGCTCAAGGTTGAATCAGCCTTCCATCCTTCTGAGGTGGGTAAAACGAGGACCCAGATTGTTGGGGGCAACAGGCTGACTCTATAATCTGCTTAGAGTGGGCTGTAAAGCTCTGTGAAGTGATATCTAAGTGCTATTGCTATTGCTAAGCAGTGCTAACCAGATCTGAAGAAGCTTTCAAAGAAGAACCCAAATTGATTCGGGTGCTAGAGGACCAAATGGGAAGCATTTCAGCCACTGGAGGCAAGTGAAGAAAGGAGGGACAATAGCGGGGTATTAAATGATGTCAGGGAACTGTGCAGCAGCTGTCCAAATGAAGTCACAGACACTAACACACACTTGTAATTTTATATAAATATATTTTACATCAATATTTACGGCAAAATAGATGCTCTATATACTCTGTGCATCAGTAGTGGGTTCTAAAACCTGTTGCTACTGGTTCGCGTGCGCGCAAGCATGCGCATGCAACACTTCTGCGCAGAAGTGTCCTGGGTGGGTGGGCGGAGCCTCCCTCCACAGCCGCTATGGGTTTGCAGAACCGGGCCGAACCGGGAGCAACCAATCGCTGCTGTGCATGTGTTTGTATATAGTACAAAAGTCAGTTCCCATAATTTATTATATAAACTAGGTAAGGGGAGGGTCTTTTGCTATATGTCAGGGAATTGTGGAGCCGGTGTCCAAATGGAGTCAGAGACACTGACATGAACTTGTAGTTTTATATAAATAAATTTATTTTACAACGATATATACAGCAAACTAGATAGCCAGGCAAACGGGAGCATCATGAGGTAAATCAGAGCCCACAGAAGAAAAAGGCAGGGGAAAAGGGGAAACTCCCACTCCACACCCACAGCAACCAATCACAGCGCAGATTGCCTTGTGCAGCAGTCTTCAACCAATCAACTATAACTGTGTGTTCTGTGTCACTGAACAACCCCAGAAAAGACACGCACAAACAAAATAAGGCAATTCAAAATCCACCAGGACATAAAAGCTTGTCTGCAACATTTCTGAATGTCTTTTTTTTTCCCATTCTAGTTTTATACCCAAGAACTACCAACACTTCTTGGCTTTAGCATTTGCAGTCACAGAGGTGAACAAAGATTTCGTTCTCCTCCCCAACATCACCCTTGGCTTCCAAGTCTATAGCAATATCCAGGATGAGAGATCGGTTTCCTCAAACAGCCTCTCTCTGCTTTCCACAAGAGGCCGAATGATTCCAGGTTATAAATGTGACAAGAAGGACACTTTGCTCTCTGTGACTGGAGATCTCAGCTCCAGATATGCAAAACTGATGGCCACCCTCATCAGCATCTTCAAGGTCCCACAGGTAAGGGGGTTTGCACACCCAGGCAAAATATGTAACTGGCGACTCTTCCCAAGAAGGGAGGAAAATAAAGCTTGCCACTCAAAGTGAGCCAGCTTCACTGGTGGGGGAATAAACCACACAATGGGGACCCCTAAAATCACTATAAACCTTTACTTTGTCTTTGAAAGAAGAATCTCACTTTCTCCAGCTCGGTGTTGGCTTCGAGTTCCTTCAGGGAGTTAGACCAGTTTATCCTTCCTTCTTCCGGATTAATCCCAATGAATTTCCTCAGTATGTGGGTATAGTCCATCTGCTCCTGTATTTCCAGTGGAACTGGGTTGGGCTGGTGGCCCCTGAAGATGACAGTGGAGAACATTTCATCTCATCTCTGATGCCAATGCTGAAGGAGAAGGAGGTCTGCCTGGCCTTCACTGAAAGGTTGAAATCTGATTATACTATGGATATATTGTTCAAATTACATCATGTCTTGGAAACCTGGTCTAAAGCTGAAGTGGTTGTTGTGTTTGGAGACCGCATTAGTATTGCAAATGTACAGGTGGTTCAGTACAATTATGAACAATTGAAAAAGACATCATTTCTGAAAGTTTGGATCTTAACTTCCCATTGGAAACTTAATGTGAGAAAATCTGAAGACATATTGACAAACGGAAAGCCTTTCCATGGGGCTTTGCATTTTAGGGACCACACCGGGGATGTCTCAGAATTCAGCCACTTCCTCCTGACTTTAGACCCCTTCAACACACAAGGGAATGTTTATCTCCGTCCATGGTGGGAGAGGGTCTTTGGATGTGTGATGCCCAAACCAGGCAAAATCTCTCAAAAAGGGGAAAAAACATGCACAGGAAAGGAAAATTTACAGAAACTGCCAACATACATTTTTGACACAATCATGACAGGTGAAAGTTACAATATCTACAATGCTGTTTATGCTGTGGCACATGCCTTACACATAATGTATGGATTAAAAACTCAACGAGCCATGATGAGACTTGGAAAGAGGAACTCAAATGTCCAGCCATGGCAGGTAATCTCTGTGACTTTGTATCCAATCCACATATCCTTTGAAAGGAAGCTTCCTATATATATTTCTTGAATTACCGATGAAAAATCTCTTCGCTACCATATCAACATATCTAAGAAGAATTTAGCAAATATAAGACCATTCTTGGAATATTGCATCCTGTTTTGGTCATCACAATATAAAACATGATGTTGAGATGCTAGAAAGAGTATAGAAACAGTAACAAAGATGATTAGGGGACTGGAGGCTAAAACATATGAAGAACTGGTATCAGAGGTGGGTTCCTCCCGGTTCAGACTGGTTCACCCGAACTGCTGTGTGACCTGCTGGTGATGTCATGATGACATCACAGATCCGGTTCGGTTGGTGCCGGTCCGTGGGCACCGCCATCTTTTTTTAAAAAAAAAATATTTATTTTTTTTTAAAAAAAAATTATATTTATTTTTTCTTCTGCGCATGCGCAGAAGCCAAGTTTCCAGCACTGCGCATGTGTTGCCATCTTGTTTTTGGCTTTTTTTTTTTTGAATTTTAAAAATTTTTTTGCACTGCGCCTGCGCCCATGAGGCACGCCCATGAGGCGCGCCCGTGCCCACGCGGCGCGGCCACGCGGCACGGGAGGAAGCAAACCGGCAGCGAGGTAAGTTAGAACCCACCCCTGACTGGTATGTTTAATGAAAAGAAGGATTGGGGTGACATGATTAGCAGTCTTCCAATATCTAAGGGGCTGCCACACAGAAGAAGGGGTCAACCTATTCTCCAAAGCACTTGAAGGCAGAATAAGAAGTAATGGATGAAAACCACTCAAGGAGAGAACCAATCTAGAACTAAGGAGAAATTTCCTGACAGTGAGAACAATTAATCAGTGGAATAGCTTGTCTCCATAAGTTGTGAGTGCTCCAATACTGGAGATTTTTAAGGAGAGATTGGACAACCATCTGTCTGAAATGGTAAATGGTTTCCTGTTGGAGCACTGGGCTGGACTAGAAGACCTACAAGGTCCCTTCCAACTCTTTTATTCTGTTATTCCATTATTATTATTATTTTAAAGAACCCTCTGAATTATTATGGTTTTGTTGAAAAGGGCAGAGTGGGGGAAAGAGAAATAAACAGAACAAGTTGTCCATAAGATTGATAGAAGAAAGAATTTCCTATAAGGTCCTGAAAGCTCTTCAAAATTCCCTGAGCTTCAGGAGGTGACCAGGAAGGTGTCAGATGACAATCTGGTTGTGTTTCTGCAAGATAGTTCAACAAGTAAATTGAAGTCTTAGTGGGCATCTTTGCAGAATAAACTCAATTTCCATTAGTATATAGCCTGAATACAACCTATTAAAAAACACTCAACTCGATTCATGTTAACCTTGATTTATGTTTCTTTGGCTTTAGTGTTCTGTGTGATCCCACCACATTTGTTTGTCATGATAAAAGGAAACCTTTGTGGTGTTGGGGAAGTACCTAAGCATTTAGTGTTACTCCTGATGCTCAGAACTCTATTTAGGGAACTCCTCTAGGTTCTCAGATATAGACCCATCTCCTAGGATGATGGCAATCACAGAGAGGAGGAGGTCAAACTATTTTCCAAAGCACCTGAAGGCCAGACAAGGAATAATGGATGGAAACTGATCAAGGAGAGGTTCAACCTAGAAATAAGGAGGAATTTTCTGATAATGAGAACAATCAACCCATGGAACAGAAGTTGCCTTCGGAAGTTGTGGGAGCTTCATGACTGGAGGCTTTCAAGAAGAGACTGGACTGCCATCAGTCAGAAAGGGTGTAGGGGTGTCCTGCTTGGGCAGGGGGTTGGACTAGATGACCTACAAGGTCCCTTCCAACTCTGTTAATCTGTTAAAGATCACAAAATTATAGAATCCATGATACTTCATTTATGCTTTCAGCCACATACTTCAATTTCTGAAGGTCTCTTTTCTTTCAGATTCTTGCATATTTGAGCAATGTGCAGTTCAACAACAGTGCTGGAGATGAGGTCTCCTTCTCAGAAGATGGACTGGGATCTGCTCGTTATGATCTTCTCAACTGGGTTTTCCTCGCCAATCAATCTTTTGTCTCTGTGAAAATTGGGCAAATAGATCCTGGGGTGTCCCCAGGCCAGGATTTCACGATTAACACAGATACAATCATCTGGGTCACAAAAGTGAGCTGAAAGGAAATGTAAATTCTGTCAAGGTGAACTCAATGATGAACCCAAGCGAATGAACCCAAGCAAATCAGACTCTGAGGCTTGCTTCTTCCTCAAAGAACGAATAGAATAGAATAGAATAGAATAGAATAGAATAGAATAGAATAGAATAGAATAGAATAGAATAGAATAGAATAGAATAGAATTTAGAATAGAATAGAATAGAATAGAATAGAATAGAATAGAATAGAATAGAATAGAATAGAATTTAGAATAGAATAGAATAGAATAGAATAGAATAGAATAGAATAGAATAGAATAGAATAGAATTTAGAATAGAATAGAATATAGAATAGAATAGAATAGAATAGAATTTAGAATTGAATTGAATTTAGAATAGAATAAGACTAGAATAGAAATTAGAATAGAAATTAGAATAGAATAAGGTAATAGGAACGATGAGAAGATTAATAGCAATAGTAATGCAGACTTAGTGAATAGTTTGACAGTGTTGAGGGAATTATTTGTTTAGCAGAGTGATGGCGTTCGGGGAAAAACTGTTCTTGTGTCTAGTTGTTCTGGTGTGCAGTTCTCTATAGCGTCATTTTGAGAGTTGAAAGAATTAGGAGTTGAAACAATTTATGTCCAGGATGCGAGGGGTCTGTAAATATTTTCACAGCCCTCTTTTTGACTCGTGCCATATACAGGTCCTCAATGGAAGGCAGGTTGGTAGTAATTGTTTTTTCTGCAGTTCTAATTATCCTCTGAAGACTGTGTCTGTCTTGTTGGGTTGCAGAACCAAACCAGACAGTTATAGAGATGCAAATGACAGACTCAATAATTCTTCTGTAGAACTCAATCAGCAGCTCCTTGAGCTTTCTGAGTTGGATACATCATTGCAATAGCAATAGCACTTAGACTTATATACCACTTCACAGTGCTTTACAACCCTCTCTAAGCAGTTTACAGAGTCAGCATATTGTCCCCAACAATCTGGGTCCTCATTTTACCCACCTCGGAAGGATCGAAGGCTGAGTCAACCTTGAGTCTGGTGAGATTTGATCTGCCAAACTGCTGGCAGCCAGTGATCAGCAGAAGTAGCCTGCAGTACTGCACTCTAACCACTGTGCCACCATGGCTCTTCATCATATCAGCAATGCATTGGTTAAAACCAACTCTGAATCTTTCCCATAGATTCAGTATATTAAAAGTTAAAAAACACTCCCTCCCCAAGTGTCCCAGGTCATGTTGGCCAATCAGGTCAGCTAGTTGTCTTCTTGTCACTCCTTCCAACTTTCATCCACAACTTGGGGCAGTGACCTTGGTTCCCAGGAGAAAGTTCATTGTTTTGTCTAGCTCTACTAGCATAATGTGCCAGGTCCCTTCCCTCTCTTGTGTGGCAACTGAGGACCAACACGGCTACTGCTAGGCTCAGTTCGAAGTTGACAAATTCATTGAAAGATTCATTCTCTTCTAAGGATGTAGAAATACCTTCATCCTGGAAAACATATCAGTTTAATCTAGAAAACATGTCAGCCTCTTGTTGAAAAAACTGTTTTGTATGTAACTGTTTTGAGGTCTGATTTGTGGCAGCTCCATGAAGGGTTGGGATAAACTTCTTGGAATATAGGATGCCGTTAGAGCAGGCAAAAGTGTTACCTTTGGACCTTTCCCATTCAGTAGGACTGCCATGATTCTTTCTTTTTGAAAAGCTGTAGCTCAATGGCTCCAGCCTTCCTTTGCCTGCCAAGGTGGCAGTTCTAATCTCCATCATCCATTGTGGGTTGGGAATGGCACTGGCCTGAATTCCCCGAGAGCTGTCCCATAGACCCTGCCGATCCATTTATTCCAAAGACATTCTGAAGATGAAAATAAATGAAGGATAATCATTCTATGGGTTATCTCTGAGAATTTCTCTTTTCTCTTTTAGAAGGTGCCCTTTGCCAGGTGTGGCGTGAAGAGGTGCCATGCAGGAGAGAGGAGAAGTGTCCCAGAGGGCAAGCCAGTTTGCTGCTACCAATGTGCTCATTGTCCAGAAGGGACCATTTCTAATCAGAGAGGTAGAGCACACTTCTAATGTAGTTCTTCCAGGATCAGAGAAGACCAAAATATTAAATCATTTTGTAATATTTGCTTTGACTGACATGCCTCAGAGTATTGATAGTTCTCAACAAAGTATCTCAGTTTTTTGGAGCTAAAGTGTCCTGCCCACATAGGCCACCTTACTCAGCAATTTAATAGAGCAAATTAATAATAAATTAATACACCTCAGCAATTTAATAGAGGCTACTTTCAGGCAGGGGTGGGTTCTAACTTACCTCACTGCCGGTTCGCTTCCTTCCGCGATGCGTGGCCACGCGCAGTGCTGAAAAATCCGGAAAAAAATCCCCCCCCCAAAAAAAGCCAAAAACAAGATGGTGATGCATGCGCAGTGCCGGAAACTTGGCTTCTGCGCATGTGCAGAAGGGAAAAAAAACGGAATTTTTTTAAAAAAAAATTCAAAAAAAAAATAAATAAAAAGAAAAAGAAAGTATCAAAAAAATTAAAAAAAAAGATGGCAGTGCCCACGGACTGACACCGACCGAACCGGATTAGTGATATCACTGTGACATCACCAGCGGGTCGCTACCGGTTCAGGCGAACCGGTCCTAACCGGGAGGAACCCACCTCTGCTTTCAGGGCACAATTTATGGGTCCCTATAAGTAGGTTAAAAAGTATGCAAATGCATGTAGATAAACAAGTACCACTTCAATGGAAAGGTAACAGCAATCTGTGCACCTTGGTATATAGTTTCCATGACCACAGAAATGCATTCGGACAATGCTGCCTCCCTCAGCTAAGAAATGGAGATGAACAGTGTGTCCTAAAGTCGGATATGACTGGACAGGGAAACCCATTAGCCTTTCACTCCTATTTTTACATCTCCTAAAGAAAACCAAGCAACAATGTTTTCCTGAAGGAATGGGGTGTGAGTTTCAAGCTTTAATTTTTTATGATTAAGATGCACTTCTTCTGTCAGCACTGTCAATCCCAGGAAACCGATAGACTTGCTGCGGAAAGAGGAGATTTGCCTATCCATGTTTGCTAATTCTTTCATGTTTAAAAAGGCTAAATAAGTGGTTATGAAGTACAAAGCACAAAAGTTGTCAAAGAGTGCTATTTTAGAACTGGATCTTTGTTTCCTTTCTCGGAATCAGTTTTCTGTAATTTACTTCTGATCTGTGCGCTGTGGTGGCGCAATGGTTAGAATGCAGTATTGCAGGCTACTTCTGCTGACTGCTGGCTGCCAGCAGTTCGGCAGTTTGATTCTCATCAGCTCAAGGTTGACTCAGCCTTCCATTCTTCNNNAAGTACAAAGCACAAAAGTTGTCAAAGAGTGCTATTTTAGAACTGGATCTTTGTTTCCTTTCTCGGAATCAGTTTTCTGTAATTTACTTCTGATCTGTGCGCTGTGGTGGCGCAATGGTTAGAATGCAGTATTGCAGGCTACTTCTGCTGACTGCCGATTACCAGCAGTTTGGCAGTTCGAATCTCACCAGGTTCAAGGTTGACTAAGCCTGCCATCCTTACGAGGTTGATAAAATGAGGACCCAGATTGTTGGGGGCAATATGCTGACTCTGTGAACGGCTTAGAGAGGCCTGTAAAGCACTATGAAGCGGTATATAAGTCTAAGTGCTATTGCTATTGATCAGGAAAAGAGATCTTTCCATCTTACAATGCAAAGTGCTTTTTTAAAATCTCTTCTTTTTTGTGACCCTGTGACCTTCTCAGCACACATCAGTAGATAATATACATACACAGAGAACAACAGGATAGCTGTTTGACACATTTATCTGTCTGCTGGGGATCGCAGTATAAAGTGGGGGAAAATACAGTTGTCAACCTCTCGGATACTGAAAGGCACAATGGTTGTGGAAGTCCCCCAAAACTGGAGTGGACCTTTTCCCCCTAGCAGCTAGCATTTTGGAGCTGAACAGATCCATGTCTCCCCCTCATCGTGAATGAAGGATGATTTGCTCTTTTCGATAGACCGTAATATGCACAATGCATCATTCTTGCACTACTTTTGTGGGTTGGCCATAGCAGAAAGGGGGAAGTCATGTAACCCCCGAGGGAGGGATAATGCTCATGGCACATGACTCTTAAATACTTACATCAAGACTCTTGATTTCAGATGCAGCCCAATGTGATCCTTGCCCAGAAGACCAATACCCCAACAAGGATAAGCACCACTGCATTGCCAAGAAGCTCCACTTCCTTGCCTATCAAGAGTCTCTAGGATATGCTTTAGCATCTCTTGCCATTTTTCTCTCTCTGATCACATCGGCAGTCCTGATGATTTTTCGTAAACATCATGACACACCGATTGTCAAGGCCAACAATCGAGATCTCACCTATATCCTCCTGGTCTCCCTCCTGCTCTGCTTCCTCTGCTCCTTCCTCTTCATTGGTCGACCCACGAAGCCCACCTGTCTCTTTCAACAAATTTCCTTTGCCATTCTCTTTTCCCTTGCAGTGTCCTCTGTCTTGGCAAAAACTGTCATGGTGGTTCTGGCCTTCATGGCCACCAAGCCAGGGAACAGGGTAAGGAAATTCTTAGGAAAACCACTGACCAACTCCATTGTTATAGCCTGTCCCTTGGTCCAAGCAGTTCTTTGTGCCACCTGGCTGATCACCTCTCCCCCATTTCCCAACTTAGATTTCCACTCCTTGGTAGGAGAGACCATCTTGGAATGTAAAGAAGGCTCAGCCTTAATGTTTTACACTGTCCTTGCCTACTTGGGTTTCCTGGCCCTTGTCAGTTTCACTGTGGCCTTTTTGGCCAGGAAATTGCCTGACAGCTTTAATGAAGCCAAGTTCATTACTTTTAGCATGCTGGTCTTTTGCAGTGTGTGGATCACCTTCCTCCCCACCTACCTGAGCACCAAAGGGAAGTCCATGGTGGCTGTGGAGATCTTCTCCATCTTGGCCTCTGGGGCCGGTCTCTTGGCTTGCATCTTTTTCCCCAAATGCTACATTATCCTACTTAGGCCAGATATGAATTGTAGAGAAAATATAATGAGGCACAAAAATCTGTGATTTATGCTAGGATGTGGAACTTTTATTTTGATTTGTGGGCATTTTTGTATTTGATCTGATTTCTAAAATATTATGAAACGAGATATGGACTTAAATCACTAGAAATCATATTATGTAACTTATGACAACATGTCTGTTAATGAGCATCTATCACCCACCCTTTTATTTTTCATTATAATGGTAGCTGTGAAATAAATATTGATATTTAAGTATTGGAGATTAATTTCCACTAGGACAGGTTCTCACTTCATTTATTTTAATCAAAAGTGCCTTTAAAAATGTGTTGGGTTCACTGTTGGTGTTTTTAAAGATGTTTGTTTCCACAGATTCCTGATGATTTGCTGAATTTCCTAGTAACATTTTCATTCATTTGACTATTTTTTTTTAATCTAGAGTATAGTATAAATGAGCCACATTGAGTCACTCTATTTACTTGAGAAATGTACTTCATTAACAAATAAGATCATGCCATGTAGCTATTAATGATATTTCCCTGCCCCTCTTATTCTTCCTATATATTTACACTTCCCAACTATTAGAAAGGAGGAAAGGAAGGGATTGGCGAGAATACACACACACACACATACCAATATGAAGGAGGAATATATATATATGATCAGGGGATGTCTTATTTTGGGGAAAACAGGATATATATATCCTGTTTTCCCCAAAATAAGACATCCCCTGATCATAAGCCCAATCGGGCTTTTGAGTGCATGGCAATAAGGCCAAGCGCTTATTTCAGGGTTCAAAAAAATATAAGACAGGGTCTTATTTTCAGGGAAACACGGTGTGTGTGTGTGTGTGTGTTTACATGTATGTCTGTATGTGCGCGCGCACACACACACGCACACACACATATATAATATACTAATGTATATATATTAGTATAATAAATGTAATAAAATAAATATAATATAATATAGTATATACTATCATCATTTAATGACCCCATAATCCCTTGTTGGGTGGAGTCTGGGCAACTGAATGGAACTAGCAGAGAGCTTTAATGGCTGGATGCCCTTCCTGTCACCGATGTGGAGCTTTGTTCAGTAGATATATTCTCATCGTGCCAAGAGAGAGAAATATCTGCCTCTACCTAGGATCAAACTCAAAGCCTCCTGATTGTGAGGTGAGAGCTCCACCTCTAGGCCATTGCACCACTCTACTAATATCATATAATATATAATATGATACAATATAAATTATATAAATATATATAAATCCCCTTCTCATTCTGGTATGCATCTTCCTCAGTCTCGGGCCCTCTACAGAGTTTGTGCAGGATCATAGCTGTTCCTAGCACTGCACTCTTTTGGACAGAGAGCTCTGACATTGTTCCTGGGATCTGTTGGAGCCCCTCTCCCAGTTTAGAAGTCACAGCCTCAAGTGCTTCTACCAGCACTGGAACCAATTTCATTACATTCCACTTCCTCTTTCAGTAGGTTCCTCCTTCAGTCCCTGGTACTTCTTCAGCCCCTCATATTCCTTCTTCCTGATGTTGCTATCATTTAGCACTGTGTCATTTATCACCACTGCTATCTTCTGGTCCTTGTCTACTACCACGTTGTCTGCTTGATTGGCTAGTACCTGTCTGTCTTTATTTGGAAGTCCTGCAGGATCTTAGCTTTCTTATCCTCCACATCCTTCTGTGGGATCTTCCATATGGACCTAGCAGGATCTAACCCAGTGATGGCGAACCTTTTTGGCTTTGCGTGCCGAAAGTCCAAGCTAGAGAGCGCTGTTGCGCTTGTGCGTGCTGGCACCCATAATGCAATGCATGCCCCCATTTGCGCATGCGCGCATGCTCCCATGCCCCGCACTGCGCATGCGTCCCGCACTGCGCATGCGCACATGCAACCCCCCACTGCGCATGTGCCCCCCCACTTCTTCCAAGAGGGCCGGTGCTCCTCTTACTGCTCTTACCGGCCCGTTCCCCGTCGAGACAAAGGAGCAGCCATTCCCAAGGCCAGGCATTCAGACCTTCTCCAGCCGGCACATGGCGCTGCTGAGATGGGGGGCAGAGAGCCTGCCGCCGGCCGGAGAATGGCGGCTCCCAGTGGGGAGGAGTCCCGGCAAGGCTGCGCATTCGGAGCTTCCCCAGACAAGCAGCCGGTGAGGGCGGGGTGGGGGTGGGGGCTGCCTGTGCAGATGACCCTGTGGCTGCCGTCAAAGCGGGGCTGAGACGCCCCTCTTTGCTCGCTCCACCAGCCACGTGGGTCCCCTGGGCATCGCTGCCTGTCTCCGGCGTTCCTCCTGCACAGCCCCACCGGCTGCCCAGCCAGCAAATGCTGCCCGGTGCACCTGAGCCGTCCGGTCGCTCTTGCCCTTCTCCCTTCAGCTGCCGCTGCTGCTGCTCTTCTGGGGCTGTGGGGGGGCAGAGAGCCTGCCGCCATCTGGAGAATGGGATGCCTAGGGTCCTCCCTGCTGGGATCCACCATTCCCCGGCCGGCAGCAGCTCTCTCTGCCCCCCCACCTCAGCAAACGGAGAAGTTCCAAATGTGCAGCCATGCCTAGGATCCTCCCTGCTGGGATCCACCGTTTCCCGGCTGGCAGCAGCTCTCTCGGCCCCCCCCCCACACCTCGCAGAGCTTCTCCGGCTGGCGCATGGCACTGCCGAGGTGGGGAGAGACCGAGAGAGCTACCGCCAGCCGTGGAACAGTGGTTCCCAGCGGGGAGGAGCCCAGGCATGGCCGCATGTTCGGAGCTTCTCCGGCTGCCAAGGTGGGGGGGGGACAGAGAGAGCTTCTGCCAGCCAGGCAACGGTGGATCCCAGCAGGGAGGAGCCCAGGCAAGGCCGCCTGTTCAGAGCTTCTGCGGCTGCCGAGGTGGGGGGGCAGAGAGCTCTGCCGGCGGCTGGGGAACGGTGGATCCCAGCAGGGAGGAGCCCAGGCCATGGGGTCATCTGCACGGTAGCCCACCACCACCACCCCGCCCTCACCGGCTGCTCGTCCACCAGTGCTCCGGACCGCCTGGGGCTGCGTAAGAAGCCCGCACGGGCAGGAAGGGAGGGAAGCTCAGCTTACCTTGCTCTGCTCCCTTAGGAAGCGACAGCCGGGATCCCCTCTCCGCGTCTTTTGGCACGCGCGCCTGTTGCTGGTCTTTGCGCTCACATGAGCGCCAGAAACCAGACCATCTCGCCAGTGCACATGTGCACTCTGGAAACAGGACGATCATTTTCCTGGAACACGCATGCGCAATGGGCGGCTGTTCTTCCGGTTTCTGGCGTACCTGTGCGTATGAAAACCAGCTGGCCTGCACACCGGAACCCGGAAGAGCAAGGGGCGATGGCTCCGCGTGCCCGGAAAAATGGCTCTGCGTGCCACTTCCGGCATGCGTGCCATAGGTTCGCCATCACGGATCTAACCCATATTCTGTGCAGATGTTCCTGTTATACAATGTCAGCTATTTGGTTGTGCTGTTCAATGTATACTATTCTTTCCGGTGTATACCAGGGTACTTGTAGCTGCTCTGTATGTCTGCTATGTGGCCCATCAGCTTTAACTATTTTCCCTCCCTTCGCTACCATCCAGCCCAAAGGTGGGTTCCTCCCGGTTTGCACTGGTTCTATAGAACCGGTAGTAAACTGGTGGTGACGTCACGGAGCCGGTTCTGACGATGCCGGTCCGTGGATGGCGCCATCTTTTGGGGGGATTTTTTGCTGGTTTTTGCTTCTGCGCATGCACAGAAGCTGAACGAATGTCCCTGACTCCCAGAGAAAGGAATGTTGTTATGGCCAATCCTCCACCGACTCCTTGTAATCCCCCCTCCCATTTTCCCTGGCACTAAATGTGGCAGCCCTGAAGCTCCAAAGAAAAAGATGGTTCAAATGACATCTTGATGTCTCCAGTGTAGATCCATGTCAGGTGGATCAATGAGTTGAAGTGTCATTCACGTCTTGGCATACAACTTGATGTCATTCATGTAGAGGAGGACCTAATGGATCCTTCCTGGTAAGACAGGTGACAGCCAGGATTTGAACCCCGCTCTCCCACATCCAAGAACAGCCGCGCACGCAAAGGGCGCGCGTGGCCGCGCAGTGCGGGAGGAAGCGAACTGGCAAGGTAAGTTAGAACCCACCCCTGATCCAGCCATACTTTTGTAGTCTGAATGACATCCTGTGCCAGGGTTCCAAGTAACATCCCCAACGAAAGAAGACTCCAAGGCTAGTAGTTCCTCAAAGTTCCATTTTATTAGATCCTTACTGGTAAAACAGGTAACAGCCAGGATTTGAACCCTGCTCTCCCACATCCAAGGCAGTGCTCTAACTATTATGCTATTTATTTATTTATTTATTTATTTATTTATTTTATAAAATTTATATGCCGCCCAACTCCCGAAGGACTCTGGGCGGCTTACATCATAAAAAATAAAACATATAAAAACAATTTAAAAAAGAAAGGGGAAAAAAAACA
>QLTV01002140.1:42478-55701 GCA_003457575.1 Thermophis baileyi
TGTACTTGCGCATAATACACCAGACATCACGCTGATCGAGAAAAACAAGGTGACTATCATCGACATCGCAATACCAGGTGATAGCAGGGTCGATGAAAAAGAACACGAAAAAATCGCAAAATACCAGGATTTAAAAATCGAAATTCAACGATTATGGCACAAACCAGCAGTGGTAATTCCAGTGGTGATTGGAACACTGGGTGCTGTCCCCAAAACACTGGAAATACATTTGAAACAGCTCAAAATTGACAAAATCACCATCAGCCAAATGCAGAGAAGATGCAAAAAGAACACAAAAAAATCACAAAATACCAGGATTTAAAAATCGAAATTCAACGATTATGGCACAAACCAGCAGTGGTAATTCCAGTGGCGATTGGAACACTGGGTGCTGTCCCCAAAACACTGGAAATACATTTGAAACAGCTCAAAATTTACAAAATCACCATCAGCCAAATGCAGAAAGCCGCACTGCTCGGTTCCGCACATATACTTCGGAAATACATTACGACGTCCTAGGCCCCCGGATGGGGCTCGACTAGTAATTAATACCAAATCCGGTGAAACAACTGGCCACTGTGATACAATTGTGAATAATAATAATAATAATAATAATAATAATAACAGCAGCAACAGGAATCCTATGTGTTGGAAATTATTCACAGGACCTGGCCTTCTTACCATGACCTCTGGTGCCTGCTCTTTTTTGCTCCTTACTTTAGACCTTCTTTTTCTCAGTCGCTATGTCACCAGTGATGGTGTGACAGAATAGTCCAAAGAGAACCCAACATGGTGGCAATCAAGGCTGAGGTTTGTTTGAATCTATTCATTCACATAAAAATGCTATATTAAAAAAAATATGAGAGAGAACTGTCAGGGAACAAAAGTAACTAAAAAAGAGAGAAATGTTAACTCGTATGGCTCAGTATGTATACAGCAGACAATGCACAGCTTGTTCTTCAACAATTGTTCTGAAAAGCAGGTGTCATAGCAGTCGTGCAAGGTTAAATCACAGGGACCATTATGTGCAAAATGAGTATTTATCCTGAGTCTGCTTTAGCTCTTAAGGATGTGCTTTCTTTTGTGCCTGTGTTTGCTGGAAGGCCTCCATTGGTACAATAGAGAAATCGCTCATTCACATTTTCTCCCAACCTCCATTCCACCATCCAAATCCACCGTTATGGATATAATACAGACCTCTGGCATACAAGGTTCTTGTTGCCCTATGCTTCTGAAACAAAAGCTATTGTGTTGTGTTCTGAAAGCCTTTCTGCCGCAGAATAATGCAGCCCAGCATTGTGAATCCCGAGAAGGTATTTGTAAGCTACTCTCCAAAGTTGAAAAATTCAAGAGAATAATAAGAACACACTTGTGCACACAACAAAATGATTCCAATTAAAATGTCCCTTTGTGTTTTTGTTTTTTGTAAGCCTGAGTATCAGAAGATTTCTTCCAAATGCTTGTTTAAAAAGACAAGTGACCTGTCCTTGCTTTGAGGCTGAGAGAGGAGTATAAAAAGGAAATAGAGAGAGGAAGCATAGCTTGAAAGAAATAATGGGGGGAAATGGGAGTAGGCAAAAGTAATGTTCTCCTTTGTAATAAAGCATAGGTAAACGAGTTTACCTTTGTTCCTTTCCTTTTTACTTTTTGGGCAGTTTTCTATTAGAGTTTTTGGAGCTCAACAGTTTTGAGTTATAAAAGGCATGAATCTTTTTTTTTTAGAAAAGCCCACTTCTTTTGCAGTTTTTGGCTAGAGGTGAAACCTTCTATCTGAAGAGACTAGAAAAAAATGTTACAATGGTGCAGCAGTAAAGTTATTTTTTAAAAGGCTCACTAGAAAAGTAGGTAGCTCTGGGAAATATGAAAATTGGAGGACAACTGAAAAATATTTTCAGTAATAAAAGACACAGAAAAATAAGTCATTTTAAACATTGTAGACCAAAACCCTTTTCCCTATCCTGCTTCAAATTCCATGTATATTTACTTGAAAGAAAAATCTCTTTACCAGTTGAACAAAAAAGAAATTCATGAGGAACTAAATATTAATTACCGGTACTTAATAAAACAATCCCAAAAATAGTTCAGACTAACAAAAAGTAAATTCACATATTGCTTGGATTGACTGTAAGAAAGCATCTGACTTTTCTCCCCATAGCTGGATCATGAAAAGTATGGAAATTCTTGATATCAGTCAATTATCCAAGAATCTGTAGAAATAATAGCAAAAGCATGGGAATTCAAAATTAATCCTTAATAGTGATGAATTAAATGAAGTCAAAACAAAAAGGGCATCATTCAGCGTAAATTTACTATCACAATTATTACTAAGTTTGGTGATGATGCCATTGACAAGGATGGAAAACATATATAGGTACGTATGTTTAAGCAAAATCAAAAATTATTGTGTCTTTTTTTTCATGGATGTTCTACTATGTCAAATCAAAAGCTAAACTAGAATCAATGCTAAATGTTTTTCAGTTGTAGTGATGATATTGCAATGCAATTTGGGCTTGATAAATGTGCAGTTATTGAGATAAAGAATAGGAAAATCATTAATTCACAAGAAGGTATGCAGTTCATATTAAAGTAAAAGTCTATCACCCAAGCAAGTTTATAAATACTAGAAACTAGGAACTTTTAATTTTGTTTTATTTTTGCACGGTCAAATAAAGAGAAAAATAAGACTAAAATATTGCAAGCAAGTGAGGAAAATCCTAAAGTCTTGCTTGAATAGTGGAAAATACCATCTGAAAAATCAACCTATGGACAATACTAATAATTTGATATACTCAGCTGAACTCAGCTCCACCTTGATAACCTGGACTGACAAACTAGAAGAGTAATGACTGTCAATAATGCCCTATATCCCTATAGTGATATCAATAGATTATATTTTCTGAAGTGGACTAGCAGGCCAGAACGTTTACACATAAAACAGATTGTAAAAGAAGAAAAACAAAAGCTTAATTAAGACAAGTAAAGGCACTTTATTGAATGAATCTGAGTAATATGGGCTGTTTGTAGAATTGGTACTTAAACATTACTATAGAAAATACCAGCTTCAAATGAGATTAGAAAATGGAAAAACCAATGGATTTTTGAAACAAACTGAAGGAAAATCTGACAATGGCAGGGGCTTAAGAATGGTACCTTAAGCATGGAAATAGAACAAGAACCATATACAAATGTCATCAAAAATAGAAAAGAAGAATTTGGTTGGTAAAGACCCATTATAAGGAGGTAACAACTGACCATGTGATAAATGAATGCCACAAAATAACACAGACTGATTTATATATATATAAAAAAGAGGCATGATTGAGTTGGGAAAATATTGCACTGGTATTTATATCAAATATATGGATTCCAAATTAGTTAAGGATTGCTAGAAACAAATAAGGTCATTGAAAACGACAGCAAAAATGTCATGGGATTTTAAAATTCAGACTGATTGACCCAAAAAATATAACACATCAGACATTATTGACATTAAAAACAACTATCTTTTGTTTATTGATGTAGCCATTTCAAAGGACAGTAATGTTAAAGACAAGGAATTGGAAAACATTATAAAAGGCAGATCACAACAAGTTGGAAGAAGCCAACAGTGGTACCAATTATTATTTGCACTGGCTGCAAAACCACAAGACTTAGAAAGACTTTAGATCATCTAAATTTGGAACAAATTATCACAGGCCAACTATAGAACACTGAAAAACTTACCAGCAAAGAAATAAATAGTTGAAAGAAACAAATGAACAACTAGTTTTTTGGATTCCATCTGTTCATTTCTATAAATTCATTACAAAATACTTTCCTAGTTCTTTCTGCTGGACTCTCAGTACATGAGTATTCTACATTCTCTTCTGTTCTACAGGCAGCATACGGTAGAAAGGAACAAATGTGAATCAAATGGCAAGGCCAGTTCAGTCAAAAGTAGACACAACTACCATAGACAATACCAAAACGAACCGAGCATTTTCAGGGTCACAAAAATGAAGTGAGCAGCAACAGGACAACATAGAGACACTAGCAAAGTGGTTCGTCTAAGTCTAGATATATATTTTTTTAACATTGCCCTGCTCTATATGTGGATGGAAGGCATAAGGAGGACATAAGGAGAAAAAAAGGAGGACATGCCCTCCTTTCGCCAGACATCTGTCTACATCTGACCCTGTGTCATGCAGAGCTTTAAAGGCGATAACTAGCACCTTGAATTGTGTCCAGAAGCATACTGAGAACTAGTGCAGCTCATGCAACAGTGGTGGTTGCATGGGTAAACATTAGTGCTATTGCTTTCCAGACAAGTTAAAGCATTCTAATGCTTTTCAGTGATACCCTATGCAGAGCATATTAAAGCAATCCAATTGGGAAGTGATTAAAGCATGAATGGCATTGAGCGTAGCCTTCCAGTCTAGGAAGATGTGCAACATGCAATACAAGTTTGTGCAAATGTTGACCTCGGCCAGAACAAAGGAAACAGGGCTGGCTCTTCTTTAACTGATATTAGTGGTTATCATGCCTGTCTGTGTGCCTTTGGTGTGTGTGTGTGTGTGTGTGTGTGTATCTGTGTGTGTCTGTGTCTGTGTCTGTGTGTGTGTGTGTGTGTTACCTATATCTTACCTACAAGTTGTTGAGGCATACAGGTTGCTAGAGAAAAAAAATAGAAAACAGAAGAAAAGTTCTGTTTAAACAGCAATTCTGGATCTTACAGAAAAAAATTATTTCTGGCACAATTCTGAAGGAATGTGTTTGGAAATCATGTAGCAAGGAAAAAATCATTTTAAAAAATTGGGACCTTAAGTTATCCAAGCTGCAACAATCTAGATGGCCACTAAATGGAAACAAAAAAGTACAGAAAAGTGTAATATTGCTGCCATTCAGTGGTTGCCAGGATTGTTGCATTCCAGATCTGTTAGCTCTAGTCTTATAACTGTGAATAAAATACTTATATCAACTGTTTACACTTTCAGTAGTTCCTGTCTTTTCTATAATGATTTCCATGCTTAAAAATCAGACAAAAAACCCAACAACTATGCAAGTGTGCCATCCATTTAAAAATGGAGTAGCTTAAAATGGGGAAAAAATGAATACTGAGAGCAATAGTTTGATGTATCTTGGTGCTGTGAATCTCTGGCCTTGGATAAAAACTGCCTGGGTCATTCTTGGTAAAATATTAATGGAATTATATCTTCGGTGTGAAATACATGCTATTACTCTACTTCAGATGTTTTCTAATACAGAAGATTTTATAGTGAAATATTGCTTATTGTGCCACACCAGGGTTTTTCTGATACATGTAGAATAGAATCTTTTTTCAAAATCTTGTTGTTCCAAGCACAATATAAAGAATCTCATATTATGCAAGGATTCTAGAGAGCCACCCAAAAGTAAACACAGATGCCTTTTGTGAACATATGCCAGTCTGTAGAGGATTTATATTAGGATGCATCATATAAAGGTACTGCAGGGCAAGCACAAAAATCTAAAGAATTTAGAGTTATGAATATTTAGCTCTCACACTGTTTGGTTGGAGGTTTTAGCTTAGTTGCAAAGACTATTCCCATAGGAAAAAAATGCTGCTTCAGCCCCATTCCTGGAGAACAGATGTGCTATTCTGTGGCAGCAACAAATCAGGAGTCTGGGAACACCTTTTCCAATTAAATTTGTACTACTACTACTACTACTACTACTACTACTACTACTACTACTACTACTACAAATAATAATAATAATAATAATAATAATAATAATAATAATAATAATAATAATAAAATACGTGGGACCAGAAAGCAGACAAAGTAATAGAAAATGAAAAAACTAAAACTGCAGTCATCAATTATTAAAATCATCATAGTTTTAAACACAAAAACCATTTGATCGCATCTAGGAATTTGCTGATTAAAGTTGCAAAATAATAATACATAAAGCAAAACTGAATGTTTTGCGGATGCTTTCAGTCATCCTGTATGGAAATTAGCAACCAACCAGATTTATGTTGCCATATTTTCCCCTAGGTTACATTCATATTTTTTCCAAAGATGTTTGCATCTTAACTGTAGGTAATTGATGAAATCACCTATTCAGAGTAGCTTAGGCATATACATACCAGTTCCCCTTATAAGAGAAGTAATTGAATCTGGAAATACCTGATCAGCTTTATGAGTAAAGTACCTTCCCAGTGAATTTTGTATTGGCAGACTAGATGAACTATAAATAGATTGGTAGATGGATGAATGCATGGCAAAAATTAGCTCTCTACAATCTTGAAAAGCCAAGGTGGATTGAAGAGGATGCCAAAGAAAATGGAACCAATGGCTGAGAAGGGAAGAGGAGCCAGTGAATGCTTTTGGGCATTCCTCCCAGAAGTAAAGAGTGAGCCAGGAACTCCCAGAAGTGCTCCATACAGAAACTCCTCAAAAGGAGATTGTAGAGTTCTGGAGCTTCAGAATTCAGACAAATAAGCATTACCACACAACACACCAGACTTACTTATCAGATATTGATAAGAAAGACAAAAAATTCTGGATAGTGAACATTGCAATATGTGGTGACAGAAGAATAGAAGAAGAACTGGAGAAAATCATATAATGGAAATACCTGAAAACAGAAGTAGAATGACAAATAGAAGTAGAATGACTATAGCAAAGGAAAGCAAAGATATACAAGAAAGCAACTAGACAACCCGAGCCCTATTAGTTCATCTTTTCAGAGATATTTCCTTACCTAAACAGAGAAATAGAAGTGACCTTGAGTGGGCAAAAAGTAGGGGGAATGGGAGCAATTTCTGACTTCTTGCCAGCTTCCCCATTGAGTTGAAGAACTCTCTTCCCAACAGGCAGGTAAGTGGCTGCTGCTGGGTGGGGGAACTTGCTGAGAAACTGTCACAGAGCACTGAAAATGAAATTCATGTGACTGTAGTAGCAGCAGCCGAGCAATGCCTAGTTGCATTGAAGCAGTCACAACTTGCTGAAATTTCATTCCCTCAGGAATCACGGATCCTGGATTTTGGACACATTCTGTAAGTTGGCCCATTTGAGTGCCTTGGTTCAAAAATTGTTGACCTTTTACCCAATTGAAAGTTACAAGCAATAAAACAGACACAAGAGTTTTTATTATTTATTGATTTGATTGATTGATTTGATTGATTTGATTGATTTGATTGATTTGACTGATTTGATTGATTTGATTGATTTGATTGATTTGATTGATTTGATTGATTTGAATTGGTGCCCATCTTGCCTCAAGGCAACTCTGGGTGGCTTACATTAAAAACCAATACCACCCAAAGAATAAATATTTCTAATAACAGTAAAAAATGCAATAAAAAAGATGGGGAAGGGAACAGGATGCATGGGGTTGGGGGGGGGAAGGTGGGGTTTTCTTTTAATCTGTTAACTATGTACAGCATGATATACTGTACTCCTTTGGGGTCTCAAGACAACTGACAGACCCAGGTCACCAGGCTCTTATGGGAGGTCAGAGGGGTGGGAGTGGATCTCACATGGCGGGGGGGGCAAGATGTTCCAAATGGCAGGCTCCACAGCAGAAAAGGCTCTTCTCCTGGACACCACCAGCTGAACTTCCTTGACCAAAGGGGCCTGAAGCATGCCACTTTTGCCAGCATAAGTGGGGCAGGTCAGTCCCATTAGGGTGAGCCAGTTCCTGACATAGGCTGGATCATGCCATGCAGGACTTTCAAAGATGATAACCAACATCTTGAATTACACCCAGAAGCAAATCAGCAGCCACTGAAGCTTGCAGAACAGTGATGTAACATTGGCCATTCTAGGGCCCCCAATATATATACCGTTATAGGCACATTGTTTGCAATCCCAAAACATCTGGGGCACCACTTGAACACCATTGTCTATTGCAAAAAGCAAGTTTACTTGAACATCCTGTGATACCTTTAACACCATCAAACAACAACTTGCCTAGCTCAGGTCCTTGGGAAGGACTTGATAGGTGGACAACAATACCAAATCCAGTCTAAACATATGATTGGCTGTGCAACCAACCATAATATTTATTAGAAGGCTGAAGTGAACTACAACTCACTTCATCAGGTGAATGTCATCAGATGACAATTCTATACAACCGATGAAATAAACTGTAGCACACAAAAGCTTATAACACTTTATAAGGAATAGATTTCATATTGACATATTTCTCAAAAATGTTTTTATTTTCTTTATTATTGTGCAACAGTGTTAAATAAAAACATTTCATTACATATTTTCCATTAATTGATTTTATTTCTAATGTTTTGTAATTAATTTTCAAGCAATTGTTAATTCATCCAATAACTTTTGATTGCTATTATTTTTAAATTGATGTATTCTTAAACTATTTCAAGGAAATCAAGTTTGCCTTAAATCAATATTTACAAGATCAAGGTCAAGAACTTGACCTTTATGACAATAGCAACACTGTTAGGAAACCAAAAATAAGAATCCTTCAGACTAAATTAGCAGTCATATAACTTGATTAATCAAATATTAAACAAAGTTCCATTGTGCTGCCATTTTGCTTCCCGGGGTCACCAACTGCATGTTTTTGAAAGGTGTCAGTAAGTATGCAGGATACCTTTTTCTTCATTGTTGTCCCTGCTCCCTTATAAGTAACAAAAAATAACTTTTGTTGACCACAGTGAAAGAGGTGGAAACTTTATAGTATACCTAGAGAAGTTGAGATGAGATTCCTGGCCCACTTTCCCTAGTGTTTGGGGATTTTATACATGTTTTTATATGATGTGTATCTGTTATAGATTTTTCCCATCCCCTGTAAATGATTTGTAACTTGAAATTTCTAAGTGGGAAGTTTAAAATTGCTTTACAGTTCTTGTAATATACAAAGGAACAAAGCTTTGTGAGGAAGTCCACATATTTTATAAACTGGAGGTAGAGAATATTACTCAGAAATGATATATGAAACATTGGATAGTCAATATTGGACAACTGTATAGGAAGAAACAACAATAGAAGTTTACTTCTTGTTGAAAAGCACCAGGCCTGGCAGGGAGGGGGAAGAGAATCAAGTGCAGAGTTAGCCTGGAGTCACTGCACAACTGCAAAAGTGCTAGGATTGACACCACCTTCCAAGTTCCTTGGAGTCTTATCTAATTGTTCCCAAGAATAGGCTGCCAGACTGGGGAGGTTTCTGTATTATAGTAATAATTAGCTCAAACTCCACATGTGTGGGTCTGGTTGTTTGCACCGGACACTTCTGCTGCATCACAATTCTAAGAGAAATGTTGCCCAGGATCCTGCTTCCACAATGACCAACCAGGTATCTAAGCTCGCATACATGATATCAACACAGTTGCATCATCTACTCATATTTCTTGCAAAAGGGCATTGAAAGGCATAATACTCCTGATGCTCGAGATGCTGGATAACCATCAAAATTCAAATATGCCATGGATCATTCAATTCCTATCAGATTTAATGATACTACTACTACTGAAATGTGTTTGCATATTAGTAGCTTGGGTTGGTAGTTAGGCTGTTGGTATGAGCTCCGAGCTTGGCAATTTGGTTGCAAACGTTTCATCACCATTCGAGGAGACATTGTCAGTGAAACTTCCAAGGAATAACACAACTGTAGGCTAACAAGGTTAGAAAAACACAATAGTACACCATTTCTATATTACTCTGGAAAAACCTACATGGACATGTTCATGAATCACCAGCAATCAAGCTTGATTGAAAGAGATTTTTCCATTTTACTATTTCTGATAGCAAGTTCAACAATTTGATTATACCCTGTTCTATTTGTTCTGTTTTGAATCTCTCGTATTCAGATTTACTGGATGACTCCAAGTAAAAAAACAATAATCGAAAACATATCATCAAGCACCTGAACAATGCTTTACAAAGAGTAACATGTATCTAAGCACCACCAACTTCTGCAACACTTCACTTCTTATTTATCTATCACCAGTCAAGTGCCATTGCCATAGAGAAATGTCCTTCACCTCTTTATACTGCAAACAGTCAGTTAAAAAAATGAAACATTTAAATTACACTGCCTGAACAACTTTTAGCTTTACCCAGCCTTTCTCTGTGGCTGAGATGGAGTGGTATCAACCCACAGTTGAGTCAGCAGAAAACTATATTGACATGACATTTTCAGTCTCCATTGCTAAGCTATCTTCTGCCTCTAATGTCTCTTGACTTTTCTACAAGGGAAAATAACACACCTTACACACTTTAATACAGATTTAACAGATTAACAGAGTTGGAAGGGACCTTGTAGGTCATCTAGTCCAACCCCCCACTCAAGCAGGAGACCCTACACCATTTCTGACAAATGGCAGTCCAATCTCTTCTTGAAAGTCTCAAGTGATGAAGCTCACACAACTTCCAAAGGCAAGCTGTTCCATTGGTTGATTGTTCACACTGTCAGAAAGTTCCTCCTTATTTCTAGGTTGAATCTCTCCTTGTTCAGTTTCCATCCATTATTCCTTGTCTGGCCTTCAGGTGCTTTTGAAAATAGCTTGACCCCCCATCTCTGTGGCAGCCCCTCAAATATTGGAACACTGCTATCATGTCTCCCCTGGTCCTTCTCTTCACTAGACTAGCCATACCCAGTTCCTGTAACCGTTCTTCATATGTTTTAGTCTCCAGTCCCCTAATCATCCTGGTTGCTCTCCTCTGCACGTTTTCTAGAGTCTCAACATCTTTTTTATAGTGTGGTGACCAAAACTGGATGCAGTACTCTAGGTGTGGTCTAACTAAGGCTTTATAGAGTGGTATTAGTACTTCACTAGATCTAGATTGTATCCCTCTGTTAATGCAATTTAGGATTGCATTGGCTTTTTTGGCTGCTGCTGCACACTGCTGGCTCATGTTTAGCTGGTTGTCCACTAGGACTCCAAGATCCCTCTCACAGTCACTGCTATTAAGCCTGGTTTCACCCAGTTTATATGCATACTTTTGGTTTTTCTTACCTAAGTGTAGGACTTTACTTTTCTCTACATTGAATTTCATTTTGTTAGATAGGTCCCAGTGTTCAAGTCTGTCAAGATCCATCTGGATCTTGAGCCTATCTTCTAGGGTGTTAGCTATTCCTGCCAGCTTAGTATCATCTGCAAATTTGGTAAGTTCCCCTTCTATTCCTTCAACTAAGTCGTTTATGAAGATGTTGAAGAGTACTGAAGATGTTGAAGAGTACTGGGCCTAAGACGGAACCTTGTGGTACCCCACTGCTTACTTCTCTCCATGTAGACTTAGACCCATTAAGGACTACTCGCTGAGTGCGGTTTATCAGCCAGTTGTGAATCTATCTGGTGGTGACGCTGTTTATCCCACTTTTTTCTAGCTTACAAAGAAGTAGGTTGTGGTCTACTTTGTCGAATGCCTTGCTGAAGTCTAAGTATATTATGTCCACAGTATTTCGCTGGTCTACTAATTTAGTCACTGTGTTGAAGAATGAAATAAGATTGGTTTGGCATGATCTGTTTTTAACAAACCCGTGCTGGCTGCTAGCTAACTTTACTCGTTTCTAGGTGTTGGCAGATCTGTTTTTTTATTATCTTTTCCAGTATCTTCCTGGGTATTGATGTTAGGCTGATTGGTCTGTAGTTTCCTGGGTCTGTTTTTTTCTTCCTTTTTTGTAGATGGGAACCACATCAGCTCTTTTCCAGTCCTCTGGTAGTTCCCCGGGGCTCCAGGATTTTTGAAAGATGTGGTGCAGTGGTTCTGAGATAACATCTGCCAGCTCCTTTAGAACTCTGGGATGTAATCTGTCCGGTCCTGGTGATTTGTATTCATCAAGATCAGACAGGTGTTCTCTTACTATTTTTTTTGCTTATTTTAACTTTTGTTTCCAGTCTGTTTTTTATAGTTATGTTTCTGGTAGGTTGGGCTATAGTTTCTTTTTGTGTGAAGACCGATGCAAAGAATGAGTTAAGCAGCTCTGCTTTCTCTCTGTTGCCTGTTACTTCCTTGCCGTATACCTGTGGATAGTGTTGAAAGAAGGGAGAAAATACTATTTTAACATAGGTAGAGATAAGGACGGGATGGGATCAGATTCAGTGTCATGCCATTACAGTGTCATGGTAAAATAAAATAAATGAAGGCATTTCATTTTGATCTGAGACAATTCTGATATAGGATATACTGTATGTGATTGGATAATAATACTAGATATAAGTCTACATATCCTAATCATAAATTTCCCTTTTGGAAATTCTGAGTGTATATGAAGTTCTACTATCTACCTCTGTGTTTCCTCTAAACCATGGGTGTCAAACTCGCCGCATCACATTGCTGTCATGTGACGTTTTGCAATGTTTTTTCCCTTCATGGAGCTGGGGTGGGCGTGGCCTGTGCATGATGCATCCAGCCCATGGGCCGCCAGTTTGACACCCCTGCGGTCTAAACCAGGGGTGGGTTCCAACTTACCTCACTGCCAGTTCACTCCCTCCCATGCCGTGTGGGCGCGCCTTGTGGGCACGTGCACGCTTTGCACGCGCGCGCATGCGCAATAACAAAAAATCCAGAAAAAAACCCACAAAGCCAAAAAAAAGATGGCGACCACATGCACAGTGCCAGAAGTTGGCTTCTGCGCATGCTCAGAAGGGGAATTTTTTTAAAAAAAAATAAAAAAAATTAAAAAAAAGATGGCGGCCCCCACGAACTGGCACCGACTGATCCAGTTCAGTGATGTCATTGTGACATCACCAGCAGGTCACTACCGGTTTTGGAGAACCGGTCCGAACCGGGAGGAACCCACCCCTGGTCTAAACTAAGGTAAACTCTCATGCTCTTTGCTTCCCTTCTTTCCTATTGGCCAATTATACTGGATGGGTAGTTATTGGTAATTAAAATACTATATAGTAAAAACTGATGGAGTGGAGTGGGAGAAATATTTGAATGGGGTCAGTAATTATTTGTTATTTTATGTAAGCAAATGGATGATGTATATTTTCCTTATTCAGAGCATTGCTGTTATTCTCATATTGCCGTGATGGTGAACCTGTGGCACGCATGCCAGAGGTGGCACGCAGCACCCTCTCTGATGGCACGCGAGCTGTCGCCACAGCTCAACTCCACTGCGCATGTGCACGCGCCTCCCGCCGGCCAGCTGATTTTTGGGTCTCTGCTGCACATGCACGGGGGGCGGGGCACATGCGGAAGTTGTGCATGCATGAGCAGGGGGGGTCACACGCACATGCGCGGGGGCCATGTGTGCATCCACAGGGGATGGGGGAGCAT
>QLTV01002140.1:80748-128794 GCA_003457575.1 Thermophis baileyi
GCCACAAGGCAAAAGGAAGCAGAATGCTCCTTCCCATATTTAGGTATACCAGGTGATTCGACAAGAGAAAACATATAACCCTCCCCTGGCTCAGCTGAAACAGGGAAAGAACTTGTGGCTTAGATGGTAAAGCAACTGCCTGACAAGGCAAAACAGCCCAAGTTCGAATCCCAGAAGGGTATGACTAGCTGATGAGAGCTAAATAGCTTGAAATAGATCTATACTAGTCTCCCTTTATTCCTTTATCAGTAAAAATGTTATTTATATATAACATGTGTGTGTATGTATGTATGTATGTATGTATGTATGTATGTATGTATGTATGTATTGGGTTCTCCTCCTAGAATTTATTGTAACTTTTTTTTTACCAAGATTGATTGATTCTCACATGCTTTAACATTTTAACTAGATCTAGTGAAATACAAGATTAAGAACCATGTGGTGGGGTGGCTCCTCCATAATTCCTCTTACATGTGGCTAGATAACCATTTAATCTAAGATATATGCAAAAAAAAAGCTTAAGACCTGACAATAGTTCATTTGAAAATGATAAGAGGATCCAGTGCTATTTTACTAGATTCATACATTTATTCAGTGACTGCCCATCTCACCTAAATAATTCCGGTTGGCTCACAACAGTTAAAAACAACAGCCAAATAAAACAAGTTATGTATTTATGTATCACAATTATAAACACTCAATCTCTGGTTTCATGCATCATTGGATTGCCCTGGCCTTTTGGACTATTTTTCACACAACATGTTTATGCAATGGTCTATACATAATAATTTCCCTGTAAAACTTAATTATAGCTTTCATTCAGTTCACAATAAAAATATTGTATTGATTGTGTCTGCTGCAAATAAAGGTATTGTATTTGGATAAAAGCTGGAATTGTTTCTAGGTCAGAGTTGAAGCACTAGAGAACTGATGAGCTGAAATCCAAGGGGTGATGGTGGTGTAGGTCTTTAACTCACCTCAAAGCAGTTTGGCAATTTTATATCACCTTCAAGAGCTATTATTAAGGAGAAAAAATAGAATTCATGTCCTAATTCCCATAGTCTTTGTGTTTCTTTTTTAAAGAAGTGATTATATAAAGTTTTTCTTCCACAATACAAGTGAGAGAATTTCTCATTCAAACCAATATTATATGATGTGTCGGTAATTCATCTATGGTTTTGTAAACCTATATTTATGGAACTGTGGACAAATGCTACAGTTATGCATATCTGTTATGCTCCAGTTATATGGCTTTGGCATTGAAATCCATGTGAGAATTCCTCTGCTGAACAGAAAACAGATCTTTCTTGAAAAATCACACAAAAATAAAAAAAAGAGTACCTGATTAAAGTCATTTTCCAGTGCTCTATAAACCATGGTTTATAAACATGTAGTCTGAATAGAATCATAATATTCAGTTATTATTACTACCATAATATGGCTGAGTTACTATAGCAATTGTCTGGTGATTTTATACATTAAATTTCTTTAGTCTGGATCACAAAGACCATTTCAAGTCAACTCTCTCCCATGTAGACTCCTTGGGTGACTTTGAACCAGTCACTGTTTGTCAGCCTAAGTTATTTAGAGGGCGTTGTGGGCAAGAATTGGAAGAGAGTATTCTTTGTAATCTAGAAGAGAGCTAGTTTGGGGTAACCTTGGGGTAAGATATAGTATTGTCTCATTTGAATCAATCAAGTAATCAACAGGTACAATTGTTTCTGAAAGAGCCAGTTTAGTGTAGCGGTTAAGGTGCCAAGGCTGAGAGTTACAAAACCAGCTGGGTGATCTTCAGATGGTTATTATTGATCACCAGGGTTGAAATTCAAAATTTTTCTCTACCGGTTCTGTGGGCGTGGCTTGGTGGGTGTGGCAGGGGAAGGATACTGCAAAATCCACATTCCCTCCCCACTCCTGTGGGAAGAATATTGCAAAATCTCCATTCCCACCCCACTCTGGGGCCAGCCAGAGGTGGTATTTGCCAGTTCTCCGAACTACTCAAAATTTCCGCTACCGGTTCTCCAGAACCTGTCAGAACCTGCTGAATTTCACCCCTGTTGCTCACCCCTAGGAAGAAGGCAACAGCAAACCAATTCCAAAAAGTCTTGTCAAGAAAAGTTCAAGAACCTATCCAGGCAGTTGCCAGGAATCAATGCTGACTCAAAGTCACCTCTCCCCCATTGTTTTTATTATTAATGTTTAATTAATTAATTTAATTAATTTAATTTAATTTTGAATAGTTACAAGGTTACACTTCACAAAGAATGAAAACTCTTTCAAAGCAATTCTAACCATGCACACAATATTAAGAACATAAATGAATAAAAGCAGCATGGAACATTAAAAATATATTGAGTTTGGTAAAAGTGCTAATGTCTAGCATCTAATTGCAGATTATTTTGTAAATTCAGTGGAAAAACTAAGTGAATGCCTTGGAAAATAAATAATTTAGACTTTAAAAAATCAATTAGTTAATGAGGTTTCCCCTATCTTTGCTTTACAATTGCTCTTTCTATCAGGCTGACCAGCCAAGTTTCTTTCATGGGGAGGGAATGTTTGTAAGGTTTTGAATGCTGGTTTCAAAATGTGAGTAAACCAGTATGGAAGAAAATTGTTTTTAAAGTAATTTATTTAAAGTTAGTCCCATAATTTTAATGAGTCATGCAACTAATACAAGGAAGGCTAATCACGTGAGTCTATTATTGAGAGCTCATTAATATCTGCATTTTGCATTAAGTTACAATTTCCGAAATGACTAAATCATGGTTCAGTCTGAATGTCATGAATGTACTGATAACGGAGATAAGGCAAACTCTGTACAGACAGGACTACAGTTAAAGAACTAATCATAACTGATAGAAAGTACTTTTGACTATTTTTCAAGGTGAAAATCGGAGACACTTTTATAATGATTTAAGATGCCTTCCAGACACTTACAGTATGCAACATGAACTTACTGAATGAGATCAGTTGAAGGAATTATGGGATTGGGAATGCATTCCATTTTTTGTGGACCATAGGCACTTTTACTTTCATGGGCAGCATCCTCCATAAAAATAATAGTATTAAAAGTATACTTCATATGATTTCCAATATTCTCTTGATGTCATTTAAATATGACTGAGCTCTTACTTGGAATTAATGTATATTTATTAGTATTTTGTGTATCTGTATTCTATTTATGTATATATTTTCAAGGCTGAAAGGCATGAAATTAAATAGCTCAAATAGCTACTTAATTTTCATTCTTTCTGACTTAAGCAAATTAAAGCATTTTCCTGGGTCCTAGATACTGTGCCTATTGTGCCTAATAGAAATGTCAGCCCTATTCTCATAGTCAAATGTCCTAACTGTTCAGCACGCCTACGCAAGAGCAGCTATTCACACATTAATGTTTAATTTCAGAATGTGCATATCAAATGTTGCAGATGTGATGCCAGTGAGAAGAATTAAAGCATGGTAGTGCCCTATGGGTGTGGGAAATTTGTAAATAAGCTCAGGGGAACTCTTAAACTGTACAATAGGTTGTTTTTTTTAATACAGATGACTTTCCTCATTTGAGATAAGTTGTAAACTCCAGCATACCAAGTTACCCTATATACAGTATCTCCACCTTGTTGCAATTATTTTTTATTGAAATTGTGTGATTTTCATGTTTTTATCATTTTGTGAGCTGCGTGTGGTTCATAATATAAACAGCTACAGTATATAATTATTATAAATGCATAAATAAAATTAAAACTCTTTTTTTCCCATTGTTCAAGTTTATGTCAATGTAGTTATACCACTCTGATTTAAGAATAATTCCCAAGACCCTAGATCACTCAATTTTTTTTAATGTGGATTAGAGGCTATTTCACCCAAACAAGTCTCCCCAAATATCAAAATTCACAGTATTTAACAGAAAGTGCTTTCCATTTAGAACATCGAAAAGATTTTTAAATGAAGCATTACAATTAATAACATGGAAATAATGTTAAATTACACCGCTTTATAAAAATAAAATAAGACAAAACAAAACTAGGTTTTAATAACATTATTGAGAAAGATCATTATGATGAAAATTAGCATAAATATCTCTTTTTTCATAATAATCTAATTCATGATGCGTCAGACGCATATGTATGCAAAGCTAAACAAAACAATTCAGTATGTGTAGGTATGATGAGTCTACAAAACACTTTATCAGAGAAAGTTGCCTATCAGTTGATCTAGATGGACTATTGGGCAAACTAGGAAGAAAAGTTCTGGTTTCTAGTCTAATGCCACCAGCCTGAGACACTCAACACATTCATCAGGAGTGAAACTGCTTTATCTTGTAAAAACAGGTTGAGCAAACAAAGCTTATTAATGGAAACCATTTGATAAGAGCTGCGACAACCACAATTTGCTAGTGCAGTGAAGGGGACTTTGGCATTACCTTAAGCTTGGTAGCAGAAGGAAACATGTCTACCACAATTTGCCAAGTGATGGGCTTTTGTGTCTCAGCCCTTGGGTTTGCGGGCTGTATTGTGGCCACAGCGATGGATCCATGGAGCACCCAGGATTTATACAATAACCCAGTGACATCGTTATTCCTGTATCAAGGCCTTTGGAGGACTTGTGTGAGTCAAAGTTCGGGTCTTACTGAGTGTCGGCCTTATTATACAATTCTTGGGCTTCCAGGTATGGCCAAAGCTACCACAGACATAAAATAAAAGTAAATGCTTTTTGTAATCTGGCAAATACAATATTTTAAACAGCTTGCCTATATAAATGGGGATTATATTGACTACAGTAAGTAGATATATGTACTTCTAAGGGTATTGTTTGTCATCACAAAAGTAGCACATAGAAAATACTAATGTTTAAACCTTGTTACTATTACAAAGAAAAAAAATCAAAATTAGTTTAAAGTTGTTAGCGTTCTTTCTGAGCCTGTTGTTTTTTTTTTGTTATGTTAAGACTAATTTAATATATACTTAATCATTATCTACTTATCTGAGTAAAAGGCATCAACTTTTTTTTCCCCAGGACAGTCTGATATTTTCCACTATGAAAAATAGATTGCTGGCCTTAAAATATTAGAGAATAAAACAATGTCATTTTAAATATTTAAAACTTCTAAATTTTTATCAGAATTTCCCATGGTATTAATGTTGTGCCTAACTCATGAGGATATATACTTGACGGAAGTTAGATATACACACAGCAGTTATGAAAAAAAGAACTTGATCTAACATTTGAGTTGTACAAATAACTTGCACATTATAAAACAACTCTGAGATCGATAAACTTTTAGAAAAAGCTCAATGAAACACATCAACTAGTATGTTAAAATTTTTGTTTTGTCTGGCATGTTTTTTTCTTCCTATGGTCGCATATCCCTTTGTTCTTTTTTATTGTTCTAGATTTTTATAGTACAAAGTACCCTCAGTGGATGGTACTCATTATGAATGTATGTATTAACATATATCATGTTAGGAATTTGAACTTGAGATTTAAATTACAAATCTAATTTACAGAAAATCTTCTAATGGTCTTATTTAAGTGCTAACAAAATTGGTAAAACCATGATTTGGTTTTAGTTTAGTATTAACTATTTCATATTTCTAAGAGCTTTTATTTATTTATTATTTATTTATTATTTATTTTGCTGGATGTGTTTGTTTCATCATCAGAAAGATATTGTATACTTGGAATCGTTGGACAGGAGTATGAGGAATAAAGTAGTTCTGAGCTAGACTGAGATGCTATTAATCTTAATGTTAGTGATTTAATTTACTAACAAATGTATACATTCCTTTTTTCAAATAAATTTTGAGATTTAATAGGTTATTCTACAGTAAACATTTCTATAAACAATAATTCTGAAATTCATCACAGCCCTATCTATTGAAAAGGATGCAAACCCCACACAAAATATTACGTTTTGGTATCACAAAATGAGTTTAGAAGTGGCAGAGAGGGAATATCAATATATGCAGGAATAAAGTTCTACATCATTTTGGTTCCACGTTTACTTCTAAATTATAGTTATCAAACAACTACATAATCTGTATAAAACAGATTAGTCTGTTTCTTATGTAATTCCATGTAAAAAGTAACAACTTTACTCAGTTGTTTACAATAATCTTATAATACTTATTATAATAATTATTAAAAGGAAATAAACTATTGTATTTAGGCATTAAGAAGTTAGAAGTTATCTTTAGCAAGTGAGTGATATATTTTTTCTTTGAGTCTTGGAAGAAAGGACAAATAAATCAATAGTGAAGATCTTTTATAACAGGAAGAGCAGGAATAATATGAGTTCTTGATAAATATGCCTTCCAGATTTACTAGAGTCATCATTTCAACATTTCCAAGCTATGGAAATCTAACTCTGGCCTTCTATTAATTTTAAACATTGAATCATTGCTGAAGCAATGGGAAAGAAGAAAGGAAGTCAACCCAAACTGAACTAAATTTTGTCCATAACAAACAATTTACACAATATAATTTTGAAAAAGTAGCACATAAACATGCGGCTCATCTAGTGATTAACAAAGTATGCCAGGAAACTTCTGTTTTTTAGTTCTTGTTTGGATATATTTTATATCTGAATTTACAGTACACATCTTTACAGAAGTAGGATCCAATGCTTGTAATAAGATTTCCCCCTCAATTAAGTATACGCAAGACTATAGTATGGCAGAACAGTCCAAACTTGGGTTAGAAGAGGAGCAAAACAGTAGATTTTTTGCTTCTTTTCCAGTGTATGGAAGCAATAGACCAGAACATGCTTTTTACCTGGCAGATATATTTCCAGTTTTCATATTAGCAGTAATGGTACAAAAGCTGAAACTTGTGAGGTATGTACCCTTGATGTTTATGCCAGAAAGAGACAGGGGCTTTACAAATTAGAGACTAATGGCAAGATTTCCAAGGTCAGGAAACAACAGCTAAATACCTGTTAAATTGAAAATGTGGAAGGAAGATGTACTGGATTTATACCTACACAGATTTCCTATGTGCTGCTAGATGCAGAACATTTTCGTTTGAGAACTGAACTGGATTTGAGAAGTTGGTTGTTGCCTTTACAGCACTTCAACTGAAATATTAAGACAAATATAACATTATATAAATGATCAATCACAAAATCATTTGTTTTTTTGGAGGAGAGAAGCATTGTAAGGCTGATATGGATATAAGACACTGAATGTGGTTACTCCAGGTTTCTACAAGTTGGAAAAGAACAATAACAAAAACCAAGGGACATTTCAGGGTCCAGGTGCTACATGCAAACATAGAACTGATAAGAGAGACACGTACAGGCTTATAATCTAACTGTTGTTCAGATAAAATGAAAAGAGGCTATGAATGTGAACTTTTTTGAAAGAGACTTGGCATTTCCTTCCTTCCTATTGATACTTTACACTAGCTTTGCCTAAATTTCAACCTAGATCAACATCTAGCTACTGACTATTATGGCTATGCCAGATACTTCCAGAAAATCAATATTCAGATACTTCTAGATCAGGGGTGTCAAACTCAATTTCATTGCGGGCGGCATCAGGGTTGTGTTTGACCTTGGGGGAGCTGGGGTGTGTGGCCAGCGTGACATCACTCACCTTGGGGGCATCTGTGGTGGCCCAGGCAGGGCTGGGGTGAACCATTGTCTCTAGTGGGGGAAGGCAAGACCAGGGAGAGCACCAAACCTTTGTCCTCCAGAGGAGCCTTGCCGTCTACTGGTGGCCAAGTGCTAAGGCCACCAATAGACTTCCTTCCTTCCTTCCTTCCTTCCTTCCTTCCTTCCTTCCTTCCTTCCTTCCTTCTTCCTTCTCCTTCTTCCTTCCCATCTTTCCTTCTTTTTCCTTCCTTGCTCTCTTCCCATCTTTCCTTCTTTTTCTTTGTCTTTCCTCTTTCCCTTTCTCCTTTCCTGTCCCTTCTTGGATGCTCAAATAAAAAAGGGGAAACATGTCTCCTTTTGTTTTGTTTTGTTTTACTTTTACTTTGTTTTTCTAGTGCGCGGCCCCCCTCCCCGAGCCCCGTTTCCGCTGGCAGAGGGCTGCAGGAGGCCGTCCAAGCTGAAAATGGGGCCAGTCCTTCACTGTTTCCAGGGCAGCCCCGCGGGCCAGATTTAACCATCCCATGGGCCCAATTCGGCCCACGGGCCTTGAGTTTGACACCCCTGTTCTAAATACACAAGTCTCTTGTGTGTGCTTTTTAAAATAAAAATAAACAAAAATATGTTTAATTTTTTTGTGACTTTTTTGCTGTACACCATGCACAGTTACTTTTTGTGAGGTGGGCAGCTTTATGAATTTGATAATTAAACAAATAAATCCTTTGCCAGAAAGTTTAAGGCAGCAGAGATTCTGCTTGTCAGCCTACCAGCAGCTGGTATTTGTTGAGAAAAGGCACCTGAAGATTATACTGTAATAGCGAATAGGTTTCCTGAATTTATCTACTCTTTTTTTTTCTTGAAATCCCTCAATATTAATGTCCATTAATATCTTGGGTTAGCAAACTGATCATTCAGCTTTCTCTCCAGTATTTCCTACCAGTCCTGAGTCTATGATGAAAGAACTGTGGCTGAGACCCAGATTACTTCATGGTTATGTACAGAATTATGAACAATGTTTTTATGTATTCATTCACTTGAGACATTTTTCTCCATGTTTCCCTCTACTATTTTTTCCTCTTTTTGACAGCGATGCTCCAGGCTGTAAGAGCACTGATGATCGTGGGCATTGTGCTGGGTGCTTTTGGTCTCCTGGTGGCTACTTTTTCTCTGAAATGTTTACGGATGGGCAACATGGAAGACTCTGCAAAGGCAAGCATGACTTTGGCTGCGGGAGTCATGTGCATTGTATCTGGTGAGTTAGAGTTTATATAGATGCCATCTATTTTTAAAGAGATGTTTGAAATTAAAAGGTGGAGAACATTTTAAAAAGTTACAAGTGTCAAGAACTGTTAGTTGACCACATTCCCACATCACTAAAAATTGCATAAGGTTCTGATAAACTTACTTTAACAGGTTACCTTTCTTATATCCAGTTCAAACAGGCTTTTACAGCTTTAGTAATGAATCCCTGATGGGTCTTATAAGAGCCAGTATCAGAAGATCACATCTGAGACACATTCTCATATTTGAGGCTGAATAGAATTGCAACGAAGGGGATTTTGTAGGAAAAGGTCATCACATGTACTGTCCTCCCCATTCACCTACAAACACTGACCAAGCCACCACCATCTCACACTCCATTCACTCCTAGCCCATTGTCATATGCAGATTTCAAGGCAGGGAGTTGGAGATGATTGTTACCTGCTATTTCATATATTGTTGCTTATCATATTTATAATGATTTGAATCGATTGCACAATTTGCATGCTGTTTAAAATTATTTATTGAAATAGAACTAACAACTTATTTCTGCAGGATATTCATGTTGTCATGAAACAGAACTCCACCGGATGTTCTAAGTGCAGGACAATATCAGAGGATGTAACGGTTGGAAGGGACTTTGAAAATTGTCTAGTTCAATCCCCTGCTGAGTACAGGAATCCAATATTATGCATGCCAAATAGAAGACCATTCAGATGCTACTTCAATAACTCTTTGTTCACTATTGAACAGCATCTCAGGAAATAAGATGTCCTGATGTCCAGCCCAAATTTACTTGTTTTAATGCAAGTCCATTGTTTCATTTTTTTTCCTTTTGGAAAAAAACCAACCAATTTTGTCCATCTTGTGCATGATAGCCCTTCAGTACTTGAAGACTGAATGCTTTCTTGCATTCTTCTTAGTTGATACCCTCTGAACACACAGTTGTCAATGTCCTTCCTAAAATGTGGTTGCCAGTAGTGGATGATATATTTTAGGTCCAGTTTGACCAACACAGATCAGAGGGGAACAATAATTTAATGTTTGGTTTCTAGCAAAACTCAGGGTAATGGTACTGATGTGATTCAAGGACACCTGCCTTTGCCCCTACGTAGTACTTCAATGTATAGTATATAATTAGGAATCTAGTGAACTGGCCACCTTTTCATTCACTTGTGCTGTAAACTGAAACAAGGTGTTCTTTGCTGGATTGGATCTACAGTTTTTCTATATATAAGTACCCAATTCAGCAATGGATAAGTAAAAGCTTCTGGGACTCCCATAAACAGAGCATGAAGATAATTGATCACTGTTCCTTCCTAGCAATAGATGATCATGGTTTGAGGATAGACTATAGGACTCCTAGCAATGATATTCTTAAACTTCCTGAATATTACAGTGAAGTAAACCTACCAAAAATAAATTGTGTTACCATATTTCCTGAGAAATAGAGCTTAAATCTGGTAAGGTAAGTAGAGGTAAAAAAAAACATTGCATGATCATAATATTGCCCTGTTTGTAATTACATAGTAAATAAAAAACAGTTTTTAAAGTTTTGATAAACTACAGACTTATTGGGTCTGATACTAAGAATCTTTGTTCTTTTTTGATAGGTATCTGTGCTATCTGTGGAGTATCTGTTTTCGCCAACATGCTTGTCACAGACTACTGGATGTCAACAGCTAATATGTACCAGCCAGGAATGATGCAGTCACTCCAAGTAAGGTAATTTCAGCCCACAGTGCTTAGAAGGAGAATGTTGCTGCTGTTTCCTAATATCAGCACTGAAATAGTAAGCTCATTTTAATAATCTTTTCGCTCTCCATGTAATGGGCTATGAGAATAACCTCGAAGAACAGGGGGAAGAGCCGCAATCAGGACTACAATCAGAGAAATGAAATTTCCAAAGCAAAATTATAATTCATCTACTAAGCCCTGGCTTTTTCCCCAGGCATTTGGACCCAGTGCTTTTTGATCATTGTTTTGTATTTTATATATTGAGGTTTTATTAACATTGTATGGTTACTTTTTTTCCCTGCATTTTCTTTGTTTCTCTTATATGTTGCCCAGAGTCAGTGCTTGAGTTCGAAAGCCCTATACAATAAACAAACAAACAAACAAACAAACAAACAAACAAACAAACAAACAAATATGGGCCGGTGTAAGCTCTTGATGGGCATTTGGACACAATGTGATGGATATTTTGTTGAGGAGCACCACAGTCATAATAAAATAAAATAAAATAAAATAAAATAAAATAAAATAAAATAAAATAAAATAATAAAATAAAATAAAATAAAATAAAATAAAATAAAATAAAATAAAAATAATTCTATTTTTATTGCATTGTAAGCCACTCAGAGTTATGCTGGATAGTAGGATAAAATAAAATAATAAAATAAAATAAAATAAAATAAAATAAAATAATAAAATAAAATAAAATAAAATAAAATAAAATAATAAATAAAATAATAAAATAAAATAAAATAAAATAATAAAATAAAATAAAATAATAAAATAAAATAAAATAAAATATAAATAAATTATGTATTTATTTATTTATAGCCTATTAACATGATTAATATATGTAATATTATTTTCTATCCTCTCATATTAGATATTATAATTTGGTAGCATTTGGGGAGAGTTTCTGGGAATCACATCCAAGTGAATCAGGAGCTGCATACCATGGAATGGGCATATTGCAGCTAGTGAGGCAAATTGGACATCCCAGATTTAAGCCCATCTGATTTTAGTGGAATTAATCCAGAACTAATTTAGTCTGGCCCAGTTTATTCAGAAAATTAAGTCCTGCCTTTTCTCTTCCTTTTGCAGATACACATTTGGTTCTGCTCTCTTTGTGGGATGGGTTGCTGGAGGCCTGGCCTTTGTGGGAGGCATTATGATGTGTGTTGCTTGCCGAGGACTGGTACCCGAGGAGACCCAGTGAGTGCCTATTCTTATACGTGAACAATGTTGTATAATGAAGGACTATGGAAGATTCTTTTCAGTTATTCTACCTTTTTAAAAAAATTATGTGCCACTTCTAAAGAAAGATGAGAAAAAGTAGTTGTCAGCAATAACAATCAACAAACAAAGTTTAAAATCAGAAGCAGGAGATAATCAAGACAGTTCTGGAAAAAATACAACATATAAATTTGTTTCAGTATTAGCTGTTTGTATATTACCTTTTCTCTTCTAGTTGATTTCTTTAGTAGATATCCAGTAAAGGCCAACTTTTATATTAAAAAGTATACCTCTATGTAGCATAGCAGTAGTTATTAGTACTAGTATGAAATACTAATAGAAATACTTGTAATTCAAACTCCTAGAAAGTCACATTTAATGTGGGAAAAAGAATAGATTATTAATATGTTTTCAAATGTAATTCAGGCAAATAACCCACTTTATTGCTGAATTATGAGTTTGCTTATAGAAATGAAGTTTTAGGCATGCAAATTTCTCCCACAATAATATCACAATAAGACCAGCTCTTTAGTGATGAAGCTTGATTTTTATGTAGTTAAGCCACCCATTCCCTGTAAAATCTGCAAAGCTCCAAAGATACATTCTCCCCTCATTTTCCAGTTGATTATCTATCATTTTCGTATGTGGAACATTTTGTTATTTTCATTTACTTTTTTCATTTCTTTCTAATGCTTGGACACTGTTATGTTGGACCAATGTGAGAAAATTAAAGTAGTGAGTGGCTACTTGGCAATGGCATTGTTGCCCAAGCCCGTGAATAAGGATGGGACAAATTGTGACTTAGTGTGGAGACTCTCAGTTGCCTGGAGATGATTGTTTGACTAGTTCTAAATAGGTGCACAATACTAACATAGTTTTAATTCATTGTGATTGAGAGAGTATAATGGTAAGTAAGAAAGAGCCGAGGTGGCGCAGTGGTTAGAGTGCAGTACTGCAGGCTACTTCAGCTGACTGCTAGCTGCAGTTCGGCGGTTCAAATCTCACCAGGCTCAAGGTTGACTCAGCCTTCCATCCTTCCGAGGTGGGTAAAATGAGGACCCAGATTGTTGGGGGCAATATGCTGACTCTGTGAACCGCTTAGAGAGGGCTGTAAAGCACTGTAAAGCGGTATATAAGTCTAAGTGCTAAAAAAAAAAAACCTTGGGAGACTGGGCAAAGAGATGCTGCCAAGGAATAGGCAGATAAGAGACAGCTTAGCTTGTAACTAGATAGTGGGTGGGGCAAGACACTTATAAGAGACCCTACCTAGTTTCCTTGATGTAAAGGAGATGGGCCAAGAGAAATGTACTTTCAGATTTGCAAGATTCTGTCAAGGTAGTTTGCAATGAAATAGAATTAGATCATCTGGTTGTGATTCCTATATGGTTTACCTTGGGAGGTCGACAGAGGGCAATTTATGTTATATTATTGTGTAGACACTGGATATTTATAAAGGGTAGAGAACTATATTGAAAAGAACAGTGCGGATAACTCCAGAATAGACTGTTACCTCCCACTTCCACTAAATGACACCTTGATTTACTTCTCTTTCAGTTACAAGGCAGTCTCCTACAAGTCTGCTGGGTATAAATCTGGAACTGCTTATGAAACCAAGAAGACTCCAGTAATGGATAATAATACTGTCAAAAGTGATGAAGGAAGACGTTCCTACCCTTCAAAATATGACTATGTATAGAAATTGCCCTGTTATTATATAGCTCCACACTCTACTTGTTAAAACTTTAGCTTTAGTCCAAACTAAGTGAAGTGTTAATGGCACGTCTCATCTCTCTTTGAATTATTCTTAGGTTTGCCCTTATGATGCTGGAAATCTCTTCTCCAGTTGTTTATTAATGTTTGCTTTATGATTGTAAATATCGTGGTAAGCTTGAAATGAACTGATTATTTCCCTCCGCAAATAATTGCTTTCTTTTCAAAGAGAGTTGAAAACACTCCATTGCCCATTTACTATATTTTAAATAAGTGTAACTATATAGTAAAAAAACCAGAACATCATTGCAGTGTACAATATTGAATCCATTTCAGGTTCATGCTTTGAGATTTTACAGCAGTGTTTTTAAAAGTTTTAAAGTTTTGGGAACTTTAAGATGTAAGGACTTCAACTCTCAGAATTCCCATGCTGGCTAAGGAATTCTAGGTGTTGAAGTCCATGTATTTTAAAGTTCCCAAGTTTGAAAAACACTTTACGGTTTTGGACATATCTTGATAATCTACTCAGACGTTTACCTAAACCTTCAAAATTCAATCCAAGTTGAAAAAATTATTTTAATTTAATTTCTAAAAATAATATGTAACATTAGAATTAATTAGGATGAACATGAAGTAGAATTAATTGCTAAAACAAATACCTTTGCTCTATTTCAGCAGGTATTATGTCCTAGTGTGTTTTCCTTCTTATTTCATTCACTCTTAGAAAAACACTGATATAATAAAAATATGCCAATTGTTGTAGCTTGCTTATAGCAAATGTTTCCTTTATTTTTGAATACACTTTCAGCCATGGCACATCTTGTATGATGCAACTATCTTGTCATTCTTACACTTCAGTCTTGAATACTCTACTGACAAAATAAATTTGCAACATTAGTATCACATATTGTCTTGAGAGTGCATTACTAAGGTAACATTGGTTTGCACCATCTTATCTTCTGTTTAGGATGCTATAGATGGAGAACAGCAAACTCAGAAATTAGATCATTTTTTTATCCCCTGCTAGAGTTGTATAATTTTGGATGTGTGTGGGTTATTTTTTTGCTAAATTTCTATTTTGAATTAAATTGCAAATGTTTATAATCAGCAGAAACTTCAAAGAAACCTAGAGACCTGTATTCATGCTTATATTTTCCAGTGCAGTTTTCCTTTTCCACACAATTTTGGAAGCATTTTTAATAGAATATATTTTGTGAGTTTGTTTGTTATTCTAATATACACTTTTTAACATTGTTTTATATTACTTAATTTTAAAACTGGATTAAATGTTCATGTGTTTTTCTTTCTTTCTGAGGGTTCAAGGTATGTATAATGATTCAGATTTTCTGATGGGCCATATTTCTTACTCATTCCTAATGATTATCAACTTTCTTCCAAAGCTAGTAGTTTTTAGTATAACATAGAATAAAAATGCATGTCAACTATAAAACCAAAATAATTAAATCTTTTGAGTTCAGTGAGTTGTTTAACATGCATAGAATTGTAACCTAGTTAAAACCTAGTCTTTTGATAGATATTATCTTAATAGTTATTAATTTGACAAATGTTAATGCTACTGTTTTGCTTTTCAATTCCTATTAATGAAAACTTCATTATTGCCATTATTCCAAAAATATTGGCTGCCACCTGTTGTGTTTAAAATTAATACTTTGTCCGAAAATTGTGCAGTTCTATTATTTTCATAAAACGAAGCAAATTTTATAGTATTTCCCATAAGAAGTTAGAAATCTGAGTGTCCAACATCTATTCCATTGCACTGATTTTTGAAGGAATGATGTGAGAGAGGTCTACAGTATGTGACTCCATAGAAGTTACATTATATTCAAGCTTGTCAAAGGAGAACAAGGCAAGTGAATCCTTGATGGCGACAAAAGGTGCAGGAAGAAAGAACAGTACTGTTAACTTCTCTGTTGAAACTTTGGACTGAAGGAATAAACATTTTCCATAACCCATGGATTATCCAACACATATATTATAGTAGAAAAATATAGGCATACTTTTTGAACTACTTTTTAGTATCTATTAATTAATGTAACAGCCTTTTAACATACATTAATTAATGTAACACCTTTTCTTCTTCCTGCATCTTGTATAGCTAGTGTAACTGCTATTTTATTTTCACTTTCTCTTACTCTTAACTTACTGCATTAGATAAAGCAGAAATCATGGTTTGTTTCAAATTATCCAATTAATTTCAAAACAATCCAACTTCTTCAGTTATAAAATTGAGTTAATTAGCTTATTTTGTTTTAAACCATGATATCTGATCTTTATAAAAGAATAGGAAATAGGAAGAGGAAAAATAAGTCCACTTTGCTAGTCTATTCTGTCACCATCTAGGGAGTCCAAAGCATGGTCACACTCATTCCAACTCGTGCATTTAGCCTTATGTAATGGTTTAGCATTATATAATTTGTTGTGAATCTATGCTGGCAGTCATTTAATCAAGTGACCTACGCTGACAGGATCTATTATTATTTTATGAATACATCTCATATTGACTTATTTCCACAAAATGGATTATATAGGTCACTTTGTATGTTCAAAATATTGAATGTTTGCTTATTAAATTACTTTAATAGTTTATATTAGTGTTCCTTTTTTCTGGGTTACAACTTTTTTGTGTGTCTGTGTGAATGTGACTGTTGTTATAGTCATGCATTTTCTACTCCAGTAGAAAATGAGCTTTTGTTCTTTGTGTATTCCTTTGAAATTACTATAAAGTTCTTTATACAATTCAAATAATGGGACTCCAAGTATTGGCATTCATTGTTTATCCGTGTGCATTTGGTAGTATCAATAAAAAAAATATGAGGATTCTTGATCCCATAAGAAAACAAATATGTTGATAACAGTAGAGATATGGTTTTCCAAGCTTTGGTTTTCCTAGACTTTATCTGAAACGACTGAAACAATTTCAAGTTGAACAATAGGAATGCTTCTGCTGCATCTTGACATACAGTAATAACCCTTTAAAGTATTGTACTCATACTTCACTGTTTTGTTTTCCATTTAGGGAGCTCTAAATAGTAGCCTACTGAGAATATGAGCACTCAGCCAGTTACACTATGCATGGTGCTCCCAATGTCACTAGGATGTTACAAGAGATAACATGCTTCCATTTTTGTCTGCAGCACTACAGAATTACCATGGCACCATTTGAGATAATCTCAGACACGCTTGCTAGGTGCCAATAATAATTTCAATTCTGAGAAGTCTGTCAATTTCCCCTTCTTAAAGTCTACTAAAACACTTTCCAACAATTAAGTGGAACCTCCAGCTTGTCTAGTCTCTTTCCTTTCCTTCTTTCCTTCTTTCCTTTCCTTCTTTCCTTTCCTATCCTTTCCTTTCCTTCTTTCCTCCTCCTTCTTTCCTTTCCTTTCCTTTCCTTTCCTTCCTCTTTCCTTTCTCTTTCCTTTCCTTTCCCTTCCCTTCCCTTCCCTTCCCTTCCCCTCCCCTCCTTTTTCTGTTTCCCTTTTCCCTTTTCTGCTTTCAGTCCGTGTCAATTGCCTGACTAGTTCCTGCAGTTTTCTTGGCAAGATTTTTAGAAATCTTTTGCCCTTGCCTTTTTTCTTGGCTGGAAGTAACTGACCCAAAGTCACCCAACTAGCTTTGTGTCTAAGACAGAGCTAGAACTCACAGTCTCCCAATTTCTAGTCTGGTGCCTTCACCATTAGACAGACTGTTGTACCTGTTATATAAGTATTCCTAAGTAGGTTTTTTAGATTTTTAACAGGTACAACAGATGAATGATATTTTGTTTTACAAGTGAACAACTGGAAGAATTGTATATAGACATATACAGATCATGTTCAGAAACAGAGACTTAGGGCATATACCACACTCAGCCATTTTAATTTAATTATTCTTAAAATAAGAAAATGATAATTCAAAGATACTGCCCAACCCTGAAGTGAAAAAATAAGCATCTCAAAACAGAAGAGTCCATTAAATCATACAAAGTCCTATTTTGCTTTCTTAATGCAAATATACCGTAACTTGCTTCCTTTCCCCAGATTTAGAGAACACTGTTTGAACCTGTAGTAGACATATAAAGTTGTTCTGCTTTTTTCTGCAATACTGTGGGAATACAATTTCCTGATTTGCTTGGAGTTTTGTATGATTCCACACTTTTACCCACTTTCTCTCTGTTCTGTTCGGAAAAAGATCAGTGTGCCGGTGTTCTATTGACTTACCACATTCATGGGTAGAGGAAGTCTGCCAATTTACACCATACAAAGACAAATCTGAAGATTCCAGACAACAGTTTTCTGAACGTTATTGAATAAAGGACGTGTGCAAGTCATATTATATATTAACATCCCTATTTGCATAAAATGCATCTTCACATTGGGCATAGACCTACTCTAATCCCAGTGGTATATGCTGGTAATAGGATTTCATTGTCTTGGGTTGTTTTCAAGTCTCATCTTTGCAAAAAGAAAAAAAAATCATTTTGGATTAAGCTTTTGTTCGTTTCTATTTCCCTTGTGGGAAGGCTAAATTTGTTGCCTCATGTCATTACAAACAAATCTTTGTGCCAAAGAATGATCAGGGTACCTGTTTCTCAATTCAACTTGATTAAAAAAAATAAGTCCCCTCCCTTTAATGTGAACTTTAAACAAAAACATTGTCTGCGATGGATTTACACATTTATCGTGCTCTCTAAATCTGTAATCTCTTTACTTTCTTCCTTTTCTCAGATGTATTATGAGTGAGCAATACACTAAGAACATGAAATAATTTTAATATATTTTTTAAAAGCTGCAGTATTGAGTTTTCAAACATAAACAGTTCTCAGTTCAGTTCATAAGGCAACAAAAATAGGATAATGAAAATATTAAATACATAAAAAATCCTTTAGTTTAAGTCAAACACAACCAAATTTAGGCTTCCTCCTGATCCTGTCCCTTTTTGTGAGTTTAAAGGCCAACTATTATGAGAGAGATTGCATCCATAACAAAAGCAGAAATGCTTAAGGGGATCTATTGATGCTACAATGCAGATAATACTGATTTGCCAAGTATAGTATAAAGGTACACTCCACTATTGATAGAGAAAGACGACTGGAACGTTTAATTGGACTTTTTATGTGTTACTTTCATATACTTTCACTTCTGTTATAATTAACATTGTCCCATTAACATATTATTTTAAATATTTTTAACATAACAAATACTGAGATGTGCATCATTTCACAATCGATATTAGTGATTAAATGTGAATTCTGACCAAACTATACATTTCAATATGATTTCTCTCTGGTAAAATGAGTGTTATCTTTCAAAGTATCCATGCACACATTAGCCCTAGATAAAGGTGGGAATGACTCAAATATCCATAATGAAAAACCTGCAGATAATATACAGAATGAGTTTGGAAAGCTCATTGCTGAGAAGACTTACGGAGTTACAAGGGCATGCAATTAATCATGCTTGCCTAATAGATTCTATCAGTTATACATGTGTATCTTCAAATAAAAAAGTTCTAAAACCCTTTACTACCGGTTCACGCACACGCTCGCGCGCTTGCACATGCGCACGATGCTTCTGCGCATGCGCAGAAGCATCCCAGGCAGGTGGGTGGAGCCTCCCGCCGCCGCCACTATCGGCTCTAAGAACCGGGCCGAACCGGGAGCAACCCATCGCTGATCTCCACTCCTTCCAGCTTCAAGCCTCTCTTCTCATGAATAAACAGTTATTGTACCTGGAAGTTACTACCAGTCGAGAAGGTTTGAGTGGGCTCTCATGTTGCCGACAAGCACATAGTTGAAGAGATTTCACATGGCATTACTGGCCTTAGTGCTGTTCAGTATTGATGAGGTGAATGAAGAATCAACTCAGCACATCACGAGTTGAATAGCAAGCTGAGTACATGCTTCCTCTTTGTGGCTTGTCTTTTCTAATCATTCAAAGGAAAATCAGGAGGGAAGGTTACTGACAAGGGTGAAAGGTGATGTCAGGAACTAGATAGTCTGGAAGTTCTATTTGCAGACTTGCACAAGGACAAGAGGTTCAGTCATTTCATTCTGACTTTTGAACTTTTACTTGCTTGTGTACAAATCGTATATGCAATCTGACAGACTGAAAATCCCAAACTGGCTTGTTGATTCTTAATTTCAGTCATTTCATTCTGACTTTTGAACTTTTACTTGCTTGTGTACAAATCGTATATGCAATCTGACAGACTGAAAATCCCAAACTGTTGATTCTTAATTTGAAAAGGCAGGCAGTACAAGCGCGTGAAAAATGTTTAGGTTGCCAGAATTGTCATCACATACTTAAAGCCTGCCTTAGAAAGTATTTCTATGTGGATTCAATAACACAGTTTAACAGAATGAATGGCTAAATGAAAGCTTATACTGTATGCACGGGGATAAATAACCTCCGATATTTTCTCCTCAAAGATGGCCCTTTTATTTTTTTCAGTCTTCAAGGGACACAGAAGGCATGGCCAGTCACACAGTGATACCAAGACAGTAAATCTGAATTTTTAAAATCCTATTTTAATAATGGCTGGTAGTTCCTTTATCTCCTCCATCTAAAAACCTATTAAAAATGCTAACCAATAGTCATTTATCACCGAATATTGGCAGCACACTCTGGAGGATCTGGAGGCTACAGAATTTGAGCTTCCAGGTTGCCTGTATATTTCATATTAAGGAAGACTGAAATTGAGAGTTAAAACAAGCCATTCCAGATGTGATCAATGCTGATTCAGTGTTCTGGATTATCCTTAAATAGCAATGAATGAATGAATGTATCTGCGGTATTTCTATGCATTCATCATTATGTTGCATCTAACTATGAAACTCAGAACAATTGACGCATATTGAGTTGCTTCTTAGTCAAAACATATCTTGTTCATCAGTTGCGGGAGAGATAGCCAGTGATAATATCTGGCTTTTTGCTCTAATCAACTGTAGTGTAGCACAATCTCTTTAACATCTGTTATGTATTGTTTTCTGGTTTGGAAATTAGTGTTCAGAGGTGTCATACTCGTTTGTTTTGATCTGAAGGAATGAATATTGCGACCCTTAGTGGCATTTAATTAATGTAGTGTCTCATTCCCTGGGAAATCTGTATATGAAAGAGTGTTTGCATTATTATTATTGTATTGTTATTATTTAAATTTAATTTAGCCAATTTGAATTTGAGATATTCATAATTCTTGAATCACAGCCTCATTCATGCTTCCAAAGTGGGGACATTACTCATCATCAATAACAACTGTTCATCTGTTTGTGAAGTTAATAAAGCTACTGTGGAATAATCTTATAAACTCCTAAGGCTTTTTGTAATAGTTTCAAAAAAAGGTTATGCTTACCCTTTAATAGCATGCAAAAAACAAAAACAAAAAAACAAGGAAGGCTGAAACAAAAAATTAAATTTAAATAATTAGAATTACCTTGAATTACATATACAGTTCTTATAACTATTACACTTGTAATTTCACTCTTATGTCAAATCTTGAATTACAATTTAATAGTAATTGTTGAATTGTAGCAATATCTAAGCCTTTCAGGAATTCCATGCCATGTGAGTGATATATCAAACAAAAATATAGGTTGCATAGATTTGTAGATACGGTGGCTTTGCTATTGTACTATGAAACATGGATATAATCCTGTATCTTGTAATAAAAATGGAGTATACCTTTTCCAGATTTAATAATTGATTCTAGAATATTAACTAAGCAAAAAATCTAAGAATACTCTCAACTTGTTAAAACTAGATGTTAGCAGTATTCTGACAGGACATAGGATTTGTGAAATCCAGTTGTATCTGCCAACCAAGATGAACAGTGTTGGATAAAACACATTCCTACTCTTCCTTAACCTTCATTCTGACCTATAAATCTATTTCTGTTGCAAAAGGAATAGATTTATAGGTCAGAATGAAGGTTAAGGAAAGTAGTTGTATTAAAGTGTATGGGTATTGTTCACTGGTGCCCACAAAGGCTTTTAGTAAGTTGAGCACATGATGAGAGTTCAAAGAAATGGGAATTTGTCTTTTGTTCTCCCAAAAAATTTTCCTGTATAAATCCATGTATGCTTTGACACAATTAGTGAAAACAATTGAGTGTCTTTTATCATTCCATCAAGAATCATTAAGAAGGTGGATTTAACCACTCATTTTTTTTATTTGCTTGCTATACTCAAGATGATATAAATGGAACATTTTCTTTGATTAAGCAAAGCATTTATCTCTCCAAAGAAGCTCAATTTCACTTAACTCTATATTCTATAAAAATGACTTCAGGACTCAGAATCAGGAAAAGGGAGACAAGGAACAAGAGGCCTGGATTAACTGTTTCCAGACATCTACTTTGCCATGGACTTTGAACATGGGCTAAAATTCAAGATTTTATTCAAGGGGATTATATGTTAGCTAGCTTAATTAGGCTGACTGGATTTACTTTATTTGTAATTCCATGTGTACAATTTTTGCCTTCCTTTGTTATTTTCTTTTTTTTCCCTTTTCCAAGAAATGCTTGATATCTAGATACATTTTAACTTCTCATTAAGGACTTCAAACCTTTCTTTTTAGATCAAGCACTTAATTCAATCTCCTGAATTGCCCAGAAATCTGATTTGAAGATGTGATTCAAATGAGGGACTTGTTCAGATCTCATTTCTTCTCATCATCTCGTTACTTTCTTATGCAGGCTTTCCATCTCACTAGAGGAAGCTGGAGTTGCAAGGTGCAAGCAATAGCAGTTAGACTTATATACCGTTTCTAAGAGGTTTACATTGTCAGCATATTGCCCTCAACAATCAGGGTCCTCATTTTACCGACCTCAGAAGGATGGAAGGCTGAGTCAATCTTGAGCCGGTGACATTCGAACTGCCAAATTGCAGGCAGCTGGCACACAGCAGAAGTAGCCTGCAGTACTGCATTCTAACCACTGCACCACCACAGCTCAAGCAATTCTACAGGGCACATTCTTAACATATTTTAACGTAGGAAACATATTTTTGGAAGCCTATTTTCTTTTCACTACCACACAAATTTCTATTCTCTTTTTAAATATACAGTGTACAGTTTTTCCCAATCTGAGGTCCTCTAGATGCATTAAACAAGTATGCCTGGTCTGGGCCACCACTTCATTAGATACTTTACACACACACTGAAAATGGGCTAATGTTTTACAGGATCACATTACCAAATGTATCTGTGCATGTGTAATCATAAGTATATATACATATTTGAATTTGTAATGCATATATTATTCATAGCATACTGTCGCCCATCTCACAAAAATGTGAGTCATGTGTGTATACAAACAGTTAAAAACTCCAAAGCAATCTAAAAACAATGAAAAATACATAAAGTAGACATATAAAGTGAATAGATAAAGTAAACAAAAAAGCGGGAGAACAAACATCACAATCTCATACAGCTGGCAGGGTCTCCTTGGGATCCCCAAGGCTGGTAAGAAACCCATGTTTTAAGATTAATGCAAGATTATTAGGTGAGACAAATCTCACCTGTTAAGGGGAGGAGAATGATATTCCAGAGGGCATAGTTACAGCAGAAAAGATACTGCTAGGTTTCACCAGATGGAGCTCCTTTGGAGACAGGACCTCTCCTGCCTGCCTGGTGGGATATACACACACACACACACACACACACACACACACACACACACACACACACACACACACACACACACACACACACACACACACACACACACACACCAGATCCTGTTGGATCATCCTTTGAGAGAAAGGTAGTGCAGTCTGACATGACCAGAATAACAGGAGTAATGGGTTCTGGGTTTTTTATGCATTCTTTAAGTTGGAGGTATCTTGATTAAAAATTGTTGTAATACAATGCACTGGGATTGGAAGTGACTTTTGATTTCCTGTTGGCTTCCCAATTGACTTTGCTATATTTTTTGCTTGTAGGAAGCTGGCAGGAAGCATTGGAAATCATGATCACATGACTGCAGGTATACAGCAACAACTAAAACTTTGTGAATAAAAGTGCTATGCACATTGTGGAAATTTCAATTCCACAGGAATAATGGGATCTGAAGTACCTTGATTAAAAATTTGTTGTGGTATAATGCATGCCAGAGGACAGATAGAATTGATATATGTGTGCATGTGTGTGTGCATATACTTTCCTATATATATTCGTGTGTGTATATTTTGGAGCTAGATTTTTAGCAATAGCACTTAGACTTATATACCGCTTCACAGTGCTTTACAGCCCTCTCTAAACGGTTTACAGAGTCAGCATATTGCCCCCAACAATCTGTGTCCTCATTTTACCGACCTCGGAAGGATGGAAGGCTGAGTCAACCTTGAGCCGGTGAGACCCAAACTGCCAAACTGCTGGCAGCCAGTGATTAGCAGAAGTAGCCTGCAGTACTGCATTCTAACCACTGCGCCACCGCAGCTCTTACCTCATATGAGGTACCTGAACAAGTTCCTGAAATTTTGTTGACAAGAATTTTCAGAAGTGGTTTGCTACTGCCTTCTTCCTAGATTAAGAGATAATGACTAATCCAGGGTCAACCAGCTGGCTTCATTCCTAAACTGGAACTAGAACTCACGGTTTCCCAGTTTCTAGGCTGATGCCTGATCCAAACTGGCTGCATTATGTACTGGGGTCACAGATCCCAACTTCTTAACTGGCAACAACCTTTTTGGCTGGAATTCTTGAGATTACAGGAACACGTTATGGAAAGATGATACAGACTCACAGAGACATCCTAAATAAGAAACATTTTATAAAAGCAGATTGGAAATGGTCAAATACTCGCTGTCACGTTTTCCCTTGCATAGAACTGCAAAGCCATACAGGTTGCCTGTTATTTTTTTTTCATTTCATACTTAAGTGGCTAAAAAGCACCACCTTGTGGCAAGCTCAAAATCTTATTTTGCTTCTAATATGTAAAATGTTATTTAATAATACTTTGTTTAAAATTGGTTCATACTGTACTTTATTCTTTTTGTAGTCATTTAATATTTAGTTTTGTTTCCAGGTAGATGTTTGTTTTGTATTTTGCTAGCTCAAGAAACTATCTGAAAATAAATTCTACTTGGTATTTGCTAGAATCATAAAGCTATTTCAAAATATAGTGTATAAAATCTTAGCCTTCTTTTAAAAGAATTTTTTTTTACATATGCTCTATTGTGATTATATATGTAGAACTGCAATTTAACAGAAGGTTGTGGACCTGTTTTTCAGAAGTTATGTTTCTTCTCTACAATTAAAAATGCCATTATTTTCAGTATTTAAAAAAATGGAAAATGGAAAAATATGCCAATGTCTACAGTTGGTTATGATTGGAATATTATTTTTATCCAATTTCTCCATTCATAGTACTGTTGTAAAGCTTAGGATTCCCACACCATTTTTTTGCAGCGAAGAATGAAAATTTTAGAGCCAGTTGAGACAACATCCTGCAAGTTTCTGGGTTCTCATCCCAGCAAAGGTTAATAGTGATACAAAGAAAAGTCATGCTGGGATTGTCTATTCCAGCTTTTCTCAACTTCCTGCCTTTCAGAAAGCTACAGTAATTCCTGGTTGTGTGACTTTTATGATTTCCAATCACAGCATGAGAGAAAAATAAAAATGAGCTGGCCTTCAGAACACAGGACACACCCAGGTCTTACATAGTCAAAGAAATGAGAGACAAAAAACAAACAGACAAAAACTGCTCCCCCCCAAAATATCTCCAGATAGTGTACAGGATTTAGGAGCCCTTTTACTTTGTATTCTACTCCCTCATTTTACTTATGGCATAACAAATATGCATAGAAAACTATTGATGATACAAATATAGCTTTAATCTTTTATATAAATATGTCTCTACAGTTGCATGGGTATACAAAGGTAAGTTAGAACAGTTTATGCAGTACTTTGTATACATTTTGTATTTATATTATAATCCAAATATTACCTCACCATGAAAACTGCTAAATCCATTCAGTAATTTATTTTGTGATAGGTTGAAACCAGGGGTGGGTTCCTCCCGGTTCGGACCGGTTCTCCTGAACCGGTAGCAACCCGCTGGTGATGTCACAATGATGTCACCGATCCGGTTTGGCCGGTGCTGGTCCGTGGGCGCCGCCATCTTTTTTTTGAATTTTTTTGAATTTTTTTTGTTTTTTATTTTTTATTTTTCCTTCTGAGCATGCGCAGAAGCCGAGTTCCGGCACTGTGCATGCAGTCGCCATCTTGTTTTTGGCTTTTAAAAAAAAATTGGATTTTTCATTACTGTACATGCACGTGTGCGCAAAGCGCGCGCGCCCATGAGGCGCGCCCACACGGCACGGGAAGGAGCAAACTGGCAGCGAGGTAAATTGGAACCCATCCCTGGATGAAACCAGGAATCTACCAGATATACAAATGACTTGTAATTTTTCACCCTGCCTTTCTTCATTAGAAATATACTAAAAAATTAAGTATCTCTGTACCTAATTTTACATTAGAAAAAAAAAAAGCAAACATAGTAGATAGATGATATCTATCTTCCTTTTCTCAGAAACACTGTCTGATGCTGTACAGTTTAAAGAATTTATAAATATTATTTATAAATATTCACTTACAGACAGAGCTCTGTGACTGAAAAATATTAGAATCTCTTTAGGGTACAGTCATGATCTAATTTTCTCTCTCCCTCCCTCCAAAAAAAAGATAAATTGTCATATGCATAAGACATTCAGTATTTCACGTCATAGCATGAAAATTTTTGGTTTACACTACAGTATTTAGAGGAAAACCAACAAATATTTTACAGTCATTTGCACTACTACAAATATAGCCACTGAACATTTTCCAAACATTTCTAGGTGCAATTTGATTTTTTCCCCATTTTTTTCAGTTCAACAATTTTGAGAAATCTAGTTATGCTTAAAATTTGCAAGTCCTCAGGTATTCTTGGGAAATATTGCTTTGAGCAATTTTTTGTAACATTGACCCCAGTAAGGAAAAGCCATATTAAGGATGGGACAAAATAGAATCAAGCAAAAGTTTTATTTCTCTGACTTTCAATTTAGACACATGTATAGGGTGGCTTACTGACTGCTATTCCTTTGGGAGTTCTATATGCTTTGCTTTAGGGGGGAAAAGACCCTTTTCTTATTGCAAATATCATTTGCAGAGGCTCAAGAAAAACATTGTATATTTCTTCAGACATGGTGCCATCAAGTGGCAATTGCCAGCAACTTTTTAGTTTCAAATATATTTTCTAGAGCTCCTCAAATTAAGTTGTAATAATGGGCCAGCCTGACACTGAAGGGTCCACATTTTAAGAAAAATATCTGCACAAGTGGGGACCCCTGAAAAACTTAATGTTCAGAATCAGCCTGATTTATTCAAGCCAGAGGATATCTCATTCCCTAACTTTCCATGAATGGAGTTTTGTCAAGATAGCAAAAAGCCCAGAGTCAGTAGAGGAACATTTGTTTGCTTGCTGAATAGTGAGATTAGCATCTTTTTGGGATGAGGGAGAAGGCAGGGAACAATTGCCCAGGAATGATTATAATCGGACGACATAAACCTCCCAGTGTCTTCCCTGGGATAATAAGAGGCTTCTGTAGATATTCCAGCTCTCATCCTCATTCATTTCACATCATGGAGGACTTATGCATCATTGGAAACCAATGTAACTGTAAGTCAATTCCTATTAGTAGTGGTTTAGGAGAACAATACTTAAGAAAGGTGGTTTATCCTTTCCTTTGCTTGAAAAAGCATACTGCATTTCTGTATGTTTATAAAACATATATAAAATTTAATTTTTAAAATTTATATGGCTGTTCATCTTAAATGGATAGTCCTGTGAACCTCACAACAAATCCCAGAAAATACATTTTTAAAAAATAAATAAATCTATAAGCAACCATAATACATCAATCAAGGTATAATAAAACTGCCAAAAGAACTGAACCTACAGTATATTGGGCTCAACAAACATCTCAGCCAGTTTCTGGTGGAAGAGCTAGGTCTTCAAACCTTCTAGAAGGCTAAGAAGGTTGGGGCTTTCTGAATCAGGGAGTAGTTGTTCCAATGGAACATTCTAGAACAGAGAAGGCACATCTTCTAGGGCCCAGGGTGACCTGGATTGTGCTCATCTTGTCAGATCTGGTGGGATAGGCAATCCTTGGAAAGTTGTGATCCTACAAATAACCTTTCCCTGTACCATGCAAGACTTTAAAGATGAAAACTAGCACTTTGGATTGTACCTGAAAAAATATGGGCAATGAAATCTGGGAACAGTAATCTAATTAGGGCAAACCTTGGTACACCCAAAATAGTACGCAGTGTTGCATTCTGGGCATATTGAAGTTTGAGTGTTTTTCAAGGGCAGCCCTATGTAGAGTGCATGGCATTTATCCAACTGGGAAATGACTATGGGATGAATATATCATATCCCACTCTTCCTCCTAATGCTGAAGATAGCAATTACAACATTCCCATCTTTATTTATCTTCACAACAACCATCTTGTGTGTTAGATTAGACCAGCGGTTCTCAACCTGTGGGTCGCGACCCCTTTGGGGGTCTAACGACCATTTCACAGGGGTCGCCGCGTACGTTAGCCCGCCATCTTGGTGCCACCGTCACTCACAGGGGTGAAATGCTCCCGCTTCGGCCGTGCCTGCAGGTCGCCAGATAGTCGGTAGCGACAGAAGGGGGAGACTTCGCCCACCCACCGCCATTTGGGTTCTTTTACCCTCTGCGCATGCGCAGAGGGTAAAAGAACCCAAATGGCGGCATCCGAGCGGGTGGGCGAAGTCTCCCTCTTCCGTTGCTACCGGCTGTCCGGCGACCCGCAGGCATGGCCGAACCAGAAGCATTTCCGGCGGAGGGGGGGTCGCGGGGGGGTCGCGGCATTAGAAAGGTTGAGAACCACTGGATTAGACTTAAGAGCCAGAGGTGGCCTAAAGTCCCTGTGAGCTCTCATGACTGAGGATGGACCTGAATCTGGATCCCTCCAGTCCTACTCTAACTGCTTAACTATTATTCTTAAGTGGTTATTATTAATTCCCAACATTTTATGTTGTGGTTCATGAATCATGGTTCATGATATTGTTAACCCTTCAAGATAGGAAAGTTATGAAACAAGAGCAATATGGATTCCAAGAATGCTCAGTATTGTTGTAGGGCAGAATAACAGAATCTTGAAAGCCACTCAGATTTTTTCTCTCAGTCGTACCTTGCATCAAACAAAATTGAGAGGGGGTGTATTCTGGTTTTCATTTTCTGAAAACTTTTTTCTTCTCCCTTAATGATTTATTGTACTTTCCCCCCGTAGCAAAGTCAGATCTATATTATTTCACAGATATAGTTATTTAAATCTGAAATACTTTTAGCATTTTCAATGTGATTCTACCTAAATATAATATAAAAAATACTTTGAAAATGCTACAAGTATTTCAGAATTAAATAAGTAGTCTGCACTTCAGAATTGCTGTACATTGAAGTGCAATCAAGTTAAGAATGAAACTGAAGGCTGATGGGATACAAAATGTTTGAAGCCTTTCCATTTGATTTACTTTTATGGCTATTCACAAACTTATCAAAAATAGAAGAAAGTTGCATCCATCACAGTACTACAAAGGAAAAATTGCCTAATTGCATAAACAATTCAGATTTTTTTTCAGAATTTTTTTCCAAAGTAGATTATGTATCACAGCACAATGTAGCAAAAGCCTTTTTTTCCATTAAGTGGACCACAAGAATTATACCTCTTTCCCTCTTGTAATCACTTAAATTCACTTAGAGCATCAGTGAAAGGTGTACTGTAAACTTCATTACAGCCCACAAATGAGGCTATGATGCCATGGCTGCTTTTTGATTCAGCCTTACATCTATTGCTGCATTTATATACTGTGCTAAGATATGTTTTATTTTATTTAATATAATGCTAAATCATATCCCATGGTACATGAAGACTGGGTTCACATACTACACTAAGTCAGACCCAAGTGCACAACGTTATAGCTGTGCATGATATAAGAATCAGGCTTGTGTCTTCTGGACATTTAATTTATAATGTCATGTCAAGATTGACTTTCAACCGAAGAAAAAATCAGTCTAGGAGCACTAGAAAAACTCATGTTAATTAAATGTTTGAAATGCTTTGAAACTATGTACAGAACCTAGAACCTTGAATGTGATACTTTCCGTATTTGGTGTTTCTGTTCTTTCTTTGTGATTATCAAATTTAATCTAATTTCTCGGTCATGGAATGTTCTTCTATCTCAACTGGGTTCTGTACTCATCTAACCATGGGAATCACCAGGCCCCAGCCTTTGTGCTGCTGGAAGTCCAGATACTGGTGCCCCGCAATCCAGTGGAGCTCCCACTAACTTTTGTCCCTTGTGGCTTCTTTATCTTAGTTCCAGGTTCCAGGTGCTGGCTGATTTCCTCCAAGGAAGAAAACTCCAAATCACTGTCTTCCTCATAGGCAAACTACATCAGGAAGAAAAGAGAAAACAAAGAGAGAACAAGTGATGAAAACTTGCAAAGACTGGATGCACCAAGAAAGGCATGAATGATTTGATACTTGTGAATAAAAATATTTGATTTGCAATTACCCTTCAGATTTTATGTTTCACTGAATTTTATAAAACATAGATTTAGAAACATATGCATTAAACAATATTTTCACTAAGATGAGCATTTGTAAAAACTTGTTAAAATATATTTTAATGTTTATTTCTAAATGCTATTTCTAAGGAATTTTATGCTGTTAGACATTGCACATGAATGTCTAAAATAGAATGACTTATCAATTAATTCATACAACATTCACCAATTTAGGCAGGCTTTCATACAGGGGTGGACAACTTTTAGCTCCAAGTCCCTTTCTTGTAACCCCTTGAAGCACTTCAAAATTTACCAAGCTTCCCATGAAATAAATGAAACTGCATTGTAAACCTACAGGCCTAACACAAGGTAAAAAACAAAGTCATTTCCCCAGCCCCTGGATGAAAACAACTGGTCAGTTTTAATGGCTGCTATGGCTCTAGTATTTCATATCATTTCCCTCATGTTGTTACTGGCCCTTCAGGTAAAAACTAAAAATAACTGTTGTCCCTAGCTATTAAAAGTATCTACTTTTGATTAATTGATTACATGCCAGTAACTCATTGCTAACTTTTAACAACCACATGGATAAATCTTCTCCATGTCTACTTTGCCTGGCATATTCACAAATTATTTGCAGCAGTCCTTCTCTTTCTGATGCTCTCCATCTATGATAGCAGTCTAAGGAGTCTTAGGTCCTAGAAATCCATAAGTTGTATTTCCAGTGTTATGGAGGGCACTAGATGTTTGCTATTTAGTATATGTGTGTTTATAAATAATAATGTCACAGAAAACAAATATGGATTCTAGAAACATATTAAGTTCAGGTATACTGAACGCATTAAGCTCAATATTATACTCAAAGCTTTAATACCAGAGAGTTTATAAAGTAGGGCTACCAGATCCAACCTACAGAAGTCTAGACAATTACTACATGGTATCCAAATGTCTTCTGTATTTCTTTCCTGCCATGTGTTGGCCATCTGATTTTTTGCTGCTGAGATGTGGTAGATCTCATAATCTTTAGGCAACTTAACTACAATTATGGATTAACCCAATGAACAATCCTTTCATTGACAACATATTGACTACTTTGGAAGTATTCACTATGTTGATCTTTTTACTTTTTGTAAATAATCTTAAACCCATTTACTACTATGGCCTACAGAATACAATGTAACTTTCTTAAAAATGTGCAGATCATGCTGCTAGTGAATCAGTTATGAACAAGATCTGTACTGTTAGGAAGCAAAATTAAGGGATTATAGCAATAGCAATAGCACTTAGACTTATATACCGCTTTACAGTGCTTTACAGCCCTCTCTAAGCGGTTCACAGAGTCAGCATATTGCCCCCAACAATCTGGGTCCTCATTTTACCCACCTCGGAAGGATGGAAGGCTGAGTCAACCTTGAGCCGGTGAGATTTGAACTGCCGAACTGCAGCTAGCAGTCAGCTGAAGTAGCCTGCAGTACTGCACTCTAACCACTGCGCCACCTCGGCTCTTAAAAGCCGATTACTACCTACTACCTTCTTGTGTTTTGAAAATAACACCAATACCTGAAGCTTTTTTGTGGGATGATTGGTTTTAGCATCTTCTTTACTTTGGATGGCAAAGAGCTTCACGCCACCTGGAGGCTTCTTTCCAGGTATGTTCAGTTTCTTCTCCAGATTTTTAGCCATTGACTGCACTAGTGTTTCTAAGTGAAGCAAGGAATCAGTTAGGCTCAGAATTAGTGGTGACGTGATCGTACTAGCCTTTCAGCATATTGCTAGCCTCATAGGAAACGGTTACTTTATTTGAAAAGTTATTTAGCCTAAACAACTATTAACTTGTGTCTTCTTACTGAATTTTATAAAAATAATTTATTCACAATATTTATTTACTAAACATTGGTATTAATTCACTTAGTATTCATTTACTAAACATTGGTATTAAAATAGCAACTACCAAAATTTAAGCCCATAAAAAAATGTATAACAAGATAACTGTTGTCCCAGTTCATAGTAATCATTTGATTACTGAAGTAGTCGATACATATCTTAGTATTTGGATGTGTTATTTTTTTACTTCTTTGACACTGACATTTGTATACATTATGACAATAATAAACCCAATTAAATGACAGTCACCTGAATGAGTTCCTGCTGCAACTGAAGAACTCTTTCCTGTACCAAGTTTCTCTTTAGAAAAGTCTGTGTCAGATGAATCCCACTCACTCTCTTCCACCTGGGCTGCTTTGGGGACAGATTTGCTCTGCTTTGGTTCTGTCTTGAGGGATGTGTGTTTTGGAGAGCTCATGTTTGTTTCTTCCTCTGACTCTTCAGTCTCAGAGCTGAAAGGTGAAGTACTAAAGGAGAGAAACACAATAGAAGGAAAAATGGGAAAAGAATAAATATTATGAACCATTTTATATTGTATCTTATTGTATTTTATCTTGTTTCATTATGTTGTGAGCTGCCCAGAATCAATCTAGAGTCAGGAAGTGTCCAAACTGAATAAAACCAATAAACAATTATTATAGAGATCTTGCTTTATAAGATTCTAAGAAAGTTTACAACTTTTCTTATAGAATCTGAAGTACTTTCAGAGTAGCCAAGCTAAGGAATACATATCAATGACCTATTTGTAAAAATATGTCCCACCTTTCTTTCAAAGGTAAACTCAAACAGTTTACAAACGAACACCAAAATACCTCACAAAAATCAGTGTAGCAGACTGTTTGAGCTTGTAGGGGAGAAGGCAGGTGGTCTCAATCCTATTGGGAAGAGGTGGCTTGGTAATTCTTTTTTTTTAATATTTTTTATTGTACAATTTTCTTGGTTATGTATGGAATTTTTATATTCACAATAACAGTATACCATCTTGGTACAATCTCTACAATCTCTGTTGAATACAGATAATAAATCTTATACACACAGTAGTTGTAACTATTATTCTCAATATCTATTCATCTTCATCTTCACTTATCCTTGTTGAAAATTTTGCGTCATTTGATTAGGCCCTCTGTTCAATTTTATCTATAATCCATTGATAATATCAAACCTTATAAGCATCAAGTAAACATCATATTTATAACCATTAACTTCCAAATAATCATAAGGTTTACTTATCTTAATTATTCAATGTTCATTATTCAATTACACAAATTACTTCATCTTTGTGTACATATCTAGATTTCTAACTTCTGCTGCTATTTTATACCCATTAATAGAATAGTTCCCAAATTAAAAAAGTAATCTTTTCCCCATTTCTGATTTCTATCTTTATACTAATTCTTAATGGTATAGCTCCTGCGTTAAGCAGTATTTTACATTTATCCCTCATCTCTTGCCCGTATTTCATATCTCAACTCTTGTTGACTTCTTGGAACATCTCCCATAAGTAATCTTCTCCCCATTTCTAATTTCTATCTTTATACCAATTCTTAATGGTAAACAGTATTCTGCATTTATCCCTCATCTCTTGCCCGTTTTTGTATCTCAACTCTTGTTGACTTCTTGGCAGATCTCCCATACTCCTCCCATGGGATCTTGTATCTTCTTATCTCCTTTGTGTTTAATCTAATTATTTCTTCTATCTCTATCATTTCTTCACTCTTTTGAACCTTCAATACATCTTTCAATGATCTTTTTCTCCCTTCAGGGGTGTCTTTCTGTGTCTCCCCTTCTAACTTTTGATCTCTTAAAGTATAATTCACCATTTCTGTTTCAGCTTTGACTGTCTCTTCTTTTTTATCTTTTTGTTTCATTTGTCGTTTTCTCTCCTCTATCCTTTCCTCTGTTCTTTCTATTTTATTTTCTGTTTCCTGAGTTTACTGTTTGTTGTTTAATGTCTTTTGGTCACAATGGCTTGGTAATTCTTGCTAAATCATTTATCTGCCAAGGAATGCGGTGTCTGGCATCCTTCTCATAAGTGTGTGAAAGAAAAGGCCATAACAACCTGTGCTGTCTCTGACAATTACATGCTAAAAATGCAACTATGTGGTTTCTTAGCATCGAGGCATTTGATTAGATAATTCACCCTCCTCCCTTTCTTGGTAGATAAACCAATCCAACCATGGATAACAAAAACTATTTTAAAAGAAAAGAGATATGCAGAGATATAATTATTGAATTTAAATATTTAAATGCAAAATAGTTGATGAATAAGGATAAATTGCAAAAGCTATACTGAAAAGGGAAGCACAGTGCTTCAGGCAGACCACAAGAAGGCTACAAAATAAAATAAAAATAGACCATTTGGAGAGATGCTGCAGGAGTTTTTTCTGTTACAGATCACAAAAACAACTAATACTGTGATACTCTACATGAAGAAGGGCTAAAGATTGGAATTACCCAGAATTTCCTAACTTGCACAGAGAAATACAGAATTTCAACTTGAGTAGGTAACACACAGAAAAAAGGAAAAAAGTTAAAGCAAATTTATATTTTTTCCAAACTACTAATTTTTCATAGCAAAAATTCCTCTGCTTTGTTTAGTGAGACTTTCTCCAGGGCTCTGTAGAGATTCTATTTTAACTAGAGGCTGTTAAAGAGCGATGTTAAATTATTCTCTTTTCCAGCCTCCATCTAGAAACTTACTTCATTTTTAAAAAGAAATTTTAAACTTTTGTTATTTCTAGCAGAGAAGAGAAATGCAGCATTCTCAATCTGTACACAATGAAGAGTCATACTGCATTCCTGAATGTGGAATTTATACACATTCTGCACTTGTCTGTCAAATGAACTAAGTCTGTGACTATCAAAGTTTTTATAAGCTTTTTCATTGACTATTTTGCACATTCGCAATTACTACAGTAAGTAAGCTTCCTAAGTCTCATGCAAACGAATGGGTGAATATATAAATTCAATAAATAAATAATTCACTTTAATTATAATAAGATCGAGCACAGGTTAAAACATCAAATCAGGGAAATACAATTATAATCCAGAACTTACCTGGGGAAGTGGACAGCAGATTGTTGAAGAGAAGGTGAACTGCTTCTAATTAGATTTGGAGATGGTATCTTTGGAATCTCTACTGAGCTAGTCATGGAACTAACTTTGCTCCGAGGAGCTGGCTTGGGTGTCTCCAGGGCATAATATGGTACTTCCACTGGATGTCTTCCAATCTTCAAAGGTGTAACCTGGAGTGGAGAATGCTGGTCTCTTTGGTTTTTTTCTGAAGGAAAAGATTGAAAACGTTTAATAAAAAAAACAATCTAGTATTTAATCTGGGTCTCAAAGATTCACTGTTAAAGAGTTCCACATCAAAACAACTACAACTGAACTACTGAGCATTTCACAGCATTTTTAAAATGCAAGGTTTATATCTCCTTTGCTTTGTGAATAACCTCTAATAGCATTAATGCAAGTACAAAAGCAGGATTTGCAGTTCTAACATGACAAAAGTTTTATGTTTGCCCCAGAAACCAAATGAAGCAAGAAGCCTAAGTAAAAATCCTCTTAGTGACTTGGCTTCAATTATCCAGCTGACTCAAACATTACACAGAAATTGTTTTGATCTATTTGCCTCTTACGTGTTCATACCTGAGTCACTGATGGATCCCGAATACAGCAAGTAATCTCACAATAAGTATCTCCCCACTAGTAAAAATAAATTATCTATTCTTGCCTTTTCATACACTTGATCCACAGATTTAATACTAAAGCCAGAATCTCAGGTTCTGCAACTGCAGACACATGTACATATCAGTGGTGGGATTCAAATTTTTTTACTACCGGTTCTGTGGGTGTGGCTTGGTGGGTGTGGCTTGGTAGGCGTGGCAGGGGAAGGTTACTGCAAAATCCCCATTCCTCCCGATCAGCTGGGACTCGGGAGGCAGAGAATAGATAGGGGCGGGGCCAGAGGTGGTATTTACCGGTTCTCCAAACTACTCAAAATTTCCGCTACCGGTTCTCCAGAACTGGTCAGAACCTGCTGAAACCCACCTCTGGTACATATACGCAAATCTTTTATGACTGCATATGGCTCACTCCTGTTGTAGAAAAGTGTCCTGGATTAACTGAATTTAAATGCTTATCCCCCAATCTTCATGAAAGACTGCAACCCATCTTTTAAGCATGATTTTTTATAACAGACAGAAGAATATTTACTCTAGTAAAAAAAATTGCACTCACTACCATGTTTACCAAATGCATAAATACATTAAAGCAGACGTCTTCAAACTTGGCAACTTTAAGACTTGTGGACTTCAACTCCCAGAATTCTCCAGCCACAAGTCTTAAAGTTGCCAAGTTTGAAGACCTCTACATTAAAGTATGCTTTTCCCTGGTTTATCAATATTAAGAAGTGTGGGAAACAGCATAGACCAAACAATTACCATAACAAGAACCTTGAAAAAGTCTTTAGTGAAGGATTTACTCTCATCTAGTTCTTTATAATAATTTGTACTTTTGTACAATTAGTATCTTTATAGTATTTTGTTTGTATTATATACATGTTTTGTATAGTTTTATCATTTTTAACATTTAAGCTGCCCAGACTTATCCTGTGATAAGATAGGTGGCAAATAAATTTAATAAAATAAAAAAATAGATAATTTCTTATCAATTACTTTTATTGATACAAGTAACCTTTTGTACAGAAAATACTGAATATGCTTAAAATTTAGGATATCTCAAAATTATAAATGTTTTTATATCTATCTCAATTATTGCTCTGTGTTATTTTTTATTTTGTTTTGTTCTTAATTATTAGAACTGAATAATAGGAGAAAAGGAGAAAAACATTTTTGAAATGCAATGGAGTCTTACATAGCACCAATCTACAACTTATGTTAAAAGTTGAATATTTCCTTTCCTCATTCTGCTTTTAGGAATTTTATTCACACTATTTGGTTTATACTTATGGTTTTACATCTCAGCAAGTGACAACATATGACATCTGGCTTATGGAAACTAAGCAGGGTCAGGTTAATTAGTACTTGGATAAGAGAATTTGAGGGAATGGCCGGCCTAAAAGCTAGATTCAAAAACCAAAAACATCATGGAAGAAGGCCATGGGAATCCACTTCCACATTCCTGTCAAGAAAATCACACAAAATACATATATGAAGTCGCTGAAATTTATGTTGGAGATTGTAGCGAACCCTTTAATACCTTTAATACCTGATACAGTATACATGTATGTGCTATGTATACAACATATACATGTAGTAGAATGTATGCGCTATGCTAATAAACTTTGCTGCTTTCATAATCTGAATGATTAAAGTCTATACAAAGAATACCTATGGGATCATATAGTCCATCTGCTGTAAAAGTAGCCATGATTTTTTTTTTTATTATGAGCAGGGTCCATATATAAACTCGAATTTACAAATTAGCCTTTAGATTAATTTCATCTTATGTTGAAAAAATTGTAAAAACAAAAATATATAACATTAGAGTCAGGGAGCACAGCATCATTTAAGCATTAAATGTGTTAAGTCTTTTCAGATATTTTGTGGTTTTTACATAAAATGATACAATATTAATCAAATAAAACAAATGTTATGTTTCTAAATAATATAACTGAGCATCTTACCAAAGATTGAAGAAAACGGCAAGGACATATTCTCTTCATCCTTCTGAACCACTTTCTTCTGAACTTCTTTTTCAAGTTTATCTCTCAAGGTTAGCAGACCTGGAAATGTTTTAGCCTTCTGCTGCTGCTGTTTCTTAATCAAAGCTCTCAAATGTTTATAGGTTTGAGCTGGGATACCTTTTGTACCCTATAAAACAGAACAAATGTTTCTAATCAGCATAAATATGTGTGTGAGCCCTGCTCTCATCATTCATGCAGCAAATACGTTCCTGACATCTCAACCTCTTCAAATTAAACAGGGGATTCCTCGTATTAGGCTGAATGTAAATAATGGGAGCCTCTATTCAGGTGGAAAACTTGGTTCAACTCCTTTGAAGAGTTGCTGCTGAATTAAAAAGGATGGAAAGGAGGAGGATTAAACTGCTGTACAACTCAGTGTTCCAATCTTAAATCCATTACAAAAGGAACATAATTATCATCTGATCTCCCAGGTAGATGAGCTGTGTCTGGAGTCGATAGTTTATCGAGAAAATAGCTGGGAATGAAACAGAAAGAGGGATGCTCATGGAGAGTGGGAAGAAAATTGAAATAGACTCATAGAAAAGGACTTGTGGATGGACTCATGGGGAGGAAAATAAGATGGCCAGCAAGTCAATGGGATTCAGGCAGTTTTGGCTGCCAAAAATATGCCAGCTCCAGATGTACTGAGGACCACTGAAGAAGCTTCCTGAGTAGAGGGAAGATTACTGAAGATTAACAAGGATTATGTTTTGAGAAATCAGACTCTAACCTGAAGAGAATTTTGTAGAAAGAAGAGGATCTGAAGGTCATCATTTTACTAGCTATTAGAGGATGCCAGCTAAGTTAATGTAAAGCCATCTATTAATTCTAAAGGGAACTTGATATAGCTATGCAATTTAAGACCACTGATTTTGAAAAAAATTACTTTGCAATAGGGAAATAATTAATTACTGACAGCAGACCATTAAAGTCATAAAGTGTTTTATTATTTTTACTGCAGTCTAGCTTTTCTATGGCAGTTAAGTCAAAGGAAGAGAGGGGCTCGAAGACACATTATTTGCTTTAGATGCATGTCACTGATAAATCTATCTAGCTATGAAAGTAAAAATGTGAGGCAATCCAGAAGTTTGTTTTAAATTTTGCAATATTTGTAATATTACAGTTAAAGAGAAATAATAAATTAGTTCATGTTATAGTTATTGTCTATTGTGAATATGTGTCAGGGTATGTAGATTTAATAGCTGTAAGCTGATGAGAGGTTGTAAGCGAAGGCAACCGGAAGCTGATGCAATGTGAATGAGGCAGCAGGGTTACTGCCACTTTAAGAAGCTTGGTATGAAGCTGCCTATATAAGGGAAGCCATTAGAGGGCGTTTCCTTCTCCTCATGTTCTCTCTCGTCCTGTATTCTCATTGTTCTTCTCTAGTGTATCGGTAGCTGTATGATAAGGTATTTAACCACGTATAAGTTTGTATATATTTAGCTGTATATAAAACCACTATTAATTATCTAAAGGCTCTGTGTGATGTGTGCTGTTGTTTTGCTCCTGGGTTTATCTCATAATACTAATCATGCTGCCTAAACTCTGACAATATGACTGTTTGATTTCCACACTCCCTGCGACAGCTACATTGCATAAACAAGAATGCATTTCTGACAAATATATTTGTCTCATGGTTTCTTATTTCCTTGTCTTTTATTGGTTTGTTGCAATATACTGAGACAAAGAAGTCAAGAATGAATCTTAAAAGAATGTTCTTTAATTAGCACTTCCTGATTTTTGGAGGCAAAAGAAAAAGCAGTTCCTTGGGCAAGCTATTTTCCTGAAAAAAGGTTCAGAAAAGGAGAAGGAGGAGATGAAGAGTGAGATGCTCGGGTACTTTTCAATTTTCTGTCAAGCATGTGAATGTGTTGAACAGGTGTTCAAAGATGAGTATAATTTTATGTCACTTTTTTGCCAAATCAATACCCTGTTTCCCCCAAAATAAGACATCCTCTGATAATAAGCCCAATCAGGCTTTTGAGTGCATGGCAATAAGGCCAAGCGCTTATTTCAGGGTTCAAAAAAATATAAGACAGGGTCTTATTTTTGGAGAAACACGGTATATATCGCAATCCTCAAAATCGCATCCAGCTGAAATTCAAAGTAAGTCTAGTAGATAAAAAAATGAAAAATGTTCCTTTTCTACTTTTTTCTTCTCATAGCACTTACTCGTTTCACTCCCATGGTCTCCAGTTTATCTTCAAGTGTCTCTTCCAGAATTGGCCGGAATTGCTTCAACAAATTGGGATCCTTCCGCAATGTTTCCAGAACTCTATTCTTCCTGTCCAAAGTATCATCTAGATCTGCAGAAACCAATGGGCAGGATGGTTATAAATCCCAATTCTGGAATGTTTAACATTTATACCCTACCCCAAAACTGCCTATTTCAGGCAAACAAACAAACAAACAAACAAACAAACTTCTTCATCTGACTTCAATTTAATCTGCTATTGAAGGAGATAGCTTGTGTAAAATTCAAGAAAATAGTCCTAACTCCTTCATTCATTCCAGGACAGCAGAGACAACCCAATTAAAATATAGTGATCTCATGTAGTGCTTGATTTAATATAGTCCTAATAGGATTTAATATAGTCCCAATCCATGACTAGAACTCTAACTCCATTACTATCAATTTCTAGACTGCCAACCTCTGGAATTATGAAATTCTTCTAAAACCCAAAGTAAATGACTAGCCATTGTCTTTTCCTGATCTACAAGAATTTCTCAGCATCTCAGAAAGTATCTCTGAGTGGTCAGTCTCTCTCTTAGTAATATTAATATTTAGCCTATAAGAAAAATGGCAGGTGAAATGTACAAAATATACCTTCTTCACTGGATTCTTCCAGCTTTTCTGTCTTGGGTACTTGTTGGATTTCTGGAAATTAAAAGCAATTTTTAAAAAAAGGCCTATATTCATATTCCAAAACACAATCACATCTTTGACATTGTCATGGCATTAACATGACGAGTTAGCTATTATTTTAATGGGAACTAAGTGTAACTTAATTTGGCTCCAGCCCAGCTCTTTTAAAAGGAAAGAGAAAGCAATTTGAAGCAAATAGCACCATGAAACTATTCCATTAAGAAAACTGATGGGAAAAAATGGGCCAAATGGGCCAAGTATTATCACTTGGACTCCCTGCAAAGCCCATGAATCAGCACTTTATATTATGATAAATATCTCATCTGGATATATTAAGTGAAGAGGGGGGAGAGAGAAATAATAACATGTAAATGAACCTTAGGTTTTTGTACAGGTTAAAAACTTTACCATACTCCATTACAAGTTGTTCAGCAAACCTAAGCATGGCAATTAAATATCTGTATATTGTTTATCTGTTTCTCTGTTTCTCTCTTTCTCTTGCCTTCGCTTGTCATCATGTGGAATTTCATGTTTTACTAGACAACCTGCACTCCATTGGGTCATTTCAGAAATATTTCCTTATCTAAACAGAGAAACAGAATGACTATGGGTGGGCAAAAAAGCAACAGGAGCTGGCTTCTCCACTGACTTCTCTTATGGGATGCTGACAGGAAGCATTGAAATTATGATTATGTGATTGCAGTGCTGTAGCACCCACAACTTTGTCAAATTTCAATCCCATGGGAGTAATGGGACTAGATTTTGGATGCATTCTTTAAGTTAGCCTATTTCAAGTATGTTGATTCATAAATTATTGCCTCATGAAGCACTATTTCACCCAATTTAAGATTACAAACAGGAGAATTTTACTAATATATAGATGTTCTTTCTGGATGTAGAAGCATGGCTATGAAAGAATTCTATACTTTTGTCAAAAGAGAAAGAAAATCTACTGTAACTATGGACAGTTATTCAATATAGGGATTGGTCATTACCTCTGGGTTTGCTGGAAGTCAGAAGCTTAATCTGAAAGGTAACATATAAAATAAATCCGTTATTATTTATAAGGTCTAATAAGTATTTAGCTGATATATGACTGGTACATAATAATGTAAATCAATTTACAAAGTTACTACTCGCATTTCAAAATAAAATGTGTTTCATATGTCTCTTCTACTATACCCAGAATGGAGTGACATAGCAAGAGGAAGTGGTTACCTGGCACTTTACATTGGCCAGAAAAGGAGCAGTTACAGAGAATTTTCTCTGATCTCTCCCAGGTACAAGACTCAGTTACTACTTTGATGAAGAATGAAAGGAAAGCACATTTCGGCCTCTTTCCCCCAATCCAGGGATCAAAAATCGTGAAACATTATTCAGGCAGGAACACAATCAAGAGAGGATCAACATGAACCTAAATGGATATTAATATCACCTTAAAGTTCAACATTTTATTCTGCCATTGCCTAGTAATTTATTTTTTATCCTCATCTCCCCTTTTAATCTATATGCCTGAGTGCAGGAGCGGTCATTTATTTATAATATATCAAGTCACTTTAACGGTGTAAAGTTAAGTAAAGCAAAACTACATTTTGGTGCAACCCATATATATTGTAGGGTGAAAGTTTCTCACCAGCAAAGCAATTAGGTTATCTGGATTACAGGGCTGTGCAACAAATTGGATTCGAAGGCAAATTGTGATTTGGAGCATATGTAGTATACAGGTAGCATCTGCAGGTATTACCTTAAAATGGCTATATCTTTTTCAAGATTTAAGTGGTTACCTCCACAACTAATGCATAATCCAGGGACAATGCGTTTTATTTAAGGTATTTTCACCACCACACATCTTCCAAATCACATTTTGCCCTTTAATTTTGCATCATACTTAGCCCAACTGATTAAGTGTTTGGAATAAGGGGAACATGAAGACATGCAATTTCCATATAAAATATGAAATGGTGATATAGTCCCAGAAATGCTGCCTCACGGGAGTCTACTAACAGTATAGTTTGATTCTCAGAACACAGGAGCGTTCTCATTTGAAAACAAACCCCAGCTCTTCTCTAAATTGAAGAATATAAAGAACTTCTCAGAAGAACTGTATTCAGCTTACTGTATTCTCCTGAGATTGGATGATACCAGCTTGCTCTCTGAGTTGTGTGGTAAGGGAGGCAAGTTGTTTCTTGTTATATTCAGTCATTTTAGATTGGTCAGAAGACAAGAAAGCCCTCAGTTTTTCATTCTCATTCTTCAGCTGAGACAGAAAAAAATAACATTTGGGTGTAAAGACTATTCCATCTAATTAAACACGTCATTAATAGAGACAAATGGTTAGGAATGCAATTATGTAGGCTGCAACTAAATGGGCTTAGTTGTCTATGGTCTAATGTCTCTAGAATCTGATTTCACAATAAAGACATACAATCTCGATCGATCCACCCACCCACCCATCCACCTACGGCAAAATAAGAACCATTTTCAAGTGTGAGCTGCATTATTCTGAATCTTATTGCTTAGTCATACCATAAAACAATAAAGCATTGCACTGAAATATAATTCAGATACAAGATTGGAGGGAATGGGATTATATCTGTAGATTTTGCTGTCCTTCATGAACATGCAATATAATGTATGTGCACCATCTATATTTAAAATATATACACATACTATATCAAACATAGATAGAGGGAGGTAGACCCTTCAGACTTGCTTTGGCTACTAGAATCCTCTTTATACCATGGTGGAGGGTGTACCATCTCCTTGTCTATAATGGATGATAAAGATATTTTATTTCCTCTCCGTGATGGTTCCTCCTGCCCCCTCTGCCCTAAATGAATAGGCATGGCTGGCACTAATTATAGAATACAATGTCCTCATTTTTCTACTAGCAGAAAAAGCTGCAAAAATATTGAGTGTACTCACTTTTTCTTTTTCTTTCTCATTCTCTTTCTGAAGTTTCCTAAGTTTCCACTCCCATTCGGTTTTCTGATAAATATTGGAAAAAGTACCCAGCCTTATTGACAGTTACCTTGCCAGTTATCTATCACAAGTTATTTGAGTCTTAGCAAAAATGTCAGTCTTCACATTTTCTGATGCACCTGATTCATAGTGCCAACTAAAGAATGGGGAATTGCGTTCAGTCCTATAATGCCTTGTTTCACTGAGGAATCTGTAAACCCATTTTAGTACATACCAGTATTTCCCAACCTGATGCTCTCCTGGTGAGTATTCCCAGATACAGAATTTGGGAATTTAGGATATGGTTAGGAATGCTGGAAGTCATGGTCAAGATACCTGGAGAAAGGACTAATATAGGATGATCCTATTATATTATTAAAAAAATGAGTTTTGCAGGATTCATCAATAGATACATCTTTCTTTGAAACTATATATGTATATATATATATGTGTGTGTGTGAGAATGTATGTATATGTCTGTCTGTCTGTCTGTGTGTGTGTGTGTGTTGTGTATGGTTTTAAACAGTGGTGAAATCCAAATTTTTTTACTACCGGTTCTGTGGGGGTTGGTGGGCGTGGTGTGGCTTGGTGGGTGTGGCTTGGTGAGCATGGCAGGGGAAGGATACTGCAAAATCTCCATTCCCACCCCACTCCAGGGGAAGGATACTGCAAAATCCCCATTCCCTCCCCACTCCTGGGGGAAGGATATTGAAAATCTCCATTCCCACCCCACTCTGGGGCCAGCCAGAGGTGGTATTTGCCGGTTCTCCAAACTACTCAAAATTTCCGCTACCGGTTCTCCGAACTACTCAAACTTTCTGCTACTGGTTCTCCAGAACCTGTCAGAACCTGCTGGATTTCACCCCTGGTTTTAAATCGCAGCTTGTATAACTTTACTGATTAAAAATTATTGTCTTAGAAACATTAATATAAATAAGTTCAGAACAATCTGTTCACTGTGATTCTGATAATGTTCTTCAACGGTTATAGAGCTAAAATTAACTATTGAATCCAAAGGACTATAAACAAAAGATATTAGTTTTAAGTGGTAAGTGGATCTATTGTTATACAATAGCTCTAAATTATAATTTCCAGAAGAATGAGTCAGTATGGTCATGGCTGAGTTGATTGGGAACTCTTGGAGCTGTTGTTTCAATATGACTGAAGGACAATAGACTAGAAAAGGCTGCATTATTCCTTTAGGTTCCCCTACCTGTTGTTCAATCCTTGCCTTCATCCCTTGTAATTCTTTCTGAGTCTTAGTCCACTGTTGTTTCTCAAAAGAATCATCATCTTGCAATGTCCCAAGATGTGAGGCTACTGCATTCTTGACTTGTAGTTCCTGAAGTTTCTGCAGAAGGAATATGTGATCTATGACAAAGTGCCACAGTCTGCAGCTGCCAGAAAAATCAAAAATATTTATCTAGGTAACATGTAACATCTTCCATTTGACACATATACTTATATACAGCACTCTAATTGAGGTATGGGTATATGTCAGAGGGATCAGAATTCCCAATTGCATCTTGCTTTAAATCTCTGATCAAGGTTTTATCTTGATTGGGAAAATACTGATCTAAATAGTATCACAATCACTCATATGGCAACCTATTTTCTGCCATAGGAAGAACTCTGGAGAACAATAGAGGAAAAATATGTTTGTAAAGCTTCTTATTGTTGCTTTACTCTTTCTCACAGATCATAAAGCTGCTCATCTTTCCTTCCCAATAACTCAACCACATATGATAGGAAGAACAGAGGTGAGCATGCACTTGAATGCCAATTAATGATGGAGAAAACTGAAACACAATCTTTGATATCAAATGCTTATTGCCTAGAACATCTCTATCACATCAAGGAGCTGCCTCCTATTATTCTTGTAATATTGGTAATGTTTTCATAAGGCTTCAAATATTTGGGGTAAGCTCCCCTCAGTCAGAACAACTAGTTTTCCTAGTCCTAGCCAGGTTTGGACCTATCCATTTTGCTATCTGCAGAATGCACCTTCTAATCATTTTATGTTAAACAAAAAATGATGGGATTAGTAATTGGTGGATAGCATCCTGCATCCCTAGTCAGCAGCTTAGTTTAAGGCATTTGGAAGTAAATCATATGATGTAAACTGCTCTGTTTTCCAACATTTTTCTAGGAATTAGATTTTTTATCCCTTTGATGTATAATGTGTCCATGCTGAATTAATGATGGCAAACATGTTGAATATTCAAGAAAATAGGAAAATTGCAAGCCATATCTTTTCCTTACTCCTTCCAAGACAGAATTTTTGTTGGAAAAGTCCTTGATTTCCGTGAGGAAAAGTTGCCTGAGCTCTTCCATTTCTGTGTGAAACTTTGCTCTCTCCTCTTCCTTCCATCTTTCAAATTTCCTCCTTTCCTCATCTTCCCTTTGGCGAAGACGCTCTGCTTCCTATAAGAAAAGAATTATCCCCAAATGGAGGATAAAGTAGTTATGGGGCTAAGACTAGAATTCAGGGAATTGAAACATTTTTAGAAGTTTTAGCAGGCAATCAAACTAAACAAATATTCTGAATGAAAAACTGAATGAGGATTCTGGCCCAGACCTTGAGATCCTAGTTTGAGCTGAATGTTTAGCATTGCATCCATCAATGACTTAGAGCTGGTGGGGGAATTCTGGGAGTTGAAGTACACACATCTTAAAATGGCTGGGGAAACACTGATAGAGCAAGGGATAAACTGAACAACAGTAACTTGCAAAGACAGTTTGTACTATAACAAATATTTTCAGTGCAATCTATGCCCCGCTAACTTTATTGGGATTTCATTTCAGTCTTGCAGACCCTAATACTATCATGCCAAGTCTGACTTCTAGTTATTGTAGAAATAACTGTTTACCATTTTGACTACTTGTAGATATTTGAGAGTAGGATGATGGCATCATCATTATGTAATTTAGCCAACAGATGACCCTGACAGTTACATCTCAATGATCAGTTGTTTTCTGACCTTGTTTGAGATAGGCAATACTTATTTAGCTTGTGGATTAGTATGTCCTCTAACTATGACTGGGGATTCTGGGGTTGGTAATCAAATACAGCTGTATGGCAACAGGCTGGAGAAATTTACTTTACATCCCACTAGAGCAGATAATCCAGCAAAGTTGTTCTCTGACACAACAGTTAAAATTTCAATTAATAAAGTAATAAAACAGTATTTATTACTTTATAAAAATTACTTTTATTACTTCATTGGTTGCTTTTTTTACATTATAGGTTCTTTATTTCTGCCTTAAGTACTATCCAACTTACTGTGCTTACTGGTAGATTATGGGTGAATTTGCATGGTTAGAAAATAAGCCTCTGATTGTATTAGCTATGAAGGAAAATGTAGGGTCATACATCAATATTGTTCAGGCAAACACACTGAAATAAAAAGGCTAGGATGTTATAGCTAGAAAAGCCTCACATTTAGTCATTGTTTTCAAACAGCAACTGGAGAGACTCTGGTAATGATCATTCTGAAGGAATAAACTTATCCGAGTTATTTGATTTTGTTTTACCTGTGAAAATCAAATGGCCCCACCACTGTAGAAGATAGGACATCCCCTTCAAGCTGAGCTCAATTCCTGGTAAATTCATGGATGCATCTAGGTAGTTGATGGCCAGTAATACAGAAGCCTTTTGCTGCTATTTCTTTTGAATTTTCTCTAAATTATTAGTCAAGAACGGACATGCATTTTACCAATTTAATCTACGTCCTAATATTCCTCAGAGGACGTCTATTAAAATACTAATTAAGAATCATCCTATTTAGCTTCTGGGCCCAGAGAAGATTGGCCTGTTGCTATATCATTGCTGACATTTTTGACAGAGCATGAATTATTCCCATTTTGTCTACCTATAATTAGTTTTCACCTTGGCAAAAGGCATTTGACTTTTGCTTTCCTTTTTATTCATATTCTTACCAATTCATACCTGAGCCCTTTGCTGACACTCAGCCTCCAGCTGGACATGGGTCTCCTTCAACTTGACCTTCAGTTCTTCGATTTCACTTTCCATTTGCTGCACCTGTTTCTTCTTCAAATTCTCTTCAAGTCGATTAAAAAAAGAGGCAATGTTAGTGAGGGCCTTGACTAGAAATTGAAGCTGTATAAAGAAACTGAAATAGGAATTCAACTTCTTACTAGATTTTTATGCTAAATTATTTCTCAAGAATGAAGATGCATTTTGTAATAAAGGTTGCAAACTTTTAGCCAGTTTGGTTAGTGGTTAGGGCCAGGGTAGAAAATGGGACACCACCACCTTAGCCATGAAAGCCAGCTGGGTGACGTTAGGCCAGTCATGTTCTCTCAGTCCAACCACCTCACAAGATTGCTGTTGTGGGGAAAATAGGAGGAGAATCGTTTGTTGGGTATGTTTGCCACTGTGAGTTATTTATAAAAATAATAAAGGCAGGATACAAACCGATAATAAGATAGATAGATAGATAGATAGATAGATAGATAGATAGATAGATAGATAGATAGATAGATAGATAGATAGATAGATAGATAGAT
>QLTV01002140.1:136139-158697 GCA_003457575.1 Thermophis baileyi
CAGGGCTTTCTCTAAGCCGGGAGGGGAGGGGGGGGCATGGGGGGGGAATTCAAACCGTCCAAAACGAAGCCGAATTCCTTCCTTCCTGCTTGAATGGAGACAGCGAATTTCCACTCGATGGAGCCACCTAGTGGCTCTTTCAGAATTGAATTTGGAAAATAAAAAGACCTAATTTTGGTGAATTTACTGAATTTAGGATGGGAGTCCAGTTACCAGCGTCCTTCTCCTGAAAGGACGAGTCAACTCTGGGGCTACAGGAGGCTGACCCTAATCTAAATAAGAAAAAAATAGACAGACTCAGTCCTGAAACCAGATTGGATGAGAACAACCCATCCTGAATGCTGGCTCCTCCCCAGGATGGAGAAACAAAGATTTTTAAAAATATTTATTGGAATGTTGCATTTGCATGTGTATCAGATGTCATTGTTATTTAGGACAGTTCCTATTTTTCAGATGTCAATCTCTAATAAACTATTAGGGATTTTAATCAATTTTATCTGTTATGGAATTTTAAATATATTACTTTTACCAATAACTGCTCAAAATGTAATATTGTCCTATGTATTCAAAGACTGCATGCTTCCAGCACTGCATAATTATGGTCAGAAACATGTGCAACACAATCTTTAATGTGAAAACAGGGTGCTAAATGGGTCTAAATGTGACTTTATTTACATATGTGAACCAGGGGTAGGTTCTAACTTACCTTGCTGCCAGTTCGCTTCCTCCCGCGCCGTGTGGCCGCGCCTCGGGGGTGTGCGCGCGCAAAGCACGTGCATGCATGTGCAGTAAAAATAAAATAAATAAAAAATTAAAAAACCAAAAACAAGATGGCGATGCATGCGCAGTGCTAGAAACTTGGCTTCCGTGCATGTGCAGAAGAAACAAAAATTCAAAAACAAATTCAAAAAAATAATCGAAAAAATAATAATTCAAAAAATAAAATAAAAAAAAAGATGGCGGCACCCACGGACCGGCACTGACCGAACTGGATCGGTGACATCATCGTGATGTCACCAGCGGGTTGCTACCGGTTCAGGCGAACCAGTCCGAACCGGTAGCAACCCACTTCTGATGTGAACTTCTGAAAGTGCAAATAAGTGTAATCGGATATGCTGAAAAAATAAGATTGAAATGAGAGCAGAAAACTAAGAACTAATCCACATGAAGGATAAGGTTAGAAAGAACTCTGTGGGTATTAGGGAAACTAACTATGATAAGGAATTCCAGCATCAACTGGGAAGAAGACAATGGCAAACCTTTTCCGTATGGGTGCAAAGAAAATTGTATACACATAATTGCAACATTTAGATGAATTTGGGTACTTCATAAGGCTGATCTGTTCTGTGACATTCCCTTGTTTCTAAGACAAAGTTGTTCCAAAAGAGGGAATTCCACAGATAATGTTTGCTTCATGACTCCTTCATGACATTATTGAACCACACAACAGTGAGGACTTTCAGCAGATACTTTATTGGCTTTGATTGGACAGGCAGAATCTATCTGGGAAAGGCAATCTCACAGATATTCAATCCCAAGACACAGAGGCCTTTATAAGTAACAAAAGCTTTTCAATTTCAGTTGGAAACACACTGTTAAGTAAGGGAGTTCCTACAAGAATTGCAACAGGACTCTTCCTAAGAATATGGGTCCTGCATTTTCTACTAGTTGAAGTTACTGGGCAATCTGCAAGAGAAATTTCATGTAAAGTGAACTACAGTAACCCAGGCACAAGATGATAAGTGTATGAGTGACCTTCAGTGCTTCCTGTTCTAGATAATGTTACTGGGTCTGGTACCCACTCTTTCAGAGAAGCCATAAGTTCATAAATATCCCTAAGTTGTTACCTTGCCCTCTGTGGGATAGCACTATTCCGCTCAGAAGCAAAGTTGGTACTTATCCAGAAATAAGAGGCTTTTGTATGAACAGCCACTCTCTTTTGTTTTGATAAGCCTGAGCATCTTCAAGGTATTGATGACACCTCACTCTAAACTGGCAAATGACCTCTCTCAGTGGCTTTAGGTAGAGGTTAAATAGGATAGAGGAAAGAACCAACCTCTGTGGTTCCCCATAATGAACTGCATTTTCAATGATGTATGCATTTTTCTATGGTTTTTTTTCCTCCACTGGAATAATTGAGAACTTAAAATTGCCAAATTTCAGTGTCTCTCTGAAAAATTAGGCACATTTTGTGTTAAAATGCAGACTGAATAAATTTCTCATGCATTTCCTGTACCTCAACCTCACCTTGTGGTAGTTGTTGGCCCCAGCTTGCAAGAGCAGCTGTTGGGTGGCAATCATTTTTTTCCGTCTCCTGCTCTCTTCCTTCACCCCCTTTAATTCTTCTGCTTGCTTATCCAGGTCATACTTGATACGCTTGCAGTCTTCAAGGACCGCCTGGTGCTGCTCCTCCTGGAGTGCCAAGTTCATACTTAAGTACTCCTGAGAGTGCAACAAATATTCGATGGTCAGCTGGGCCATCTTCAGAACCTTAAGGAGAACAGGATCTACTGGCTGCTGACAATAGGGGCACTTCTCCGCATCAAGGTTACAAAAGGTGACACTATTGATATTTTCCTGAAGAGTGCCAAGATCCAGCTCACGAGCTACGCGTTCCACATCAATGGCACTGAATCGCCTCCAGTCAATGGTTTCTCGCCGCAGCTGGAATTTAAAGGCTGGAATTACGGAGGGGCTGGGTAGCATGTTGCCCGAAAAATCAATGGTGCGCTGGAAGTTCACAGGAAATGTGGAACCTGGCATATTTATCCAATAATGTCGAGATGTAGGCAGCGGAAATGGGTAATAAATATTAGATACAAAAGGCTAGGAAAAAGAAGAAGATATAGATGAATGAGAATGGAAAGAAAGTAACAATAATATATTTACTTGAAGATATACAAGTGGTTCTTGTTTAATGATCACTCGTTCAGTGACTGTTTGAATTGTGTGCTGAACGAGTGGCTGATATGACTGGTCCTCGAACTTCTGGCCAGTGAAGTGCTCCCGTGGTAACAGGATTACGATCTGGGCCCTTGTCAACTGGCCCAGATTTCCTCTCAGCATGTGACAATCACGTGAACATGAGTTATGCCTTTCTTACCAGCTTCTCACAAGCAAAGTCAGAGAAGTTGGCAGAAAGTTTAAAGTCATGGTCATTTGAAGTCCTCACTTAATGACAATAACTGGGTAGTGCCAGAACCGCTATTGATAATAGGCACAGTCACGTGACTGCCAGAACTGCCTTGCTATAAAGTACAGTCAAGCTTTATGACTGCATCACTCAGCAATGGAAATTGTGATCCCGATTACCATTAAGGACTACCTGTACTTGACATGCCTATACTGAACTGGACTTTACAAAACTGGCTTATTTTTACTTTTATTCCATACCAATACTCAAACACTGAGTATATTAGCGTTTCCATGTTAACTTACGTGATAACACAATTTATATACTCAAAAGTCAACTGTAACTCAATTAATATAAAAGTAAGATAAGTGAGTTAATATATGTAATTCATTTTCTAATTAATTTACTAACCATTCAAATTTAACACCAGTTATCAACAGAAATGTTTCAGATTTCAGACTGAGAACATACAATATCTACAGGATATGTTGAAAGGCATACAGATATAATTCAGAATTTATACATAGCTCTCTCAGATATTCAAAGGGCTACAAAAGTGCACATACTTGTGACTATTTTGCATAGAAAATAAAAGCGCTACTGAACTCTCTATAGTGAAAAATCAATCTAAGTATAGACATGTGTTTGCAGACCCATAAGCTTGAGGATGAAAATTTCAAATAATATCCAAAAAGCAGCTGTATTGACCACATAGGCACGTAAACACTTCAGAACTGAGAATGTGACTAAGGGAATATTTCAAAGATACTGCCTTAGTGGGAAACAGTACTACTTAATATTACATGAAAAGTTTACATTACAAAGAGCATGTTACCTTAATATATGTGAAAGTAATAGTTTGTTAGAACACAAACATAATTTAACCCTAGCAATATATTGAGTTCTCTGTTTACCATAGAATAAAATATGGAGGCTTATTATTATTGTACAGATATTACCATATCAAAAATTATTTCATGTTTACAGTATATATTTTTCTGTATATATTTAGCCAAGTATCAAGCTAGATGCGATGAGGTCTGCTTATGAAAACCTACATAACTTCAAGTAATGGTTATCATTCAGTAAAGTTTGAGATATTATTAGCATATTATTAAAAACGCTCCATAAAATCTAAAAATAATTTAAACAAGGGCATGCAAAATTGTTTGTAAACATTACACTATCTTTCACAGCACAAATAAAAGTATTTCCCTCCGTAAATTCAATGGAAGTAGTGTCCACATAAGTCTACACAGGACTCAAATCATAGCATACAATTCTCCTAATGCTAAGAGAAAAATGATTTTTGCTATACTGTACTCACAACACTTTCTCCAGGATTCAGGTAAAAGAGGGAGAAACGGTTTGCAAAAAGATACATACCATGATTTCAATACAGAAAAGCTGTTCAAATCAACTTGGTTTTGTTACTTATCTGTAATGGGACAGTTGTGTTGAGCAACAGTGAGTTACCAGGTGTGTCTTGTGTAATGGTAACAGGATTCCAACGTTCTGCCAATAGCAGTACAAATATACTGTGGTCCAGTGGAATATTTTCTCAATGGTAAAAGAACAATTCTTTACATTGTAAGATAAGATATTGTCATTTTTTACTGTGAGCACACTGGCACCCATTAAAAATGAAATTCTGTTGCCATACACATACATAACACACATATACACATGCTATATACACACAAAAACATACACACACATATTAATCACTGTCCATTTTGAATACATAGCAGAAAGAGGAAGCTTGAGAGTTCACAAGGTTGATGCTATAGGGGGGAAAAAATTGTGACTGAATCTGGATGTTCTGCTTCGGATACCACAAAGCCTCTTCCCAGAAGGTAATAAGGAAAACAGGTCGTGAAAAACAAGGGGGGAAAAACCCAAGGACTGTTTTTGAAGTGTTTTTTGGGAAAACATTGAATTCAAATACTGTTCAAGAGTAGAACCACAAAGGAAAAAATGCTAAATCATTTAACAATGGAAAAATGTTCAGCAGGCGGCCTGAAAACTAGCACCTTTTCTGTTAGGAATCCACTCGTACTTCTGTGTACTTGACTTATCCAAGTTATAGATGTTTGTATGTGAATTATAAAGTTCAATTCCATTTTTTAACGCAACAGCATAATGAACATTCAAAATCATTATCTGGGAGTCCTAAAATAATCCAATTTTGTTATCCCTGCATAAAGTGGAATTGTTAAATCTGCTTATTATTGCTGCAGGTAAAATAAGACAGCTAATTTGAGAAGTCAGGCCTACCATGGCTTTAGCATATATCACAAAGAAAAAAAATGTTTTCCCCCATTACCTTTAATATTGGAGAAATAGCACAAATAAACAGAAAGATTTAGATGTATTTTCACATCTTTAACCTGGACAACTAAAAATCAAACCTTCTGTACCTAAACATATTACTTCCTCCTAGCTAGATGTCTGTGAATTAAATTCTTTGATAGGCTGAGCATGTGAGCATGGATGCTAATTTTAACTGAAAGAAAAATAATAACACAAAGCACAGTATTTTAACAAAAAACAAAATGATGGACAAGTTGGGTAAATTGAGCATCTATGTATTGAAGGATCTCCTGGTAGTGTGACATGTTCTGAGTTCCTCTACCTTGCTCACCTTCACTAATGAGAGCTGAGCTGTGTCAAGCCGAAGTGAATTGGTCATATCCCTTTTATAGTGATAGGTGTAGTGCTTTACTATATCCACTTATTGGAGGTTATATTTTAGGCAATTATCCAGGAGACATTGTCATATATAAATTTAGCTGATGATTCATGTCATTCAGATCACATTATGGTCATCCGAAATCCCATCTTTGGGACAGGGGAAAGTCAAGGTTGACTCAGCCTTCCATCCTTCCGAGGTGGGTAAAATGAGGACCCAGATTGTTGGGGGCAATATGCTGACTCTGTGAACTGCTTAGAGAGGGCTGTAAAGCACTGTAAAGCGGTATATAAGTCTAAGTGCTATTGCTATTGCTATTTTTGGGGTTGGAAAAAAACTATTTGTATTTCTGACAAAACCATGTACAACCATCACAAAGCCTACATATGTTAATTATGTTTTATAACTAGTGATTCTAAGCAAGAAGTTTCATTTTGGGTCATGCCCACTCTGTATGATTAACTTATAAAATCTGGTTTCAATGTATGGGACATGGAATTCATACAAGAGCTGCAGACCTGTCTTGCCCTGAAGCAGTCCACATCACAAATTTATTTATGTATTTATTTGCTCTCCCATCTAGCAGCAAATGACTCCGGGTGCCTAAAATAATGTTGAATCCTCATTTGTTGATGGATAAGACATGTCCAATACAACTGTTACTTCTCCTCTCATTTTAAGAGGACTGTCCCAGTGTTTCTCAATCTTAGCAACTTTAAAATGAGAAAATGTGTGAACTTCAACTCCCAGAATTCCCCAGCCATTCCATTCTGGAGGGGGAATTCGGGGAACTGAACACATCTTAAAGTTGCCAAGGTTGAAAAACACTGGACCAAGTTGTGGGAATCTCTCCTTTGGTCAACCCAAAACTTTCTAGTCTCTGGTCTTTGTTAAATATACATCAGATAGAAAGAGAGGTATTCAGGGCATATTATATGCAATTAAAATTTTTCATCCATTAAGTGCTATGCTGTTTACAAGGATTCCTTTCTGATACAATTCAGAGGTGCAAAAGAATATGCAGTAGAGCTACAGTATTCACCTCAACTAGCAAAATTGAAAAGGGGGGAGGGGTTGACGGAAATGTAGCAACACCTTAGACCAGGACAGACTCTAGGATTCCACAACGGCTGTGTAACCAAAAAGAAAGCATAACTTTTGAAACGATGTAGACAGACGTTAAGACTCACTCCTGTGTACTCCAAAACTGCCCTTTGGAAATTGAACCTAAAGTCCTACATAGCTCAACTATTCACACAAACAGATAAGATACAGATGCGAGGGCTAGGCATGCTTTGAAAATGATTCAGAGTTGCTTAGGACATCATATGAGGATGACATCTCTTCTACGGCAGGTAGTCCTCGGGTTACGACCGCAATTGAGCCCAAAATTTATGTTGCTAAGTGAAACATGTGTTCAGTGAGTTTGCCCTGTTTTATGGCTTTTCTTGCCACAGTTAAGTGAATCATTGCATTTGTTAAGCTAGTAACATAGTTGTTAAGTGTATCTGGATTCCCCACTGACTTTGCTTGTCAGAAGGTGGCAAAAGCTGATCACATGACCCCAGGACACTGCAACCGTCATAAATATGAGTCAGTTGCCAAGCATCTCAATCTTTATCATGTAACCTTAGGGATGCTGCAATGGCCATAAGTGTGAAAAATGGTCTTAAGTCACTTTTTTCAGTGCTGTTTGTAACTCTGAACAGATACTAAATGAACTGTTGTAAGTCGAGGACTACCTGTACTCATTAAAGGGTGCTCTCTTTATTCAGGCTTCCTCATTAAAGTTAATGCCATTTTTAAAGTATCCATGCTCTTGCAGGTCTGAAGCCCTTCTGAACCAAACTTACTGAAAGCTCTACCTTTCCCAGGCTTTCAGTCGGCATTTTCATTAAACAACCCTGCAATCCTAACACTCCTTTTGATCAGACTGGCTTATACCAATTCTACCTGGTTTGGAAAGGAATTAATTTTTCAAGTTTAAACTGACAGGACTCCCCGCACAATGAAAACATGATGAAATTCCAACTCAGCTTCATTATTTGTGGGCAAAAACAGGACAGGAACACTGTGGTAGGTGCTACTAAAAGTGTGTTTTTGGGTGTGGAAAAAATAAAGATGCTCTGATCCCTCAGTTCACTGATGAGATATGACAGGTATTGTTTTGACCTAACTCAGGTCAAGCTGAAAATACAGGTAGTCCTCATTCAGTTCACTTAGTGACCATTCAAGGTTATAACATCACTGAAAAAAGTGACTTATGATCATTTTCCAGTTACAATCTTTGTAGCATTCCCCATGATCACGTGATCAAAATTCAGACGCTTGGCAACTGGTTCATAGTTATGACCGTTGCTGTGTCCCAGGGTCATGTGATCCCTTTTTACAACCTTTTGACAACCTGGTTGTTCGGTGACTCTGGCTTCCCCAAATGGGGAAGCCAGAGTCACTGAACAACCAGGTTTCTAGCTTATCAACTGCAGTAATTAACCATGGCAAGAAAGATCATAAAATGGGACAAAACTCATGTCTCACTTAACACAGAAATTTTGGGCTCAGTTGCGGTCATAAGAGCACTACCTGTACTAGTATACAACCCACAAGGATTAATATTAATATTTAGGATTAAATATTAATATTTAGCTCACAAGAGGCTTGGATCTGTGCATCTCCATCTCTGGATGGAGGCCACAATCTGTCCAACTCTACGGGATCTTTTGTCCTCATAAAGAAAAAGAAAAAGAACCAGCTGATGATCAACCTTTCCTTTCCAAAATGGAAACGCGAGCCCCTATTTTCGAGACTTTCAGAAACGCTAAAGCCTCAACAGGCAACGGGCCCCGATTGACTGTCCAAGCATCTTCCCAGTCACGGAACTTCTCGAGGCCAGCAGCCTCCCACACGCGGCTTCAGACTAAGCAAGAAGCGCCATTTGAGAATCCGGAAAGCCGCTTTGTTACTAAACCGTATCCGACTCACTGCCTCGGCTTCCCTTCAAGTCCCCCTCTCCACACCCCCCACACCCCGGTTATAAGCCACGTATTCTCCAGGGACCTCGCATTCTCCGGGCCTAAGGAAACGGTTGCAAAGGAAACGGCTTTCGAAGAAAAGTTAGACTGGTGAAAACTGATCGCAGAGGGAGATCATTTCGTTCCCTGTTCAGTAGCCAATATTATTATTCCGATTTGCCAGAGGTTCAGCAATGAACAAGCTGGCAATGGTTAACCGAGAAAGCGATGCAAATATGTATGAGAAGAAGGAACTGGCTTGAGCAAGGCGTAGTCCCACCTCCTCGTCTCCCTCCCTTTCTCCAGCTTTTTTTGGTATTAAAGCACGGGAACTACATTTCCAACAAAGCAAATCCTTACCTGCCCGCAGGAAGCATATTTTGTGAAGCAGGGCGGTATGTGTGTGTGATTGTGTGCCTGCAAAGGCCCGATACAAATAGCGCGGGGTTGGAGGCAAAACTCGGCGTTGAAATCCTCCGTCTCTCCCCTCCCACCCAGGAAATTCAACACCATCCAGGCAAAGAGCCCAGCGCCGGTTCCCCACAGCAACGAATCGCTTTCTCGGCCCGAAATTTGCAACGTCAGAGGTGAAGCCTGAAAGCAATTCCGAGGCTCTCGCTGCGCCTCCGGAGCTTCTCCCAGGAGGGCTGGAAACAGCTGGTAAACCGTCCCCCAAGCCAAGCTGTTGCTGTAGTAATTTATGAAAACACGGCACCTGATTGCTTTCTCTTGCTTGTTTAAGCTTCATTCCGGCTGTAATCTATCCACAATGTACAACGAGGGAGGATCGGGCAATCACAGTCTGTTAAAATATTGGTCCTCAGAGGTCTATTAAGGCTTCGCTTGTTGAATAACAAAGCGCTCTCTCCGTTTCTGGTTTGGTGTCTCATCACTACCAGCAGAGAGGACGCAAGTCCAAAGGTTGGGGCTTCGTTCTCTTGAGAGCTTCAATTGTACCCTTGTGTGCCGTGTTGAACGAACAAAATGCCCCTGAATTGGGGAAAGAGACCCTTTAATTTGCTGCTGGGGCCTCCAAGGAAAGCCGAAGTAGCAGCCGAGATATTCTACATTTCAAAAAGAGGCATCACTTAATAAATCTCAGAGAATAAGTGAAGCCTTCCAAAATTATCAGGCACTGATGAGAGAAAGCGGGAAAGTTCCTTTCTTTTTGCATTTTTAAAGTTTGCTTAACTAAATGGTGAGAGAGGCAAGGGAGGAAGGTCCCTTTCTGGGTGTAGAACATACCGAAGATTCTTGTCAGGTTCCACATAGGTCTTAAAATACAAAGACAAAGTACAGAATACAAAAAACAGCTTGCTACAGTGTGGGGACTAACCTTATATTAAGTGGGAAGTTATTTCATCATCGGGCCCAGCCACAGAATAAACCTTGGTACCGCTCAGACCTCCTCACTGTGCATTATTGAGGGCCCATAGAATCAGCCTGAGAGTCTTTCCTATTGAAGTGTGCTAACATACTGTAATTAAATTATAACCAATTCTAATTAACATCTATCCATAAATTAGCATATATCTCTTCCCTGAATTTCATTCTTTTATTTCTCTTAAAATAAACTTGTGATTTGTTTTTCTAAACCTAAAGGAGAAATGTAACAGTCTACTTCCATCCTTGCTGTCAGAAGAGGCCAGTACTAAATTGTACTAGATCAGTGTTTCTCAGTCTTGGCAACTTTAAGGTGTGTGGATTTCAACTCCCAGAAATGCTGGCTGGGGAATTCTTGGAGTTGAAATCCACACAGAGAAAAGTTTCCAAGGTTGAGAAACACTGCAGTAGATTCTTTTGATCTTTCTTAGTTTTATCATTAAGCAATCTCAATACATGTCAAAAGCTAACATTTTTACATACATTAATACAGTGGTACCTTGGTACTCAATTGCTTTGAAAGTCATCAAATTTGGTACTCAATGCATTTTTTTGTCCTGGTTCTCATTGTTTGTTTGGTACTCAACACACAAGAACTTGTCAGTGTCGGCAGCCTTGTGGCTCACTACATTATTCCTTATGGGAAAAAATTTTTTGGTACTCATCTCACCTCCCAGAACCAATGAACAATGAGTACCGAGGTACCACTGTGTTTGTTTCTATACGTATCCATTTGGAGTAATACACTGGGGATTATTCCCTGGTTAGTAAGAATAAAATCACAGCTTTACACAAATATGTTACATCTTTGAGGCCTTCAACTGATCACTCAAAAATGAAGAAATGTAGTATACACAACAATGAGAAAACCATGTATACTTTAGTGATGTGTACTTCAATAATTGTAAATGACATCCTTATACAGCAAATGATTTTTTTAAAAAGCTAGTTTCATTTCACATTATCATTACATTTATTGTTCATCTATTCATTTCATTATAATACAGATAATATTGCTACCAAAATGTTACATTCCAAAACTATCAGTGCTATATTCTCAACTTTTTAAGTTGCACCCCCCTTGCACAGCAACCTTTCTGATCATTATCACAACGGCAATAGTGGCCGGTTATAAAGTTTCCAGCAAACATAGAAGAAAAAAGTCAGAGAATATCTGCTGACAACTTTCCCATTCCTTCTCCCTTATTTCCTTTCTCTATTGCTAGCTCTGCATCAGAACAGACTGTTGAATGACCGCTTTGCTAATTATTGGGTTTGGCTTTGCCCTACAGACAGTATTACATGGTGCCTGAGAATTTAAGCTTATGTTGCCAAACATTAGAAATAGTTTTTAGCGTAATTTATTATAAATGAAAAACATCTTAAATGTCAGAAGATACAAGAACAATCTGAAGGAGTAGTGAGGAGCCAGCAGAGAAGGCCCACCAGCTAAGCCAGAGAGCTTGGTTGCAAGAGATATGTGTGCATGTGTATATTGCAGCGGTGAAATCTACTTACCTTCCTTACTGGTTCGGAAGCACGCGCTGTGCGCATGTGCGCTCACTCCGCTTGCGCGCGTATGCCCATCGTGCCTGCTTTTTTACCCTCTGTGCATGCGCAGAACACTTTGTGCATGCACAGAGGGTTAAAACAAGAAAATGGCAACGTCCGGGTGGGTGGGCGGAGCCTCGCGCTGCCGTCGCTACTGGTTCTCCGAACCACCGGCGGCCGCTGCTACCGGTACACCCAGACCGGGCCGAACCGGTAGCATTTCACCCCTGGTATATTGCATGGTCTTACTTGAAATTGGAAACTGGCTGAACAAATATTGCAAAATAGATCGTATGGGATATTCTTCCTAGTAAGTATGATCCTGTTCATGGAGAGACTTAGTGCAGCAGGTTTGCTATTAGGAATGTAGTTCTCTATTAAGTGCCAACTAGAATAGTTCCAAGTGAAAGAGCATGTCTCAACAATATTTAAGTGCCCCATTGAAGAAAATATTGAGGTTACAGATAAGAAATAAACCTGCTTTGGATAATATATATCCTATTCGTACTCTTTTTCCTTAATGTTAAACATATTCATTTGATGTGAAGCTATCACAAATTACTGGCTTAGTTTCTTCATTGTTACACTAAAAACAATATAAAATATGAAATTATACTTTCCATAGCCAGAGATAACATTGCAATTGTACATTATGAAATATGTTTGTAAAAGTGCAATGGGCATCTCTTGAAGATACAAATCTTATCAGTAATGATAATTTTATAAACTTTCATCACAGAGAATTGATAAAAGAAACATTCCATAGGTTGCTGTTAAAAGGAATAGAAATAAATAAACATGTAAGTTCATAGTTGGTGCTTCAAGCACAAATCTGTCTTTAAGGAGTCCCCATATTGTGTCCTCATTGCTACCTAAAAGCCATGAGTGGTTTTACAGAAGTACTAGAAACTACGATAAAAAGTTATCGTCTTATCTCTGATTTGCAACTTATTCTCACTGTTCAAAGACAAGTTCCCATAAAAATATTTGTTAACAATAAAACAACAATAACATACAATTCAAATTATGGGGTTTATTTTGTTTTAAAAATAACAAACCTCAGTTCTTAGCAATTGCATGTGCCTGCTTCCCATATAACATTGAGGTCTGCCATCACTACCACATAGGCTTTAGTTTTCTAGTGTGAAATGAAAATGGCAAAAAGATTTACATTTGGAAAATCCTAAAAAGAAGCTGTATATTTCCTGGGCTCAAATAGAGGTTCTAAGTATATTGCTCATTCATTCCCTGTACTCTGAAAGTGTTAAATATTATCTTTGAAGATTGCTAAATTAATATTTGAAGGATTACTGAGTTTCAAATCACAGTTGTGATATGCTGGAATTATAGAAAAAACTCAAGGCAAGATTAGAGCTCTTCTGTTCGGTATAGGAAATAAAAGTTTCCCTCTTATTTTATATGTTTCTGAGCAGTCCAGTAGCTGGTCAAAACTCCCACTGAGTGTTAATAGCATGATGGACTTGAGGGAAGGGAGACTTAACTTGCTTTTATTCCTTCTGTCTCCTCCCACCCAGAATTTACTATGTTCTATTATGGGTTTTGGAGGCCTTGATTTCCTGGCCTTTCAAATATCCAGCATCAGAGACTGGCATGCCTGTAAAAAGAAAGGAAGGGATTCCCAAGTTCTTGGAGTACTCAAAAAAACAACAAGTTTACAAACTTAACTAGTTTTATTTTGAGGCAACTGTGTCTTATGCAGCTCAAATCTATATGTACCAGGACAATGTGTTCTGATCAGGTTTTCCACAAGTGTGTTGCTTCCAATGGTCATATTCTTTTTCTCTTTCTGGTTCATGAAGTTCCATAAGTGCAAAGCATAGGAATGATTGAACTCTGGCTTTGTGATCCATACTTCATAATACTTTGCCCATGTTTTATAAGGAATGGGATAGAAACGTTGAGGGTGCAAAAAGGACATGTTGTAGCATATGTGGTCTTCCACATTCTCAAAATTTCTAAGATTGCATCGCTTCTTTAGCATTCTTGTAAATAAGTAAGGTCCCTGATTTCCCCAGATGTCTCCATTGTAATTATGAACAAAATCGTTCATGCAATCCCCGATGAACCAATGATGATGCTGAAAACCAAAGACCCCATTGCTGGAGAACTGGGAAGACTGAGCTGCCAAAAAATTAGCCACTGGGATAGGTTTGATGGAAATAACATCAGTGTCCATATAAATTCCACCATATTTCCACACTACTGCAAGTCTGATTGCATCAGAAATAATATAGGCCCAATATTTCTCCTTTGTTGTATTGACCTGAAAAAATTCAAAATCGATACATAAGCAAGGAATAACAACTAGCTAAGATAAAGCAATATTTCTGGTACTTGCAATGAAGAAATCATATCCATACAGTACAACTTGCCTAAGATGTTACAGATTCAAGTTCTGTATGTGATATGTTAAACTGTATATATAAGCTTTATCCCTGAGATTCTGATTTAAACAAGAAGTTGCATGATGTGTGAGTGTGTGTGTATTTGTGCTAACCAAAGTATGTTTTTTTTTAAAAAAAATATAATGAATCCACTAATATAAGTTATACTGATTGTTTCTGTATTTTCTTAATATTCTCTGAAAGCTTTAAGCAACAAAACATATTGTGATCAGTACATAAATACTGCTGCAATTTGTTCAGAATGCAAGCCTTACTAACTTAAAGGCAATATTCTACATAGGGTGAAAACCATGCCCAAATAAAGATATATTAAGCAAAAGTTTAAAGTCTTCAGAAAAAAAATGTTCATATTGTTCTTTTAATGTCCATAACAAGGTATAGCATAATGTTTTATTACTTCATCCTTAGTGTGGATAGCTTTTTCCAAGCACATGTAAAATATCTCAAATCCAATTGTTATCTCCTTATAAATGAGTCAGAAATTAGATCATGCTTAAGCCTCTTTCCTAAAAAACCTGCAGAGCTGCTGCTGTTTAGATTAATAGCCTGACCTGGCGATGGGCTTTGTTCTTAGAAAATATTTTTTCAAAGGATGGAGAGCCAATGTGGTTATTTCCTGATATGTTGTATTAATTTTGCAGAGTTCAGGCAACCCCTTAACTTTATTTCTTTACTCTTAAACAGAGCAGTGAAGATCAAGTAAAATCCTTTCCATCTAACTTTTATGTTTGGGAAAGTATTCTGAATCAAGATCGACCTTTTTTTTAAAGAGTAGTCTCAAGGTCATTCCTGGAAGTGCTGTGAATAAGCTAGAGTCTTAGAGAATAATCCCACTGTATTGTACTATGAGTACAAGGTACACTTAATGTTAAAGAAAACAGAAAATTTCTTGTAGCATATCATATAGTACATTTTGAGTAATATTCTTTTTGCCATGGTCTACACTAGGGGAGAAACTTCCAAATGGATTTTGTATTTGATTTATATATTTTTTTATTTTCTCTTCTGGTGAGTACTTAAGATTGCTAACAAAATGTATAATATAGAATATAAAGAATTAAAGGCCTGGAATAAAATTAAGACTCCATAAGTAGTAAAATCATGTGACAGTTGAAAAACTAAGGAAGAGGTGTTCACAGATCTCTAAGTACTGAGTGAATGGGGCTGGAGTCAAACACAAGTCCTAAAGGAGAGTGTTTCTTCTGATAAATGCAAGAGCAATAACAGAGTCAACAGAACAGGTCAGCTGGAATTAATGTTGCCCTTTTCTCTGGCTATCCAGAAAAACACTCCCACGTCCCATCTTACCTGAAGATACCATGACAATAGAGGCGTGTCCTGGAATAAAATGTCCTCCTGAAGAGGAAAAAGGAAAACATTCTTCATAGTTGATAAGAAGAAAAGTGAGGGGTAAGAAGACTTTATATCTGGCAATGTGTAGTTGTCCAGTCCTTTCATAAAGAAAATGATGGGCCTGTCTGGATAAACTCTGGCAGCAGATTCAACAGAACATAAAACAAGTGGAGAAGGTTGCAGATGATCAGTTGTCTCCAGAAAGATGATACTTCTGCCCTGGGACATGACATCATTGGGCCTCAGGAAATGTTTGGAAATTGGATTGCAGAAAAAGAAGCAATCTGGTTCTTGGGACAGTTCATAAACTATTCCAAATGCAAATAGAAAGGCGACACACAAGCACATCTGGATTTCTTTCATCTTATTGACTGCTTCTTAGGCTTTTGATATGAGTGAGAAAACAACATGTATTAGTCATGCATTTTCTACTACCACGACAACTACTGCACACACAAAAATCTACTTTCCTGTTGCTACTAAAAATTTTCAGCTACTCTTCTCCTAGGCTGAAAGGTATAGCTCTTTATAGGTGTTACACAGTGATATAAGAAACTGTGTTAAGAACACTTTTGAGTAGAACTAAGCTGATTTCTTCTCAAAAACATTTCCCTGGGGAAAACTCTGATCATTCCTTTATGGGCTTTCTACAAATGGAAGATAAACATATACTCTCCACCTCAAAATGCATTAAGAATTATGTAGCGTAAGCTATTAACCAGCCCACCAACCAGCCTGCTGCCATCCTTTCGGAAACAATGCTATAATACAAGCATACCAATCTCTTAATAGTAGAAGATCCAACAACAACACATACCTAATTATATTTATTTAGGGGGGAAATCTAGGGTTGGGTTTTTTTTGAGCTGGATTTATTTCCAGATAAATATGTATTGCACAGCAGCCTGAATCTTGAGAATGCTCATTTTTTCTCGACATCGCCACTGTATATCTCCACCCATGCCAAAGTGTGTGAAAAATTCATAAAATCCAGAAATAATTCTGTAAATTTGAGAAAGGGTGTAACAGATATGTTCCAGAATGCAGTAGCTTTATATACAACATGCAGAAATAAAAATAAAATCCCACGCTTTGCCAGAAAAATATGGAGATTTCTTTCCCTCAGCCACCTTGTGGCCATTTGTCTTATAATTGCTGTAGATACACTATTGCTGATGAAGATACTGTTTTTCTGTTAAATATCAACAGATAGTTTAAATTCAGTTCTTTAAACAGATCTCCTCTGTCAACAGATCTCCTCTGTCAACAGACCTACAAGTCTGTTAGAGCTGTGTTGCTTCTGAGCTTCTCTATTGGAATATCGATGGAGATTTGAAGTGATGGGAATGACTGAGCTACTCTAGTGGAGCAACACTAGAGGTGGATGAAAGATCCATGATGTTTCTTCATAAAGACCCCAAGATTGAATATATTAAAACTTTTTTACTTAGGAAATCCTGTTTTGGGGAGGAAATGAACATCCCAACTTTCCAAACAATAAGATAATGTTTGTCAGATTACCTGATTTTGTGGCTATATTCTGATGAAATCAGTAGATGCCTGCAATGTTTTAACTCAGCTGTCTCAACAGGAGGTTCCAGGAAGATGCAGCAGCTGGATATCTTCTCAGTATCCAGAGTATTCATGTTGATGCTTAATATTAGTTTCCATGTGACTGATAGAAATTAAAAATTGGCATCCTCTGACTTCTGGAACCTTGGAACATCAACTCGTTTTGAACAGGTAATTCTGTCTTTCCCACAGCTTTCATATTTTACATTAGGAAGATGATCATGAGAGAGCTGGTAGTTTTCTTCCAAATTTCTTTAGGAATACATATTTTTTTAAAAAACCTTCCTCTTGCAGACTTTTCTGAGTAAAATATTGGTTCCAGTGATGGCTGCTTAATAAGTACTATCCATCTGTCTTTCCGTTTTCCTTTTGAAATGAGAACCTGGACTTGCAATGCTTTACTGAAAAGCATTGGAGTCATCTCAATGCTGCACTTTTGCAAAAAGGCTGCAAACACTTAAGTGAAATGAATAATTAAATATTTTAGCAAGTGTGTTCTTTTTTTCCCACCATGGCTTAGCTCTGGAAAAGGTGAGGAATGTATTATAAAGATCCCTGAGGACTAACTTCACAGATTAATCACCTGTCTGTTTTATCCACAACTGAAGGAACTGAAAATAAATTTTGATTATCCATTGTATAAATATAGGGGTTTGCTTATTTATTTAAACAATGTTGGGGGTTGTAAATATAATATCTAAATTTCCTAATTCTTTGGAATGATCAATTGCAAAGGCAAAGAACATAAATTTGTATCTGAAGACAAAGGAAGACAAACAAGTTACTGTTGGATGGGATCTCACTGAGAAACAAAAAGAGATACTGGCAGTTAAGCTAAAGAAGGAAGATATTAAAATACTTATTAAACACAAGATGGCTAGGAGAAAGGGGATGTAATTAATTTCCAAGAAGATACGTTAATGAAAAGGACCAAAGAAGTAAAGACATCAAGAAATTCAATACTACCGACAATGCTTCAAAAAGACCTTGTCAGAATGGTCAAACAAGTGGCAACTTCAAATCTCAACCAACAAATGCTCTGTCTTACACNAGACCACAACTCCGGGCAGCTCACAATCACAACAAAAGCAAGAAAACTATAAAACCAAGAACCAAACCTCCTTGGATACATACAACATAACTATCCATGAGCTCCCATCTCCCCAAACTTAGGGGAAGATCCAGCTGTTTACAGCATTCCAGGAGGCTAAAAAGGTGGATGCCTGGCAGATGCATGGATCCCTGATCAGGGAGTTTATTATAAAAAGCAATGTTGCTCCACTAAAATTTATATCCATTGAACTTTTGGGGCCTTGTTCCTCAATGTAACAAATCTGTTCAGTTAGTTACAGCTTTCACACATTAGTGTGTGTTAATTAATTAATTAGTTAATTAATTAATCCAAACTCGATGGCAGAAAATACAACTTCAGCAACAGAGTGGTCAATGCTTGGAATACACTAACTGACTCTGTGGTTTCTTTCCCAAATCCCCAAAACTTTAACCTTAGACTGTCTACTGTTGACCTCACCCAATTCCTAAGAGGTCTGTAAGGGGCGTGCATAAGCGCACCAACGTGCCTACCGTCCCTGTCCTAATGTTCCCATGTACTCAAAACCATCTCATGTATACACGTTTATACTTTTACTGTAATCTTACATATGCTTGACAAAAATAAATAAATAAAATAAATATCCAGGGTGCTAGATTTCTTGTTCAGTAGCAATGGCAAAAGGTGCCACCTAGATTTATTTAAATACAGGGTTAAGTAAAAAATTTGGGCAATCAAATTGCTGATGATGTGGTTGAATCTTTGAATTGACTTTCTGAATTTAATTGAAAAGTCAAAGTGAAACATCGAATTGAATGCTTCTGATTCTTTTCTGATCATTTTGATGCTTCTGTATAAAATTGAAATTTCTCCCCCCCAAAACTATTAGGAAATACACTTAACAATTTTTTTTGAATATCTGGACTGGATTAACACTCAGATTTGATTCAATTTTTCTGAATTAAATTAATGATTCAAATAAATTTTGCCTGATAGCTCAGGCATGTTACTTAATACACTTGTTTTTATTTTGTTCAATTTCAGAAAGTTCAAGTGAAAAACAAAGCCACATGCATTATTAGATAATATTTATATACCTATATTCATATAAACTAAACTGTAATCTGATGCATATTTTCTTGAGAGATAGTCCAATTGGAGTCATTGGGATTTACAGTATTTAATATTTATATATATATGTATATGAATCTTGGTTGCTTGTTTTGTACTTTTATTCTCTGCTGAACATTTAAACATTATTACCTGTTTCATGTATAAAAACATGCAGTTTCAAACTCTGAGTTTGAAGGTGCTATGCTAATTGTCCTAATGCACTAAATTAATGCACAGAAAACTCAAGAGGTTTTTAGAAAGATTTTTAATTTATGCAATGGATGCCTCATGATTGATTTAAACATCTATTGGAATGAACACAATTGATCTAACATCTACCTTTCCCACTGTGCTTAAAAGAATATACATTTCCAAATAAAGACTTACCTGTTTTGAAGAGTACAGCAGATAGTGCTAGCCTGACACTAAAACAGCCCATACACTGAAAATTCTTTATAAAGCTTACATTAGATTTGAGTGAACGTAAGCTTGAACGTCAATTTACAGGACCTTTTATATCTTGGATATCACTCCAACTCCTAACTTTTAGAAGTGATGTTTGTATAGTACTTGCCATGAGATAAAAAGAGGAAACAAAAGACTTTTTAAAATTACTGGCTGAGAAGCAATACAGCAGCTAATATATCTGTACCAGGTATATAAGAATTTGCTAGTAGAAAAGAATAGGTAAAACTTCAGAGTGTGAATGAGACACTACTAGAAGAAAAGGTGTGTGTCCAAAATAGAAAAGATATAATATAATGCAATCCCTCCCCCTCATAGTTTAAAATGATTGTTTAAAAACCACCAAGAAGAGACCAATTTTTTGTACCCAATCCTCTTTTGGATTATTTTTCTTGAGCAGATATTCTTTAATGTCCTAAAGAACAATATTGGGCTCAGAAAGAGATGTGGGAGATAATCCAATCCTGGTGCCTAGTGTTAGACTGCAACTTCAGTCATAGTAAAAAAAAAACAAAAACCCCAAAGGGAGACTAATAAAATGGTGTGGTGAATTTGAAAGATGTATTTAGGCTTGCATGCCTAACTCCTAACTTTCCTAGGTTAAGAAAAACAATTTCAAGGCCAGGCATAATTTCTTTCCCTATTTCTGTAAAGTAGGCATTCTAAAATTTTATTAGCCAAGTGTAACTGCCCATGTGGATTTTGAGAGATAAAAGCCGTTCTCAAGTGCTACTATAGTGTAATTTTAATATATAGGGATATTCATAATAATTACATGTTACCACAGGTAGGTTCCACTTACCTTCCCTACCGGTTTGCATTGCGACGGAAGTGCGCGTTTTGCCTTCCCTATGTCACATCGCGGAAATGACCCTCTGCGCATGCGCAGAAGCCTCTGCGCATGCGCAGAGGGTTCTTTGCCAGCCACGGTGACCGGAGAACCGGTTCGGGGGCATGGACAGCCGGCCATCGCTGCCGGTTTGGCGAGCGGATGCAAATTTCCACCACTGGTACGGGAGAACCAGTCCAAACCGGCAGCAACCCACCACTGCATGTTACCCCTGCTGCATAAATACCCAGGAAGAAAGAATAATTACTATATGAACCTCCTGCTCTCAAATATGAGTTTATCTGTTACCTGAACACTAACAAAATATTGTGTTGTAGTAGTGAAAATGAGGCAACAGTCTAAGTCTAAGCAAGGTAGTTTTACTTTTTTAAAATTATGCTTTAATGCAATTTCCTGATCATTGATGAATAATGGCACGACCCCTGTGCATGCGTGCACACCCCCCACCCCTGACGCATGCACACATGTCTCCTGCAGGCATTCCCCCATGCATGCATGGCAGAGACCTGAAAATCAGCTGGCCGATGGGAGGTGCGCGTGCATGCGCGGTGGAGCTGAGCTGTGGCAATGGCTCGCGTGCCATCAAAGAGGGCATTGCGTGCCACCTCTGGCATGTGTGCCATAGGTTCGCCATCACAGGTCTAGAATGTTCCTATTCAGGAACCTGACCAGCCAGATGTGTCCTCTTCCCAATCACATTATCTTAAAATTATTTTTCTTAACAAAACTCCAAATACTACGACCATATGTCCAGCTTTTGTTCGTTTTTTCAGCCCATAGATTTTAATAGTTTCAATGTACAAAAATGTAGATTTTCATCAGGCTGTTAATGTCCTCTATTTTGGCTACATAAGGACATTATGTTGGCATTTGAAAAAGGGCTCCCTTTTAATGCCAAGAATAAGTCCCCCCAAGCATGAATTATTTAATATAAATATATGAAAGGATTTTAAGTGTGTATTTTGTAGAGAAAAGTTTCAGGTAACCCATTCGCTCATGAGTTCCACGTTTAGCAGCACATACTGTATATGCTGGTATGTAAGTAAGTCTATTAAAGATAATATAGTTGATTGAGATCTAAAAAGACAAGGTAGTTGCCCTTGTCCTTTTATTAAGGAAAGGCCTGCGTCTCTGAATTTTGTTTTCAGGTAGAGCAGAGAAGAAGAAAAGGAAATAAGGAAGAGAGGTAAGGCCCATTTCCCTATCTGTGCCTAACCACTTGCATGCTTTGCCTATGCCTATCCCTTGTCTTCTTCTCATCTCCAGCCCATAGGAAGGTAGACTTCATCGTAATGTTTTCCACTTATTGTCTCAGGGCACTCTCAAGGTATCTAAAATATGTCAAGCTTTTTCTGTGCCTTCCAATCAATGACAGGTCCTTGATGTTTCCTTTGCAAGATTTCAAAGAAAATGGCAACTGGTTTGCCATTGCCTTCTTTCTCGTGCTGAGAGATAATGACTGGTTGTAGGTCACTGAGCTGGCTTTGTGCATAAGATGGGACTAGAACTCTTTTTTTTTCTGGATTCTAAGCTGGTGCCTTAACAGGAGCTAAGACTGTTTCTCAACCTTGTTACTTGTTACCTTAAATAGAAGTGTGGTGACTGCAGTAACTGAAAACAGAGAAAACAGAGATAGGCTAAGGCTCAACAAAAGGGGAGTCAAATCCTGCCAGAATATTTTTCTGCCAAATCAGGCAGTGAAGAAAGGAATAAAGAGAAGAATAAAAATTAGTTTTTTTCTTCTATTTATACTCCTAACACTACTAGTGGTTAGCAACATGAAAAGTGCAAATAATAGACTACTCCAACATATTTAGTAGATAGTAAAACAGCTAATAAAGAACAATATTCTTTCAATCCTCCAAGTGCTAAATGACATTTATTTGTCAGTGGTTCATATCACAAAAAGACAGAGAATATGTAATAATAATAATAATAATAATAATAATAATAATAAT
>QLTV01002140.1:158873-168981 GCA_003457575.1 Thermophis baileyi
TATATATATATATATATATATATCTTCAGATATTAAAATAATTGGCTGATGAAAGAATTTAAATGAAAAAAATCTGTTTTTAGAATATTTGCATTATTGTTCTTAGGGAAATGGACTGGTTTTCTGTCATCAGTCAGCATTTTGTCATTTTTGAAGTGCTAACTTTTATTTTTGTTTTCTTTTGTTGTAAATCTACTATTTACTGCCATGATATTTTGTTCTACATGAAAAAGGCCTGGAGCTAAATTTTAGAGGTCCCTAGCATTCAGTGGAGTTCTCCATCTCAGTACTTCTCTGATAGTAAGCGGTATCTCTCCTCCCCCTCCTCCTCCTCCTCTAGTGAATGCAAAATCAGGGTCATTAAAGAAGGATTATAATGGATGCAAGTCCTTCTGGCCATTGTAACCACCCCTAAAGTTTCATGAAGGTTGTCTGAGAGCTGAAAAAGTAACCAAAGGGCAATAGTAGCATTACAGTATATTAGAGCACAGGAAATTGCTTTATATTATGTTAGACCATTGATCCATTTAGCCCAATGCTGTTAGCACTAAATAGCAGTGGCCCTCCAAAGCCTTCACCTGGAGATTTTCAAGTCCTATGTTGAGATGCCAGGACTGAACCTGGAGCTTTTTACGTGGAAAAAATTTGTCCTGTTACTCAACTTTCCTCTAAGTAATCATGTTTTGATATTGGCTTTCAAAAGCTATGTTTGATTTACTAGAACTCCATGTAACTTTATATATATATATATATAGAATCTGTTGAGTCATACGTGAAGCCTGCTGAGAATGGAGGTATGCTGGCTTTTCAGAACTAGAACACTAGTTATCTGATAGAGTCTCCATGTTTGCTTTCAGCCGTGAACAGATCCTGTTTTAGAAAATAAATGAAGGATGTAGGACTTTGTAATAGATTTGGGGAATGCAAAGCAAACACATAGTGTGATAGCTTATTGATAATTTTCACTCTTAATTATTCTCAATGTCGTTGGGTTAACAAAGGTAGCACAGTTTAAATTAATAATATATGTTAAATATGTTCTATTAAAAAGACTCAGAATTTTACACACAATGTACTTTTTCCTATAACAAAAGCTCAAATGTGGACAAAATAATGTCTCTTTAGTGCTTCTCAATGTATTCGTTCCAGAAATGTGTCCCCAATTGTGACTGAAACAAAGGTTGAATCCATTGGTCCAGAGCTAAATTTTGCTCCCCCCCCCATACACACTACATTATTTCTCTTCAACCACCCAACCTGAAACAAATTCTCACAAATAACAAGAAACAATAAGAAATGATGCTAACATAAGAACCAGACCCTGAAACAAACCCAAATGCCTCTAAATTTGTTCCAATAGCATCATAAGATGCCCCCATTGAGCAACACACAAGATTGCAGACATCTTTCCATGCTGTTCCTCTGATATATTAGAGCAAATAGACAGTCACTATTTAAGTCTGGAATTGCACACATTTGAGTCATATTACCTCAATTCTCCCTGATTTGATTGGCGGCACATTTATTTCCAATTATTATGTTATTGTTGACCTACAAAGCTATATATGGTTTGGCAGCCAGGGTTTGGTTGAAATACCTCTGTTGGTATGTCCTAACTCAGTCCTTGAGCTCTTCCAAGGTGTTCACATTTCTACCTATGGGCAAAGCCAATGGAGTGATGACCCATATATTCTGATGCCTTTATGGAGAATTCCCTGTTTTAGGAAGCACAATTTGTCTTCACAAGTTCAGTTCCATTGTTTGTTGAAGACTCATCTTTTCACCAGGTCTTTATATCATTTTAATGTGATCTGAAGAGTCTTCTTAATATTCTCTTTTGTTGGTAGTATTTTTATTGTTATTTTTCCAGTTTGATATAATGGATGCTTATAATAGCCTTGTGTTGTAAGTATTTGTGTTCTATATTTTTATTTTTATTTGTAAATTATATTCTTCTAAAGAACAATTTTTAATCCAATTTTATGAATCAAGCTTTGTGTCATGGATCATCAATCACTTGACATGCATACTCTTCTTATGGGTTTTTACATACGTATAAAATTAGGCCTAGTATAACGAAACTGGATAAACAATTATTTTCATTATTCTAGAACTTGGTATTTTCTATGGTGCTGAGTATGGGAGATACAATTGTCAGAAAAAAGAAAATAATTAGTGCAAAGCTAAACTAAGGAAACTGCTACCAATAGGACTGCTTTGAAAAGAAATTAGAGAGATTCACAGAAGGTTTGCCTATTTAGATCATAATGGCTGACTCAGGCCACTATTGGGAGGAAGATTAGATAGGCCTTTGGTCTGGACTTTTGTTATACTATCTTTAAATTCAAGCAGGCAGAGAAAACAGTATGGTTCAAGTGTCCTGAGTGTCAGCCACACAGAGTTGCCTTATTTAGCATGCTAAATTGAGCAAGTCTGCAAGAAATTTCAGTTGAAATAATTCAGCCCTGGAAATTTTTGATAGGATATCAGCTTTATCCACATTCATATACATTATAATGACAGGATCTCTTTAGTCAGCAGCTCTTTTTGATTCCGGCATCACTTTGGTAAGAGGCCAGTACTGTACAGTTGCATATGTGGTTGGATATAATAGTCTAAAAACCGCCATAGGGGTCGTTGGTATGCCTCTGTCACTGTATGGTTTGAAAGGCAGGCACCAAGAACGAAAAATATGGCTAGAAGCACAGTGAGGAGTATCACCAGCAGGATTCCAGCGAAATGCCACAAAATAATAAAGACCCAGGCTAGCTTCCACCTGTTGAAAAGAAATGTGAAACCTGCAGTTGATAAAAGTAAAGTAGGTCATGGCAAAAACAATAACTTCTTACATCTTAATGACAGTTTATTGATTGGAGAAAACATATACTGTAACTAAATTCCTAGAGTCTGATGTTCAGGTACAAGAATGCTTTGGATTTTTGATTAAAAAGAGGTTTCAGACAGGGGTGAAATTCAAAATTTTTCTCTACCGGTTCTGTGGGTGTGACTTGGTGGGCATGGCAGGGGAAGGATATTGCAAAATCTCCATTCCCACCCCACTCTGGGGCCAGCCAGAGGTGGTATTTGCCGGTTCTCCAAACTACTCAAAATTTCTGCTATCGGTTCTCCAGAACCTATCAGAACCTGCTGAATTTCACCCCTGGATTCAGAGATGACCATAAAGGCATGTCTGGAAGCCCTAGTTGCATTTTCTGGGCATATGAATTTGTTGTTGAAAACTAGTAAGGGGAATCCATGTTAGGTAATAAAGAAATACGTTTGGCACTGCATTCACATCACAGATGAAAGAAAAACAAACAGCAAAAAAAACAAAACACCCCTCCTCCGGGTTTTAGTTAATCATCAATTGATAAAATTTCAGTGTCAATGAAGTATCTGGTTTCTTTCTATCAGGCTTGACCAAACGTCTAAAACTGTAGACTGAATGTGGCAGAACTATATCTGTATCTCCCCAGCTATGACAAGTTTCAGCAAGATAGTATTTTATAATCCCAGCCATGCCCAAACAAATGCTTCCTAGATGTGTTGGAACTTCTACTCCTAAAACTTGCATGAGCTATAATTCTGGAAGCTGGGTTGTGAGGAAAACTTCCATACTTTGAGTGACTTCCTTTACTTCCTTGATTTGAGTTGAGGGAGATATGTTTTGGGAAAAAGATTCTCTATACTTTCCATCCTGTAAGCTTTCTGTCTTCTGCTTATGCACATAACTCAAGAAATAAACAATGTTATTTCTACTTTACACAAATCTTGATAGATCGGAAATACTGAACAATTTGCCCACAAACCTAAGACATGAGTATCTTGAGTCTTTATGTCAATTAGCCCTGACTGACAGCCCTTCTCCCATGTAACAACAGAAACATTGCTCTGTTACCTAATCAACTTCTATGTTCCCTAACAGACCAAACCAAACCAAACCAAACCAAACCAAACCAAACCAAACCAAACCAAACCAAACCAAACCAAACCAAACCAAACCAAACCAAACCAAACCAAACCAAACCAAACCAACATAAAACCAAATGAAACTAAACCAACACCTGATCATAATAATTCCTCCCATTTAACAAAAAAAAAAAGAGAGAGAGAAAGAGAGAGAAAGAACTGTGGTTTGTTTACTGGCACAAGTTAATCTGCCCCTAATGAAAGGGTCAAAGTTCTGCCACAAAGAAACCACTAAATAGGAAAGAAACCCATTGAAAAGGCTTAGCTGCATAATATATGCAACACTTTCTTATCTTGCATAACAGAAAGAAGCAGTCAAGTGTTATTATTTATTTGAAGTTCTAATATATTTATAGAGATCTTTTAGAACATTAAAGCTGACTTTTATGACTTTATTAAAATTTTATGACAGATTTTTCCTCTGCTGTGTCCAATTTTGACCCCTCCCATGTTTTCTCATAACTTTTGTCTTACATTTTTAATACTACTGATTCCCCTGTTACTATATTTCTGAGATGTTAACAAATCTGAGACAGTTTTCCAAAAGATACTATATTAATCTAGTGAAAAATGTATTTCATTATAATTATTCTGGCACAAATAAAATTTTATATTAGTTTATAGTTTAATGATAGTCTCTCAGGTAAAAATGGGAAAGCTGTTGAGATCCAATATTTAGAAGAATCATCTTCATTTTTGGTTCATTCCACTGAAGATCTACCATGCACTGATTCGTCAACCAATTTACTGGAATCTAATGGATTCTAAAGAAGTTTGATTCCTGTTTGACTAATGATGTAAGGTCATTTAGGCTAAGATGCTACAGCAGTGTTGGATATCTGTAGCATTCATGGTGCATAATATAATAGTTATGAAACTAGGAAGAGATTCTCATTAGATTTTATAAACCATCCTATTGTTTAATGTCCTGCTACCATTGAGTGTATTGCAAATTCACCTTTGGATTCTATTTTTCTTTAATAGAAATTGTGGTCTGCCTGATTAATCATAAAAACCGAGTTCTGAAAATCCACGGGAAAACCTTAGACAAGCTCTCCAGGCAATCATCTGATCCAGTAGTGGGTTCTAAATCCCGTTGCTACTGGTTCGCGTGCATGCTTGCGCGCGATGCTTCTGCATGCGCAGAAGCATCCCGGGCAGGTGGGCAGAGCCTCCCACCGCCGCTGCTACCGGTTCGCCGAACCGGGCTGAACCAGGAGCAACCCACCATTGATCTGATCATAAGAAAAACAGACTCTGTGCAATCAGTCAGGTTTCTCTTTCTGGTTGTTGCAAGTTTATGTTGCAGTTATTGTCACTATCAAATACAGTAGTAATATTTTCTTCACTAACCTACCACCACAAAGCTGCTGTTTCATAGGCCTCTCTTCCCTTCTTATTTTTTCTTCCTTTAGGTAAAAAAGAGTAAAATTAGATTTTTAAGATTTCTAGCTTCCAGTGTTCCCAGTGCTTAATTGGTGAACGTTTTAAAATTCCTCTCTGTGTAATTTAGACAGTTAAGTTCCCTTAATCTAATTTTCTTGCCACTGAAACACTGAAACCATGCCACTAAATTACAGCACGATTTTGCACTATTCTCTTAGCTGTTGTGAAATAACAGCATTTGTAACCATTTTGAGCAACATGATTTAAGAGTGTCTAAGAAAGGACCTGCTAAATCCTGTCAAGGACCAGTCTAGTTCAGTATTCCTTCTCAGATCTCCCAGATGGATACCTCAGGTGGGATACATGATAACGCTTTCCTGATGTTTTCCAGCAACTGAAATTCAGAGGCATGCTGTCTCTCTATTGATGCCAAGCACCCATATGTGCACAGAAATCCAGTAACAGCAGATGACGAGTCAATTACTGCTAAATTTGTGCCCCGCTGTTAATGCAGAGGAACATCATAGTGTCAGGTTGTTAAGTCAATCTTTATTTTAGGACTATAGATACTGTATCTGCTGACTATTTCAGAAGGTAGTAATTGCAAAATGTAGATTATTATCTTACTGTGAGGACAACCTGCCAGTTTCTTTGAATTAATCACAAATTATATAAGGTTAGTCTGTATCACTTCCCCTTCAGAAGCTATTAAGCAACATCTTATTCTACAGCTCCAAGGTATCACCAAGCAACTGAGCTATGTCAAAGCTCAGTTTCAGTAATTGTGATAACTATAGCTAAAACAGAGGACCCAGTTTTCCCTCATTGGTGATCTATAATTTATGTTCACAAGACTGACCAGATAGCTTTCTCTGTTTTAGATAAAACAAAGTTACTGACCAGTTCAGCCCTGGCTATTTCATACATCAAGTTCTTTGGGTGAAGATTCAAAAACTTGCCTGGGAAGTTGCTGTGACACCTGAAAGAAGAGAAGTGTGGATTATTGAAACAGATTTTGTACCAGTGAGCTTTTTCCCAAAACCTCCCAAATGGGATTCTTAAGAAATCCTCAAAGAATGTGGTAGTCTTTGGAGATTATTATGATGAAAGAAGTGGTGTCCTTTAAGCCAACACTGACAAAGCCATGCTTGTATGATAAGATGTAGGCATGCATTGTGTATAAAACATAGAAATTTATATTAAGAGTGGGGTTTTTTTTCTTGTTTGTCAGCCTTTTCTCCCCGGGTCTTTTTATAAGAAAATAAATTTAATCTGAAGAATTAAAAGGAATATATATATATATATAGAGAGAGAGAACAAATGAAAGTATATGATATTATCAAGAGAGTAAAATAATTGAAATGGAAATGGGTCAGTCACATAGCAAGAAGAACTGATGGCAACTGGACTAAGGCAGTCATAGAATGGATAAAAAAAGCATCCACCAAAGAGACCTAAAACAAGATGGATCAATGACATCAGCAAGTATTGCAGGCCCAATTGGCAAAAGAAAGCTCAGGACCGTATTGGCTGGAAATATGAGGAAGAGGCCTTCATCCTGCAGTCAATAGACAATGGCTAAAATGATGATACATATATTCCTTTTAATTCTTCAGGGCTCCAGGGCTCATATACTATAGACAAAATGCTGCTCTCTCCCTCCCTCCCTCCCTCCCTCCCTCCCTCTCTCTCTCTCTCTCTCTCTCTCTCTCTTAAAAGAATCTTAGATCACGGGTATCAAACTTGCGGCGTCATGTTGCCGTCACATGACATTTTGTGACATTTTTCCCATTCATGGAGCTGGCATGGGCGTGGCCTGCAGGCCGCCACTTTGACACCCCTGATCTAGATCCAGTAAATTCATGCCCCTCTAACTACCGTGTTTCCCCGAAAATAAGACCCTGTCTTATATATTTTTTGAACCCTGAAATAAGCGCTTGGCCTTATTGTCATGCACTCAAAATCCCGATTGGGCTTATTATCAGGGGATGTCTTATTTTGGGGGAAACAGGGTATACTTTTCCACCTGCAAACTCTGCTTCTTCAAAAAAAAAAATAGCATCACAGACAGTACAGATATTAGAATCAGAATGCCTCCTTCAAAGTCAAGAACTCTCTCTCTCTCCTCAGAATGCAAACTATAAAGACTCTTGTTAAGGCTTCAGGCATGACTTGGCTAACTTCAGCTACCTTTGATTATGCAACCAACCAACAAATTTCCTTCAGGCAAAGGCCAGGAAAACTGAAACTGAAAAACTTCATTGCAGTCATTAATCCACGCAAACAAAATTGATTATGCAAATATCCATAGCTGAATTGACAATGTCTGAATAGTTAAAAGAAATACATCCAGCAAATGTTGATTCAAAACAATATTACAGAGAGAGCTAAAATGCTTGTTCAGGGTACACAGGTTGTTGGATGATTCTGGAGGTGTTTTGTATGGCATGAACTGGAGCAGAGGTGGGTTCCTCCTGGTTCGGACCAGTTCGCCCGAACCGGTAGCGACCCGCTGGTGATGTCATGGTGACGTCACGGAGCCGGTTTGGTCGGTGCCAGTCCGTGGGCACCGCCATCTTTTTTTTGGAATTTTTTTTTTGAAATTTTTTTTTTTGGGGGGGAATTTTTATTTATTTATTTTTCTTCTGCGCATGCGCAGAAGCCGATTTTCTGGCACTGTGCATGCGTTGCCATCTTGTTTTTGGCTTTTTTGGGGGGGATTTTTTATTTTATTTTTCGACACTGCTCATATGCCCACGCGGCATGGGAGGAAGCGAACCAGCAGCGAGGTAAGTTAGAACCCACCCCTGAACTGGAGATATTGTGTGTATCATCCTCCAGATCAGGTGGCAGCAGAAGCTGCAGTGGGAGAGGATACCAGAATGGAATTGGTTTATCAGACTGGCTGGTGGAAAGGGCTGCAGGTTTCAGATGTAAATGAAGATAGCCTCACAAAGGTATGAGAATCCAAGAAACCCTGGAAAGAGTTACCATTTTTCCCATCCTCTCGGACTATGAGTGACTTTTGAAATAAAAGTACAGGTAGTCCTCAACTTACAACAGTTCATTTAGTGACCATTCAAAGTTTAAATGGCACTGAAAAAAGTGATTTATGACCATTTTTCACACTTATGACCGTTGCAGCATCCCCATGGTCACATGATCAAAATTTAGATGCTTGGCAACTGACTCATATTTCTGACGGTTGCAGTGTCCTGGGGTCATGTGATCAGCTTTTGCGACCTTCTGATGAGCAAAGTCAATGGGGAAGCCAGATTCACTTAACAAGTATTACTAACTTAACATCTGCAGTGATTCACTTAACAACTGTGGCAAGCAAGGTCATAAAATGGGGCAAAACTCACTTAACAAATGTCTCAGTAACAGAAAATTGTGGTCATAAGTCGGGGATTACCTGTACTGAGAGAAGCACTCTGAGGAAATAAAATGAACAGGAGACTCTTAAAAAGGTCCATTTGGGTTTTCCCTCTCTAAAACTGTACATACTGTATATAGTTAAGCCAAGGCCCTTTATTTATTGGAAATATGCAGAAATTATCTACCTAAAAGAAGCACAACAAGAAAAAGGTGTGATGTAGAGAAGAACCACATGCAGCTGGAAAATCTCTGTCCCATTTCCCACAGCAGTACTTACATCAAAGCCATATTCTTCTTGTACAGAATTACAATAATGTTTGCATGACTTACAAAGGTTGAGATTTAACATATGATACAGAAATAACTAGATTCATAGAAGTGTCTTACCGGGCCTTCTCTTTCTCAACAGCTGACAGCTCAATCTGCAGAGTTTTTTCTCTGTCTTGAAGAATCTAGGAGGAAATATATGGCAAATTGGGAAAACAGCTGAAGATGAATAAGGCCTTCCTAGCCACATTTCTACTCCTTGTTCCAACAAGAGCCAAACATCCAAGAGCACCCTCAGATTACATACCAGCTCTTTCCAAGGGAAGGCCGTTTCCTATGGAGAACTAAAGTTTGCGTTTGAGTTGGTTTCTAAACCCAACAGCCAGGAACTGCTCTGAAAGGAAGGAACTGAACTACCAAAATACAGTGACTCCAGTTCCTAACTCTCACAGAGGATCCAGAAAGATAGCATGGTTGATGGTATTGAAGATCTAACATGATTAGTAGAGTCCTTCTCCTCCATCTAAGTCTTGCCTTAGGTCACCAACTAGAGCAATTAGAGGACTTTTTCTCTTATGCCCAGACCTGAACTTTAATTGAAAAGATCCAGATAATCTATTACCATTATGTTCTCACACTGACTCTTTTTCATTTGTCCTCAGTTACACCATTGCTCTATGAAAGCTTTTTTCTGCCTGGAGTGCCTGCTCCAATTAGTCCTGCCCTTGAAGTAAGCAAGATTAGGGGACTGGAGGCTAAAACATATAAAGAACGGTTGCTGGAATTGGGTATGATGAAAAGAAGGATTAGGGGTGACATGATAGCATTAATAGCATTAATCTTTAACCTTAAATTTAAATTTAGCATTAATCTTTAACCTTAAATTTAAATTTAAATTAATCTTTAACCTTAAACTGTCTACCATTGACCTCACCCCATTCCTAAGAGGTCTGTAAGGGGCATGCATAAGCGCACCAGCGTGCCTACCATCCCTGTTCTAAAGTCCCCATGTATTCGAAAAATATGTACTCAAAACATATGTACTCAAACTATGTTTGTACTTATTATATACTCATATTAATATTTATACTTTACCTGTAATCATATA
>QLTV01002140.1:175467-197794 GCA_003457575.1 Thermophis baileyi
GTGAAATCATACATAAGTCCTTTCGGTGCACCAACTGTTAATTAACATCTTAACAGTTGGCAAGAGTCCAAGCACAAAGAATCAAAGAAGTCCAACAAATTAGGCTAACTGATAATAGCCACTAGAACTTACTGAAGTTGGCAGAAAGCCCAGACCTATGAACAGGAAAAGTAATGCCGATTTGAATCAAGAGCTGAACAGGAGTTTCAAAAACCAAAGCAATACGTGGAATGAACGGAGTTGTTTCCTGCAACGTGGTTGAGCGTGGTCACTACTTAAATAGGCTTACTAGGAACAGGAAAAAGAATGCTGATTTGAATCAAGAGCTGAACAGGAAAACCAAATCAATACGTGGATTGAACGGAGTTGTTTCCTGCAACGTAGTTGAGTGTGGTCACTACTTAAATAGGCTAAGGGCGTGGCCAATTAGCCCCAAGCCTTACTCCCGAGGAGACCTCCTCCTGAGGAACAATTCCTGCCTTTTTGCAGCTCTGCATGCCCGTGCATTAAGAATAGGCTCCTCCTCTTCTTCCTCGTCACTGATGGGAGCTTCTGGAGGTTCTGAAGGCCCTGGTTGCATCTCTGCCTCTGGCACCGAGTCCCCACCAACCTCCTCACTGTCCGACTCTGGTACCAGCTGCACAGGCTGCCGGCACATCACCACAACAGCCTCTTCACTGTCGGAGTCCGCAACCAGCTGCACGGGTTGCCGGCGGGCCACAACACATTCAATCAATTGACAAAAGCTCTTTGGAAGCGCTCAGTTTTGAGCGTCTTCTGAAATGAATTCAAGATGGAGTTCAGACTGATTTCAATCAGAAAACTATTCCAAAAGGCAGGAACTGTCACTGAGAAGCAGCATTTCCACTGTATACAGGTAGTCCTTGACTTACAACAGTTCATTTAGTGACTGTTTGAAATTACAACAGCACTGAAAAAAGTGATACATAACTATTTTTCACACTTACAACCATTGCAGCATCTCCATGGTCACGTGATCAAAATTTGGATGCTTGGCAACTGGCATGTATTTATGACAGTTGCAGTTTCCTAGCGCCACATGATCACCTTTTGCGAACTTCTGACAAGCAAAGTCAATGGGGAAGCCAGATTCATGCTACTAACTTAACAACTACAGTGATTCACTTAGCAACCGTGGCAAGTAAGGTCGTAAAATGGAGCAAAATTCACTTAGCAATTGTCTCACTTAGCAACAGAAACTTTGGGCTCAATTATGGTCATAAGTCAAGGTCTACCTGTAGACTCATGTATAAATGTGATCTCTTTGCAGAATGACCTGGCGACCACATTAGGAACTTTGGTCATGGGGACATAGTATAAAACTTCTGGAAAGCACAATGTTAACAAAAACTATACTGGCATAGTTAAAAGCTGATTCATGTGATCAAAACTGACATGTTGAGAACATAAATTGAGCAAGGGTATGAAGTATTGGTATCTGATACAGTTAACGTGATATAGCATGTAGAATACTTAGTTTTTCTGTCCCCTGTTTTACCTCTCACCCCATCCTTTCCCAATAAGGTTGCTAGCAAAAGTTTGTTTTTGCAAGATGCCTGTACTAGTTATCTGTTGGCAAAAAAAACCTTTTAAAATTAGGCCTGGAATGCATGAAATTAAGTTAAAATTTATTATGAATAATAATAGGAGAATTATAGTAAATAATAAAAAATGACACCAAAAGAACCCCAACAAAATTCATTTCTGCTTTCTCCCTTGGAATATTAATCTAGTTAGCAGGTGCCTAGTAATTAGATTTTTGAGAATGCCATTTAAATTACATTAAGTTAAACTGATAAAAATAAAGGAATAGAATGATAGATCTTCCAGAGATCAAAACTACCATCAAGTATAATTACAGTAGGCATATTATTAACTGGATTGATTACATGGCATTAAGTTGGTGTTGATTCTTGTGAACACATTCTAGACTTTCTCCAGATTATCTGTCTCCAAACCGATTCTTCAGCTCTTCCAGTGATACACCCGTTGCTTAGCAATAGCACTTAGACTTATATGCTTTACAGCCCTCTCTAAGTAGCTTACAGAGTCAGCATATTGCCCCCAACAATCTGGATCCTCATTTTACGGAAGAATGGAATGCTGAGTCAACCTTGAGCCTGGTGAGATTCAAAGTGCCAAATTGCAGTCAGCCGGCAGTCAGCAGAAGTAGCCTGCAGTACTGCACTCTAACCACTGTGCCAACGTGGCTCAGTGGTTAGAGTGCAGTACTTAACCTGTGCACAGCTTAACCTGTGAATAGATGCTCTCACCTTGCTCCTAGTTGTCCTGTTCTTCTCTTTTTCTTTGACTACACTAATCCAAACTGTTTTCTGTTTTTTATAGCGTGGCCAGTTTAGTTGGTCATGGGAATGCAATCGATAGAGGTGTCAAGTAGCATATGCCACAGGTGTTTTATAGCCCGTACTGCTCAACATATTTATAAATGACTTTAGGAAAGAGCTACAGAATAAGATTACTAAATTTGCTGATGACACAAAGTAGGGAACATAGCAAATACATTAGAGCAGGGGTCCCCAAACTTGGCAACTTTAAGACTTGTGGACTTCAACTCCCAGAATTCTCCAGCCAGCTACGCTGGCTGGAGAATTCTGGGAGTTGAAGTCCACAAGTCTTAAAGTTGCCAAGTTTGAAGACCTCTGCATTAGAGGATAGCATCAAGATCCAAGAACATTCAATAAGTTGGAATAATAATAACAAAATTTCAACAGGGACAAATGCAAAGCTCTTCCTTTGGGTAATGAAAAAGCAAAGGCATGAATATGAAATACATTAGAGGATAGTATCAAGATCCAAGAACATTCAATAAGTTGGAATAATAATAACAAAAATTCAACAGGGACAAATGCAAAACTCTTCCTTTGGGTAATGAAAAAGCAAAGGCATGAATATAGCATGGGGAGATCATACTAGGCAACAGCACATGCAAAAAAGATCAGAATGCCTAGCTGAATATGAACTGACACTGCACCCTCAGAGCAGAAATGAATGCTAGGCTGCATCAACAGAAGGATGGTGTCTTTAAATCTGTTTCCAGATTTATTCTGCACTGAGCAGGACACATCCAGAATGATTGTTTCTTGTTCTGTTCACCATATTTTAGGAAGGATATTTAAAAAAACCAAGCTGATAAGCGAAAACCTCTGAAGAATGGTTGGGCATTCGTATGTTTAGCCTGGGGAAGAGCAGGTCGATATAATACTTGTTTCAGGTATCGAAAGGATTGCCATGTAGCAGATCAGCTAGACTTGTTCGTGTCATTCCAGAACAAAAGATAAGAGACAACAGGGTTAAATTACAAGGAAGGAGGTTTTTATTAGACATCTGGAAGAATTTCCTAGCTGTTTAACAGAAGAATGCTATTCAACAATGAAATATTAACCTTCTCACAAAATGAGCATGCATTGTCCTTTAAATAAAAAGTTGAAACTGATTTTTTTGGATATATGATAATTTATTTGATGTATCCCATCTATGTACAATTTTTAAAGATTGGATGTTTTGGTGCCTGGATGAAATAAAAAGGGGAGATTTTGACTTTTTTTTAAGGAAAGCATGCAAAGCGAAATGCCCTGAAGTTGGGGTATCTGAAAAAGGATTCAAAAAGTCATGGTGATGGGTCACAATTATGCAGTCAAAGTTCTGTCCTGTTTAAATGTGCATTGTGATGTTCTCTGTGAAATGCCTGTCATGAGGTATTCAGAAGATCTGTAATAGTCACATGGTCATCTTCAGCCTATGCCAGCTATTTTCTTCCAGACCATCACATACATGTGCTTTTAAATATTATCATAATGTTGTAGTAGACAGAAAAAGTCATGTTTATATTTCTATGTTGTACGATGAAAAAGCATCCAAGGAAATAACTATCTAACTTACCTTCTCAGAAAGAATGAAGATTCTCATATGCAAATTTTCATTGTCCTTCTCCTAAGAAAGAAGAAAAGGTGAAATCTCTGCCTTAAAATTGCATTAGTTCTAAAAGGCTGGTAAACAGAGATAGATTCATGCCCAAATAACCGAGCCATAATTTGTTTAATAAACTACAGTTCAACAAATTTGTCTTGGCCCAAAGAGATGTTTTTCTATGATTCATTATGACTTTTTTGTTCATAAAGAAATTCATTCCTGGAGGTGCCCAATCCTCTTGTATTGTTCCAGCCGTGTGATTTAGAACTACATTTGGGAATACTACTCTGGTGTGGAAATAATATCATACCTAAATTGATGACGTGAGTAGCAGAGCTACCCAAATGAATGATTTTGCTGCCTATGGCAAAGGAGAAAATCCCTATTTGGCATGATGGGGATAGACTAGTGGCAATCTCACACACATGCGAGTGCCTGCCACTTGTGCAAATGGAGCTGCGCATGCTCTCTCTCTTGTTGCTTGCCTGGTCTGGGGGTTGGGAACCCCTGGGGTAGACTACCCTGATCCAGAGGTCTTTGGACAGACCAGAATGGGAATGTTCCAGCTGAGGAAGCTCAGAAGGAAGAGTTCAGGGAATTGCCATTCCACCACCAGCAAGTGTCACAGGAGATAACTCTCACTTTGCTCAATGGTAAGGGAAACCCTGTTGGGGGATTAAAAATAAATAAAGCTTTTTCATTGAGATTCCTTCTTTATCCTGCTTTGTGACATTGCCCAACAGGGCAAATAGCTATTGATAACTGACAGAGGCTCAGAGGATTGTTCGGAGAACAGTCAGCAAGCACCTTCTGAGTTGTAAGTGCTGAGCACCTGGACTTCTTGTCTAAGTAATGATGTGCCATAATCATTGAGGGAGTCAAGTGAATATGTCCTGAACTTCTTAGTTCAGTGAATATGTCTTAGAACTTCTTCTTAGTTCAGAAGAAAAGGTAAATACCCTTGCAAATCAAACCTGACTCCAGGTGATTCACAATATGTGCATGTCATTTTCTTGGCAGTCACCAAATTGTTTGCAAATTATGCCTTCTCAGTTTTTTTTTTAATTCAAAATAGCCTACACTCCTGGAAATTCCTGATGCCTTCTATCCAACTAGACCAAACCCTACTTGCTTCCCAATCCCAGAGAAGCTCAGTTTTATCTTGTCTCTTGAGACCTTAAAGTGGTGAGGTTCATTTTAAGCAGACCTTTCACCAATCAGTGATTTTCTTATTTGTTTGACTAAATGTACTGTAGGCCTGCCAGGTATTGCTTTAAATACATTCAAATCATGCCACCAGTTACTGGTGATTTAGCCAGCAGATTTATGGTTCTTATTTTTAGGATGCCGTGTTTTGTGTGGAAAATTAATCAGGAGTGTTTATTTCAGAGGTAGTATTCAGCCGGTTCTGACCGGTTCTGGTGAACCGGTAGCAGAAATTTTGAGTAGTTCGGAGAACCGGCAAATACCACCTCTGGCTGGCCCCACCCCCATCTATTCGCTACCTCCTGAGTCCCAGCTGATGGGCTGGGTCTTTTTTTGTTGCCCTGCACAGGAGAATGGAGCTGGAAAGCAGGTTAGTGGGGTGGGGAGGGAATGGGGATTTTGCAGTATCCTTCCCCTGCCACACCCACCAAGCCACGCCCACCAAGCCATGCCCCCGATAGTAAATTTTTTTGAATCCCACCACTTATTTTTATTACTGCCTACCAGTTTTTTCAGAAATTCCTCCTCTGAAGATGCTGTTTCACTCTCCTCCTCCTGTCTTTTCTTAACTGCTTCCATGTCTGTTTCTAAGAAAGTGATGGCTTCCTCAGCTTGCTTTATCCTGGGCATGATCCATGGAATAATAATAGCAACAACAACAATTGTAATAATTTGTTCATTGTAAAAAAGCTAATTAGACAAAGTGCAATGTTTCAGCAGCTACACCTCCCCAACTAAACTGGGAAGGAAGAGATGTGTTGGATATATTCCAGAAAAGTCTCCAGCACAGGGGTCTCCAACCCGTTGCTACTGGTTCACTTGTGAGCACGCGTAGAAGCATCCCAGGTGGGTGGGCGGAGCCTCCCACCACCGCCGCTACCGGTTCACAGAACTGGGCCAAACCGGGAGCAACCCACCGCTGGTCTCCAACCTTGGCAACTTTAAGCCTGGAGGACATCAACTCCCAGAATTCTCAGAAGTTGAAGTCCTCCAGGCTTAAAGTTACCAAGGTTGGAGACCCCTGCTCTAGCAGATGACTGACTTGACCAAGCTGTTGAAAATATTAACAGCTACCGGTATATTTGCTAGGCAGGAGCTCCAAGTCGAGGTCATCCCATTGAGAAGGCTTCACATGTGATCAACTGGCCAAGGGCAAGACATGAGCAATCGAGACTTCCCAGAAGTCAATGCTGACTCCAAAGCACAATAAATAAAACATGTTTTAAGTATTGTATCAATCCATTCAAAGAACTTTGGATGTTGTGCAAATTAGAAATATTATTCACAGTAACCACAACAAGAATAATACCATAATCATCAGAGCCGACTAATTAATGTGGATTTGATTTAAACTGGTTTTTAAATGTCTATTTGATGAGCTTTTTGGAGAAAATATTTGAGCAATAGGAATGAAAAGTAAGGTTCAAATCTGGATAGTGTTTCATGTTTCAGTTGAACGACATTTCTCAGAAAAAGAAAATAAAGAATGTGCCATTCATTTAGTGTCATCTTTATTACAACTTACCTTTTGAGTTCAGCTTTCATGAGCCTCATAGTATCTTGTAGATCCCAAATATTTGCTTTGATGTTGTTCCCTTCATTAAGGAGATAGGTAATTTGTTCTCTCAAACATATATTCATATGCCTGGACTGAAAGATGGAAGCTCCTTTGGCTGCTATCCAAGTGTCCCTTGTTGGGGTACATATATAGATAGACATATCAGTTATGGCAGTCATAGAATTTGGGTCTGTTTTATGTATTCACTCCAATGTGTGAGGGTAAAAATGTGCAGGGATCCAGAGCTAACAATATTTTTTTCCTTTCCTTTGGCTTCTCAATATTTGGAGAAGTAAGAGGCTTGTTGGAGGCATCATATGAAAAGATGCCCTTGGATAGAAATAAAATAGTCTTTTAAAGAACAGATATATCAATGAGCTGCAGAGGTAAACAGCATATTAAGCCTAGGTAGAAGAAGTCACCATGAGATTTAATGAATTTCTCCTCCGATGTCTTAAAACCTGGGCATTTTTGTTGTTATATTCCTAGTTTGAAGATACTTACTGTGCATTCTTGGTTTCTTTATTGACAGCTACATAGGTTTCTGAAATCTGCTGGCAATAATAACAGATATTTAGTATCTCCTTTTAAAAAAAATATTCAGGAGAAAATATTTTTTAACTGTCTAATAGCTTGGTTTATGCAGTTTTGAGCTATCAAAACTGCATAATACTCTATATAGCTGAGTATATGGGAAGGTACTTGTTGGGAATTTTGAGAGTTATCATTTTAATTTCCAGCACTACTAATAATGGATACCAGATTTAGGGAGACTGATAATCTTAGTCTGGTGCTTATTTCAGAATAACTACTTTTATAATTGTTTAATGATATAATTGTGTCTGATGAAATCTTACCAAAACATGGCCTAAAGTCTTTACTTTACTTTACCCATCCATTTATACAACAAATTTATCCATCTGCTCATTTTCAATGTTTAAGAATCCAGCTATTTATTTGCACTTTCTGGTATCTGGAGGTGGGACAAAATACACATGATGATACATTTGGAGATGACACATGTCCAAAAGAAATTCACCATCTGAGCTTTTTTGCCCCCCCCCTCCCCACTTATGGATGCTGTTGTTTGCATCTGCCTGTAAGTTCTATTTTAACAATGGCAACACGGTTTTAAGTCCCACTTCTCATTTCTGTCTCAGAAATTCTGTGAATAGCTAGCATTATATTATTGCTGTTGTTATTTATCATTTTAATGTTTATTAGCTTTTAATGAGTTGCTTCTAGACGAAATGGGTGGCACACAAATCTGATAAACAAACAAACAAACAAACAAACAAGCCTGTTTAATGAAGGCATGGAAACTGTTCAGGAATGTTGATCTTCCCTGTCATTCAAGCATACTGTAACACAATTTTACAGGTGTTTGCTTGAATGGGGTACAAAGGCAGAGTTTTTCCTTTTCAGAATCAACAATCCAGGGAAGAAGCCTTTAGGTTCCTATCTATTATCCTAAAGGTTTTGAGAATGTGTTACAGTTACTATTCCCTGAAGATCTTTACTTGTGGCTATTACTTGGATATATGGCATCCAGGTTTAGCAGGATATTTTTTTTCTCCATGTTCTCAAGGTTCTCCGAGCCTTGAGGACATGGGGAAAGTTTCCATCATACAGTGAACAAACCTGGTTTAACAGATATGGTCAAATAACACACATCAGGGTTGCCTGCAGGGTATGGTGAAGCATCAAGATGTTGACCGATAATGTATAACACACATTTAAAAAGTGTAGTGCTTCAATCACACTACTGCAACAGCCATCTTGACATTTTTTAAAATCATACTCTCCAAATACCCCTGGCACCCATTCCAGCTCCTAGGAGAATAGTTCACAACTATTTAACACTAGTATTTATTTTCTATTGTAAAATTTAGTAGTTTATACTTCAGCATCCAGCAGGTCAGGCACATGCGGCATTTGTAAAACTGCAATATTTGGTGACAGGGTGAAAGATTTAATGGTTCAGAAGTTATTTTACATCCTGAAACCACAGACAAAGTGTTTGGTATTTCAACATGATAAAATAGCGGATGGTTTGACAGACCTGTGTACTGATTCTATAGCATTATAACCAGACAAAGTAAACATTATAGAGCTAGGGAGAATTGAAAAATGTAGAATTTCTTTTCTACTTTTACCATTACTTTGGAGCTGCATCACTGAATTATTGTGTCTTCTCCTGGTCACCCATTCCACCCATAACTCAATAGGTATCTTCTTTAATCATGGAGTATTTCTTTTGAATGATACTCGAGATATTGTACAAGAATCCATTTTTTAACTCCAATAAGATTAATTACTCATTTTATATTCAAAACTAATTTTGATTTTAATTTTACCAAACCTCTGAGGATAAGAAGGGAACGGCCAAACGAATATTAGTGAACTATAATGTGCCAAGAATGGCTATATTTTTATTTATAAAATTACTATGGAACAAATATACATATAATGATCAGTATTACCTTAGTTTCACTCATATCATGCTCTGCCAAGAAATATATTAAGAAACATCTAATCTCATTTTCCTTGTATTTTAGCTGACTCCATGAATAATGTGTGTGTGTTATGTACTATGTGTCTGTGTGCTTATCTGTATGTGCTTGTGTATATCTGTGTCTGTATCTGTGTGTGTCTGTATGTCTTTTTCTGTGTACAGTCTTAATATAGCTTTGAGGTCATAAAGGGCTTGACCACCTCAAGTGTAAACAACTTGGTCAGGAGAGATGGTTGTTACTTTTCTGACCACTAGATGGCAATGCTGCTCTAACGAATACTGTATTTAGCTTGCATAACAGTGTTTTCTTAATTTTCAATTAACATCATTCTACTTTTGCTTTTATTCCAAGTCAAGAAAAAACCTAATTTTTAACCATCACACCAGGAAGATCTTAGATATTTATCCTCAAATGCAAATTGCAATAATTAGGAATATGAAATTTAGTGAACACTAGGATACCTGGCATATTTTTCATCAGAGTGAATTCTTATCATATTTTTTTATTATATCTCATTGTATTAAATCATGGTTTGTATAAGTGAAATAGCCAGTCTGGGAAGATTCATTTTCAGGTCTACCCTTAGTCAGAGACGTTCACTGATTGGGTCTGTTTTCTTTTTTTATTTGTCATTCTCTCTATCTTTCTCCCTCCTCCCTTCCCTCTCTCCCCCTCTCTCTTGTGAGAAAAAAAATTGAAGCTGGGAGTGTTAGGTACATCATCTTGAGTTCCTGGAGCAAAAGTGATATATAAATTAAATGAATAAATATATATTTAGCCCAGCCACATTTTGGAGATTTGAAATGAGGTGTGGAAAAATCTCTTTTATAATTTGAGAGCAAGGGAACATGCTTGTGCAAAATCATTACTTATTAGGCTATATGTTTAAAGAGGCCCAAAGGGTTGACTTTTCTCTTTTCTAGTGAAGTGGTACCCCAGGTGGTGGCAAATATCTTATTTTTATAGTAATTTTATTAAAAAAATTAGATTAAAATTAGATTAAAAACTAATACAAGGCAAATAAAACTAAAGAATAAAAAGAAAAATAGCAGGCACTATTGAAATAAAAAATTAAGAATATAGTAAAGAAAAAGAAAAGAAAAATGTAAACAATTGACTTCCCCCTTCACCAGAACACATGTAAACATTTTTAGAAATTTATCATCTCTTAAAATACAACTAATGATCTCTTCTTCCCATATTTCATCTCTTGGCTATAAACAGATCCTTAAAACCTCATTTTTTTCAGTCCATGTCAGCAAATATCCATTAAGGATTACCAAAGATAGCAACATACAGTATCTATTTGAACCTTGATCAAATAAACCAACTTTATATTCCTTCCTTCTACTTTTAACAACCTTGATCTTTTTTCACTTCAAATAATGTCATAGAATGTGATTTCTTTTCATTCATTTCTTTGTCCCTTCTCACAAAATTCTTCAAAACTTTAACAAGCCTCTTTTGTAAATTGAATGTGGGAGATTACCCAGGCCACCCTCTTGGCTTGTTATTTATATATCCCTTTTAATTATTAAGACATTAACTTTCATTTGTATGTCCAATGTAGCATCTTTTTCCATATTAACCTTGTACCTGTCATTTTTAAATCTGCTTTGAAATCAGCCGCAGTCTTGCCCTGTAAAACTTGTTCTTCATCCATAGCATATTTTCAACACATTGTATCTATAATGGCAAACATTCATAAACTTAACTTCTGGGCCCATTGTTGCCCTGTTTCAATCCACAGACACAACATGCCCAAGAATTTTAAGCACTTTATTGATCATTTAGGCCTTTAATGTGAATTCCCCAGGTTCCCACTCATAGCCAGGGCAAAGTCCTATTGAGTCCAGCAATGCTTATTCTAGGCACAAGGATACCGAATTCAAAAGTAAAAGCAAAGACAAGGCACAATGTCTTGTGGTCTTCTTGCATGGAGCAACATCTGGACCACTTGTGAGTGATTTCAAGTCCTCTCCTTGCCTGAAGAGGAATTATAAAGAGCCAGTCTTCTCACTGGCTCTTCAGTCTGCTGTAGCTGTTGGTTCCAATTTTAGCAGAGCTGTCTTCACTTTACCATTTCTTTTCTGGAAGTACAAGTGGTGGCAAAGATCTTGTGATAATACATTGAGCTGTACATTTTGAAAAAGGGAGCCCATATTTTGCAGATCTATGTTGCTAAGGAACCTTTGGAGTGACTCTTTTTCAGAAAAAAATAATAATTTCATGTGGATGAGAGTTAATTTATTCTTTAAAAATTAAACTGTAGACATATTTTATTTATATAGGTACAATTGAGGGGTTCTCTCTGAGCTTGTTGTTTTGTTGCAGACATTTCATTACCCAATTTTCATCTGTGCTGCATTGCTGCATATATAATTCTTGTATTTGCTTTGTAATAGAAAAATAGAATAATTAATCTGTCTTCCGTTTTCTTTTTTTGTTTTATCTTTATTTCCTCTTCCAATTTATAGTCACATTTGTTTATATTCTGTATTCACAAGTTTTGTTCTTCGATTTTCATTTGTAGTTGTAGATAATTAATTGTTATATTAAAAAAAAGAACAATTTATAATTCTTCTCTTTCCATGAAAGGAAATATTTTGGTACCATGATTTCAGGGAATGCAAGAAAGAGAACTGTGATTTGTGAACTGCAGATTGTGATCTGCCTACATTTGATAAGGCAATGCTTACCTTGTCTTCTCAAAATCAGGAAGGGGCAACAAAATTCAACTCTTGGCTATCATCTAATACTAGGCCCTCAGCCTATTTCTCTTTTGCAGCAGACAAAGACCTTAAGACAAGACCTGAGCCCTATATGACTTCTGTGCATGACATTTCCTTTATATTGCATGCCAAATGTTTGGCTGTAAGATGCATGCACTTTCCATAAAGATTTATTTTTATTTGTTTTATTGTATTCAGTACATAGCAGGGGTGGGATTCAGCTGGTTCAGACCGGTTCAGGCGAACCGGATGTTAATTTTAATCTGGTTCGACGAACCGGTTGTTCCAAGGACTGGCTGACCCTGCCCACCCCACCCCACCCCTCCCAGGAGTCTCCACACGGCCCATTTTGGATGTCAGGTAAGTGCAGGGCATGCACGGAGGCTCTGGGAGGGCGAAAAATGGGCCTACCAGAAGTACCAGAAGTCCTGAAACGGCCCTGTTTCCGGCCTCCGGAGGGCCTCCGGAGCCCGGGGGAGGCCGTTTTTGCCCTTCTGAAGGCTTGAAGAAAGCCTCCAGAGGCTGAGGAGGGTGAAAAATGGGCCTACCAGAAATACCAGAAGTCCGGAAATGGGCCTGTTTCTGGCCTCCAGAGGGTCTCCGGTGCCTGGGGGAGGCCATTTTTGCCCTCCTGGAGGCTCGAGGAAAGCCTCCAGAGCCTGGGAAGGGTGAAAAATGGGCTACCAGAAGTACCAAAAGTCTGGAAACGGGCCCATTTCTGGCCTCTGGAGGGCCTTTGGTGCCTGGGGGAGGCTGTTTTCGCCCTCTTGGAGGCTCGAGGAAAGCCTCCGGAGCCTGGGGAGTGCGAAAACACCCGCCCCGCCATGGTGCAGGAGGCCGAGTAGGCCACGCCCCCATGGTCACACTCCACCAGGATCTGGCCAGTGAACCGGTTGCTAAAATTTTTCAATCCCACCCCTGATACATAGTGTCCACCATTCTATATATCATACTTTCATAGCTGTTGTGGGAAGTTATGGTATATTCTTTGTCTAAATATCAGAGGTCGTATTTTGTCATCAATGGATGGAGGAGAGATGGGAGACATGCAAACAAATAACACACAAAATGCCAAACTGAATATTGCACTTAATGTCATGCTCACAATTGACATGCATGACTTTGCATGGGAAATAAAAGCCAAGGAAAAGCTTTATGAGACATTGGATCAATGTTAGGTTAGAAAGATCCAATATATTATCTTTCTATTTTAGTCTTGACATAGACTGTGTTTGCATTTCTGTAGGTTCTTCCGTCCTTACATTTCCAAATGTTTCGGTCCTTTAATTGTACTGGGATGAAGGTGGAAGGCTTCCCTCAGTGCTGAATTGCTGCTGAATATACTTGCACAAAGTGAAATAGAAAACATAAAGACACGATGCATTGAGTTGTTCCCTCCTATTATCATTTGGTCATTATGCCTCCTTCTTTTTGTAGGGATCAAGAAGCTTAATGCCTATTCTCTATCCTAGTTTATGGTATGTAAGGCTTCTGTTGGACTATTTCTCTACCAAAGAAAAAGCCATATTAATAATTGTTTTGCTGGAATATTAAACCAAATTAATGGCTGCTTTATAGCCTAAGCAAAGCACACAATTGCTGCTTTGCTTCAGTAGGTCTATGAATGATGAGCAATGTTTGTAAAGAGGAAGAACCCATGACTAAATCCAACTAATTTCCACAAAAGTGAGCAAATGCATAACACAACGGTTGATCAACAGAATGTGTATCTCTGCCAGCCTTTTAGAGGAGAAGCACAGTTGGGAAGACATGTATATCTTTGATTCTGGGAATGTCACAAGTCAGAGAAATAAATGTACAAATATATCATTGTGCACCCGCTGCTAGTGAAATGAAGAAATGCAGTAGGTTGATAGCATTGCAGAGAGGTTGCTAACACAGCTCATTGCTTCTCATCCTATAGTTATTTATGAATTTATTTATGCGGTCTGTTTTATATTATATAAGCAATACTGCAATCAGGCATAGAATAGATAAAGATAAACAGTAAAGTGTGATAAATATTTAGATTACAATTTAATAGCTGCAGCTCATATGGGTCAACAATCACATCATTATGGGCCATGTGAAGATTTACTTGCTGGCAATTCTAGCCTACTGGCAATTCTAGCCTTACTGCCAATCCATCATCAGCTTTTTAGATAAAATCTGGCTTTGTTCCATGACTGCAAACCATCACAACATGATTGTTTTTAGATATTGCACAATGAAGAGAAAAACTACATGTTCCAAGCTTTTCTAAGCCTGAAAGCTGAGCCAGTTTCTGGAAGCCGTGGCCAGATGGATAATGTTCACAGATGGAAGTTGATGTATGGTTTTTCTTCTCTCCCACTGAAAGAGGTGTATTTCTGAACCTGACGACTTTTGCTGTAATATAAGACTGGGAAACCTGTGGTCTTCCAGATGTTGATAGATTTCAATTCCACCCACCTCAAGCTAGCATAACCAATGAATAGAGATAATGGGGGAACAGCATGTATGGTACCACAGGAATATATGTTTTCTATCACTTTCTTATTTGTGGTCCACTCTTTCCTAAAGACAGATGTTCACAGCCCTGATCCACGCCTTAATTTTTTTCCACTATTGATCATCACACAGTCAGCCAGATGTTCAGACTGGGTTTAGCATTTTTGTCTACCTATTGAGTCCTTACCTGGGATATGCAGATCTGGATGTTGGATGTTGTTACAGATATCATCACAGGATGGAAGCTGTTCCCAGTAAAGCTGCCTTTTGCAATTGACTGATGGCGAATTTGTCAATGCCAATGATGTTCGAGTGGTGCTCCAGTTGTTTTGGGATTGCACCCAAGGCACCTATTACTATTGGTACTACCCTTGCTTGCCTTTGTCACAGTCATTCTATTTCTATTTGTAGGTCTTTGTATTTTGTTATCTTCTCCAATTCTTTCTCTTCTACTCTGCTGTCCCCAAGCACTGCCACATCCACTATAAGAAAGACTTTTTTGTCTTTCTTATCGAGAATTGCTAAGTCAGGGTGTTATGTGGCAGGTGCCTGTCTGTCTGAATTCTAAAGTCCCAGAGCAATTTAACTTCTTCATTTTCTATGACTTTCTCTATTTTATGGTCCCAATTTGCTTGCAGGCAAATTATATTTCTTGCAGATCTTCCAATGCACCATTGTTGCTACTTTGTCATGCCGTTGTTTGTAGTCAATCTGAGCAATCTTTTTGCAGCAGCTTACCAGGTGGCCCACTGTTTCTTCAGCTTATAGGCAGCACTTATTGTCTGTTGCTGTATTCTCAATTCTGGCTTTGTATGCATTTGTCCTTAAGGTTACAAAGAAACAGCTTGGTCTTGTGCAGCCAGAATTAGTCCCTTGGTCTCTTTCTTCAACTTTCCTGCTCTTAGCCATTGCCAGGTCTTGTTGTTATCTGCTTTCCCTGCTATTTTTTTAAATGTACTGGCCATGTAGTGCTTTGTCTTCCCATGCCTCCATTCTGTTCTTCATGTTGTTCTTTCCAGAACTGGTGCATTCGTTTCAAATATTCTGTTCTTGTTGGACTTGATCTGTAATAATACATCATTATCTCTTTGTTTTCAATCATTGTGTATTTGCGACAGGTAAACAAACACCTTTTCTTCCAGTACAGTACTGTTAAGGGTGGCATGAACTAGAAATTTTGGGAACCTCTGATTTAATCCATTGCTTTTGCTGGGATTTTAGTCCAAGGATTTCTTGTGTAGTACAGTATTTTTCTGTTGTGATAGCAAAATGCCAAACATTCTTCTCTGCAAATTCTTCTTTCTGAAAGAGAGGCAAAGATAGAGAAAAGATACGGCTGTGTTTCTCTGAAGCATTATTATTATTAACATCCATGTCTAGTAGTACTGAGTCCAAATGAACAACTTAATAAACTGCCTCCTGGTCTCTTAAACACCTTGAAATAGTAAATGGATCCATAAAAGGAATCATTTGATATCTCCATTCTGCCGGGTCTGAGAAAGCCTGGCTTCTTTAGGAACAAAATGATTTCCTATTTTGATAGGGACAGAAAGCCTGGAGAAACACACACCTAGCTACGTTTTCAGTCAGATTAATGATTCATGGATTCACAATGACAGGTTCCAGTTCTGGCAGGTTAGATCGAAACTACATTGAAAGTGACTCCATTAACAAAATGTAAATTAATTTCTCTATAAAATGATATATGGACCTATTCCTAATATAGCTCCGTTGAAAATACCTAGATTTAAGCATTACGGAAGTTAGGAAATAAAGCTACAAACTTTTTGCAGGGCAGCAAAATTACATTTTCTCCAATACATTATTAACAAAAGATATTGGCAATCAAACATTGTGGTTAAATTAAGAAGGTCGACTCTACCGGTACACCAGACCAAGAAATCTATTCCACAGGAAGACTAAAACTACTTTTATTGAAATTAGATATAATAGAAACTTGCAAGCCTGATTCTGCTATACCTCTTTCCACTTTTTATATTCCTAGGAATTAGGGAGGTGTTTGCCTAAGTCACTTCTGAGTGTTATCTCATTGCTTGGATAGTTTCAGCGCTTTTTGCTGAAAATATAGTTCTTGCATATTTTCCTTATCCTCTGTAAGGTATGATAAGATATATTGTCAAGTTAAATAATAACAATAACAGTTAATAAATGATTAACTGTTTGGTCAATTGATGGTGGTGAGCATACTTAATGTTCCTTACTCCTGTTTTCCCCACAACAACAAGCCTTGAGGTGGGTTGGACTGAGAGAAATTGAGCAGTCCAAAATCACCCTGCCGGCCCTTATCCTTAAGGGAGGCCTAAAACTCACAGTCTCCTAATTTCTAGGCTAGCACCTTAGCCACTACATCAAACTGGGTTTCCTCATAATTAATGATGCTGTAAGAATAGCTCTTGGGGAAAATGTTTAGGACCCCTCTAAACTAGATGAATAGGAGGGCTCTAATATGTCTGGATTTGCACTTTTTAAAATAAGTAAGAGAGTACATATTGTTATATAAAATAGGAACGGGAATCTGGTGTCTCAGATGGTTTTAACTACATAATCAGTCACCATTGGCCATGTTTCCTGGAGTGGATGGAAAGCAAAATCCAAAACATCTGGAGGATATTAGATTGTTTTTCCTTGAACTTAAGAAAGGAAGTATATTAGAAGACTATCGAATCAAACTTTTTAACAATGCCTAACTGCACTATCAAACCCAGATCGTGAGTCAGGGTGACATTAGAAAACAGATTCATCCTCTGCCAAGTTGTTTTGAAGAAACTAACTGCAGCATCACATGATCAGGATTAGATTTAGCACAATGCAACCAGAAAGATGCCACCCTTGTGGGTGGAGCTACATCTCCTTAAACCAGCGGTTCTCAACCTGTGGGTCGCGACCCCTTTGGGGGTCGAACGACCATTTCACAGGGGTTGCCGCGCGCATTAGCCCGCCATCTTGGTGCCACCGTCACTGCAGGGGTGAAATGCTCCCGGTTCGGCCGTGCCTGCGGATCATCGGATAGCCGGTAGCGACAGAAGCGGGAGACTTCTCCCACCCTCCTGGACGCCACCATTTGGGTTCTTTTACCCTCTGCGCATGCGCAGAATGCTTTGCGCATGCGCAGAGGGTAAAAGAACCCAAATGGCGGCGTCCGGGTGGGTGGGTCACAGGGGGGGGGTCGCGGCATTAGAAAGGTTGAGAACCACTGCCTTAAACCCTGTTCAGTATACTGCTTCCTGCAGTGCCTCAGGTGAAAACTGTCACTCAGTTGATCACACTCTGCAATAATGTTTTATAAAGTGGGGCTTCAATTCCTCTAAACCGGGAGAATTATTTTACTGCCCAGAAGGGAACCTAGTACATTTGCATGCATTGAAGATGCTATAGAGACAAAAACTTCTTTGTTTAGGCAAGCATGTAAGTATGCACCACAGGAGTCTGCACAGCACACAGCAATCCAAAGTGCCTTTGCTTTTCCCTTTTGCTAGCCCAGGACTTTGCATCTGCTTTCCCAGTAATTGAATGCTCTGCCTGATTGTGATTTGTGTTCTGTATCAACTGCACTGTTGGGCCTTTGCAGGGTCAATACCGTGTTTTTTCCAACAATCAATATTTTCCATGTTTTCCTGTGAAGGTGTCCTGCAATTTTTCATAGTGATAAGGTGAACTGAGTTACTATATATTAAAAAATGAAATGGTTAATTTGCTTTATTTTATTTATTCCAGTTGCCAGCCCTCCCTACAAAAAGAAAAAAGCACCATTTCTTATTTACAAAATTCCTACAATAGATATGCAAAAGCGATGGAGTTCAATTAAAAACTGACAGTCTTTCAGTAGAGACAGTAGTACCCTGTTTTCCCCAAAATAAGACATCCCCTGATAATAAGCCCAATCGGGCTTTTGAGTGCATGGCAATAAGGCCAAGCGCTTATTTCAGGGTTCAAAAAAAATATAAGACAGGGTCTTATTTTCGGGGAAACACGGTATCACCATACTTCTCATCTGTCCTGTCAGGGTTCCGAATAGCATCTGGAATTAAATCAGAGTCCGAGGCAAAGCATTCCTCAAAGTTCCAATTTATTAACAGAGCCATGTCAGCACGGCTAGGAGAAATCCCGAATCTGAAGCCTTCGGGGTTTCTCCACCCAGTTGAAAGTTCAAGCCTTTGTCCCCACACCCCCAAGTTCATCACATGAACCAATCTTAATTGCTTCCTCTTCTGGTAGCTTGGTTGGAACTCCACCTTCTTCCGTGCAGGTGCAGGACAAAGGATGACCTTGACAATCTAGAAGGAATTTGTTGTGGCTACATGCAGACATCCCTCATGCAACTGCCCCTCCCAGATTCCCATAGCAAAGAATACATTTTAAACTAGCATAAAGTGTGGCAGGCCAAAGATCCAAAGAAAATGGCTTCGGCCTGACATGTCCCTTTGCTGCAACTCAGTGGAATGAATGAAGGTAGATGATAAGAGAAGTCTGATGGAGGTACCTTCTCCATAGATAGTGGAACTGCCTCATTAAATTGCATATTAACAGCAATACCATAATCTTTTGAGCTTGCACTTCATCCAACTGTTCATCAATGAAAATAGGGCCACACTTGCATACTTGTGAATTACATTCACTCTCATATTACAGACCAGAATTCCAGTCCACCTCCCCATTATCGGTATACAACAGAAAGTTCTTATCCACTTGATACCTAGTATATATTCATTTCTCTAATATTGTCCATTAATATGTCCAGTACTACCTTTTGATGAAGAATGTGTTAAGATATTAATGACAATAGATTACATTAAAGAAACTTAAAAAAAACTTAATTGAATTTTAACCTCACAGTGGATCTGGTTCTGTTATCATTTGCATGGCTCATTTTATCCCTGGAACAGCTGTATTGAGATATTGAGGGACATTTCCAGGGATAAAATGAAAGCAATGCACTGATAGATCTGAACATGTATGGTCTGAAAACCATCAGGATTGAATGGGGTTACTCCATGGACTTGCAAATGAGACAAGAAGTAAACTGTGTAACATATCCTAACAGTCTGTAGGCAGACTGTTGTTCACTGTAAGTTCCCAGTGAAACCAATTCATAAGCACTGCAAACTTCACAACAATGGAAAGAAAAATAGTCTAGTGTAGGGACACAAGGCAAAGCTATTTATCTGAACCTCACAAAGTAAAAACACTCTACAATGATTTGTCACCCACAGAACAAATGTAAACACTCCCTTCTTCTATTGTTTCCTTATTCTTTGCATGGTAAGACTGACCATTTTCTTATTTGTGCCGTTGTAGAACAGAGAAGTGTGAATGGATTTTTCTTTTTTCGAATTATTAAAAGGTCCCAGAAAGGTAGTAAAAGTACATCAAATTATGTTCTGAACCATCAGAGTAGAGCCAGTGGTGAAATCCAATTTTTTTTACTACCGGTTCTGTGGGCGTGGCTTGGTGGGCATGGTGTGGCTTGGTGGGCATGGCAGGGGAAGGATACTGCAAAATCTCCATTCCCACCCCACTCCAGGGGGAAGGATATTGCAAAATCCCCATTCTCTCCCCACTCCTGGGGGAAGGATATTGCAAAATCTCCATTCCCACCCCACTCTGGGGTCAGACAGAGGTGGTATTTGCCGGTTCTCCGGACTACTCAAAATTTCTGCTACCGGTTCTCCAAACTACTCAAAATTTCCGCTACCGGTTCTCCAGAACCTGTCAGAACCTGCTGGATTTCACCCCTGAGTAGAGCAGATAAGCATCTTATCTTGGTATGAAATTGCATGTCTATGCAATAGTGTTACACAATCTTTCAGTCAAGACATAAATTCTATTTAGAGCATTGCTGTCTCTAAATAGAAAGCTTACTGAGCCTTAAAGTGCATATGAGTTCCATTTGCCACACAGCTATAGAATGTTCATTATATGGGGATTTCCTTGGCCACGCTCTAATCCCTGAAATTTTATTAACCTCAAAATGGGTAAGATAGAGATGTGGACAACTTTGAACCATGCTATTGAACATTTTCAGACAAATCAGGAAGTCAAAGAACTTCATGAGTGATGTGGTAGCCTAGTGGTGAAGACACTTGCCTCCCACTTGGAAGGTTCAATCCTAGGTAGTGGCAGATGTTTCTCTTCTAGAATGCAAAGAAAAATTTCTGCTGCGAACTCCACGTAGGCATCAGGAAGGGCATCTGGCCAGTAAACGCTGAGCTCCATCCAGTCACCCTGACTCTATCCCAAATTAAGGGACTACAGGGTCATTAAAAAAAGGGGGGGGCAAAGAGCTACAAAGGAATCACTGAAACTCTACAGTATTTTCCCATTCTTCTTATACCTGATCCAGGAGTGGGCAGAAAGAAAGTCTTATGTATGAAATTGTTCTTGTCAATTGAAAATTCTATATTCACCCCTGGTTGCACACAACAAATGATTGACATCTACACTTCCACCTTGGAGGATGTGGAGGAAACTGAAATAAATTTTGGAACCTTTTTGCATTAGAAATTCAGACAAAATGTTTTTTTTGGAAAAAGAGAGGATTTTTTTTTTAAATCTACTGTTTTAGTTTCGCCGCAGTATCTCTGTCTCTGTCATAATATCTCCCAATTTTCTCCATCTATTAAACTGGTAATACAAATCAACACAGACTCTTCCCTGGCACAAAAAGAAAAATAAAGATCAACATTTGATGAGTCTCATCAGTAGTATTCTATCAAGAAAAAGAGAGAAAATGCAGGACCCATGCAATAAATGGAAAGCCTTGGTAGGAAGCAAAGACAAGTAATCATTCAAAAAGCCACCTATTTTAGTTATAGAGAAGGACTATCATGCTGAAAATGTTCCTTTTTTGGGGGGGGGGGAGAAGGCAATTCTCTTTCAATGTGAAAAGAGAATTTAAAAGTACTTCCAACTGGGGAGAGAATGTTGATGCTGTTTTCATTGGCAAAATGTTGATTACTGCATTTATTTAGTTGTGAAATGGCCAAATGACATGCATTCATTGTACAAACTTTTTCCAGTAGTCTGCCCTCACCATGTCTTCCCACCCAATTCAATTAAATCCCAAGGGAGGAAATCATGAGGGATCTTCTGCCATTAGTCATTGGACAGAAGTCAGAATGACAGAAATGAATGATAAATGACATCACCTGTAATACCTTTCAACAATCAAGTACAGGCAGTCTTCGACCTATGGCTGTAATGGAGCCTGGCCATTATATGATGGTGTAAAGTGGATCACCATGTGACTGACCCAATTTTACATATATTTTTTCAATGGTTGTTAAGCGAACCCATTGTTCTCATGGGGCTTTTTTTGCTGAAAATCAGAAGTAAATGCTGTTTTTTTGGGAAAAAACATAAATCGCAGTCATGTGATGTGGGATGCGGCAAACAGCTATAAGTGAGAGCTGGTTGCTGACCACCTCAAATGCAGTCACGTGATTCTAGAGGGGGCACTCATCGGAATTTCAGAACTGAGTTGTAAGTATCTTTGGGGGGGGGGCTCTGTCATAGCTTCGAATGGTCGCTCATCAACCAATCGTAAGTCTAGTGCAACTTGTAAGCTTAAATAGCTTACTAAGATATTTTTTAAAAAACAGACACCAATAAGGTAAAAAACAGAAGCCTCTGGAGGAAATGCTTTAGAAATTGCAAGTCAGGTTTTGATTAATGCTAGTATTAAACCAAGTCAAACTATATAGCAATAGCAATAGCACTTAGACTTATATACCGCTTCATAGTGCTTTTAGAATAGAATAGAATAGAATAGAATAGAATAGAATAGAATAGAATAGAATAGAATAGAATAGAATAGAATAGAATAGAATAAAATAGAATAGAATAGAATAGAATAG
>QLTV01002140.1:216884-230572 GCA_003457575.1 Thermophis baileyi
CCTCCCCATCTCTCATCCCAGCATTAATCTATTCTACTTGTCAAGCACCAGGAAAATCAGGAGATCCAGATAGTTCAAAAGATTTAGTGCAAGCTTAAGCAAGCTTAAGCTCTCTACAAGAATCTGAACTACTAATGGCAAAGAGAAATTAGCCACAGATAAGAGAAGAATGAATTCAAGGTGGGCTGGACTTAGATCTTTTGTGGGTGTGAAGGGATTCATGATTCATGACATGTTTGACTTCTCCCTCGGGCTCAGCCTGGTCATCTCCTACACTACTCTCCTTTATTGCAAGTGTGGATGGTTTGGAAAACCTTTCATATAAAGCTTCTTTTTGTGAACACTTAGTTTCTATTTTGCCATGCTTGTGATGAAGGTTGCTCAGAAGACAACATCATGAAGGTACCTAAAGAACCACAACAAGAAGTGTTTCAGAACCTATTGTCTATGTCTTTTTAGCATCTTTGAATTGCAGCACAATGTCATCTCTCACTAGGGAAGTCTGTTTATCATTATGGGATGATATACCATCTCCAATGAATGGCAGTCTTATGATAAAATAAACTTCAACCTAATTCCAAACACAAATGCCCTTTCTTTCTCTTTTACCATCAGTTTTTCCTTCTGTCTCACACAAACTTCCCCAATCACTTTAGAATGAAGTACTATTTATCAGCTTACCTTAAAAACATATTTGAAAAAGATGGGTGTTTAAAGGGTTGAGAACTGCAGGAGAAGAACATCATGAAAAATGTATATGATTCCCAGAGTTAATCACAGCAATAACACATGTTTACTGACAGGCCTCTTCCCATGCAGAACTCTCATTTATCCATTTATCTAGAAGGCAGCTATCAGAGTAAACAAAAGAATAACTTATAAGCAAGGAAGTCCAAAGCATTGAATCACAATTTTTCTGACTGGCAAACAGAATGATGGGATTAGTGTAATAACTTTGTTCCTAACAAAAGACCTAAAAGAAGTGGAAATGGTTTTGCTGAGAAGATTCCTGTGAAACAATGCCAGGCACCTTGTCCCAATCTTCTTAGAGCCATAAACAACTTTGTTGTACCATAAAAATTGTCAATTAATCTGTTCTTTAGTACTTAAAACAGGTTTTCTCTTTCTCTCTGAAGTGCATTGGTAGAAGATTGCCATTTTCAAGTGCATTCTTTCAATTTGATCCTGCCAAAAGAATGCTATGATTGCCTGCAGTTGGATAAAATCACATAGACCCTCCAGGAAAGAGGAGAGTTGTTCTTAGCTCAAGGTGTCCTTTACTTAAGGATGCATCCTACAAGAAAGCTTCCTATTTTCTTATTTCCAAAGATAGTGCTGGTGAAGAACTCATTGTACCTCTTGAGATGAGATATCTTCAGTCTTAAGACATAGCTTTGGGCAATCAAAATAAATTTGATTGATTTTATAAACGTCACAATAGCAAGACAGAATGTAATGATGATAGTCCCAGTTCACTGGAGAATCTGGGCAAATGCAAATACTGATCGGTTTCCCCACTGTGAGGAAAGGGAAACTGAGTCTGAATCTACAAAAATTATATACTGTACGCCTCAAAATGATAGTAGGCCTCAAATGAAATAATATATATCAGAGTTTCAGATAGAGTGATTTCCTAAGGATAACGAAATATTTGTAATCTGCTGTGTTAGTGCAATGCTGCAATATGAATTTGCAAAGTAGATAGTTTCAGAAGCTGTTTTTGACTAGGAATATTAAAGATGTTGAGAAATAAGGAAATGAAAGTAGCAGATGGTAGAGGGTTTCAGATGTACTCACATGAATGGGGAAACTGACGGTCAGTATGAGAGAACAAGGAAGTAACTCCAGTAAAATTCCATTTACTGAGGGGCTGTCAGAAGAAAGGTATAAAAGAAGGAGATAGGTCTCAGATCATGGCCACTGGCTGTAGCTATTCCTTGTTGGACCTAGCTATTGTCTCTGGGCCTCATTGCAATGGGTTATTGATGTAAGTAATGTTATGATGGCTATTTATGTTTCAAATTGCTCATGAAATAAACCTCTGAATCTTAAAGTAAGAATTGTTTTATTGTATTACTGTCTCTCGCTTCTTTATTGGGATATTTTTACGACACCACCAAATAATAAATGAAAGGAATAGGGAGGAACAGGAGAAACACAACTGGATGAAGAGAAAGACTTTATATAAAACCAGTATTTCTTCTAGGTCTTCTAGTATATCCTAGAAGAAAGGATCATGCCAAAACAATTTCCTGAGGGCAGATTAAAAATAATAAAACTCTGCAACACAATACAATCCACTGAAGAAACAAACCAGTCAATCTTATGTCTGACAAATGTAGACAGAGTGACCCAAGTGGTTACTGTATAATCTTTTAACGAAGGGGCTAGTTGCTTCCTAATGAAATAGACTATAATTCCTATTGGAACCTGAGAAATGTATGTCACTTTAGTACAGGTTCACTTACAATCAATCACTGAAGCAAATATTGACCTGTCTTGATGCTGTGGCTAGCCATCTAGGGTGTTCTTGAGGTAGATCTGAACAGACCTCTGGATTTCCTATTTACGCTATCAGCATTCTCTTAGGTGAGAAGTATCTAGGAAAGATTATTTCCTGGGAATCCAGGTAGAATTTATCAATTGCAATGTATCTCAATCTAGCAATTTTTAGAGCGTGGGAGCAGCCAGCATGAGAATTCTGAGAGTTAAATTCATACATCTTAAAACTGCTGAGGTTGAAAAATACCAACTTGGTGGATAAATACAGGGTCCAGTAGAACTCTACTTTGTATGGTGGGGGGGGGGGGAAGTAACTACCTATAACAGAAAGGACACTGATTTCCCTGATTAGAAATGCAGAAATCAGCATTAGTAAAAAAAGAAGTTTTCCATAGCAGAAATTCTAAAGGACCTGAATAAATGGATTTGAAATGCTTCCGGCTTTAGAATGAGATATCATAAGTAGAAATGAGGTACAAATAGAGGTGAAATCAGCTAACATCCTTGAAGGAAATGTTGTATCTGCTGATTCAAAATGGCGCAGATCCCTTTCTCCTCAGTATAAACTGGATTCAATACTATTTTCTGCCTCTGGAGAGTACTGGCTGCCAGATTCTTTTCCAAGACAGGCTGAAACAATCCCAGGAAGTCCGGAAGATACATCAGAAGAATATCTTATCTTTGTCACCTTCATCACTTTTAAAAGGGAAATAAATAAATAGTTTTCTTAAAAAGATGGAAGGTTCCCACTTTGAACCAAAATTAGAGTTCATTATCAAATCCAAAAAGCCAAGATGTTACTTATTTCTGTTTGGTCAACCAAAGCAACTTTGGACCCAGATGGTACATTGGACCTTATATGGGAATGATCAGACAGAGAAAGATCTATGAGACCTGAGAAATCATATCCATAAGATCAAAAGCCAAGGACTGATAAGGCTAATAAGTGCAAAACTACCTGAAAATCAACTTGCAAATCAACTTGAACATAAAGAAATGGAACAATCAACAGCCGTGAAGCTAACAGAGCTTTCACTGCTTCCTCACTAATATTTTTGCCATAAGAGTAGATTTACAGAAATTTGTTGTTGCTAGAGTCTGCCAAATGAATGAGAACCTTGACAATGCTTTGTAATAACTAAGGTTGGAATGACCAGTTTGCTTAAAAGAAATATAAGCAGTTGAACAAGTCTGTCTAAACTCTAAGAGAGACTCTTAGATATATTCTGCTGAAAGTAAATGTATCTTCTGCCTACCTATCTGCTGAATGTCACTGAAGCACAATTCCAGTGGTAGTACTTTGTTTTTATTTTGTCTATGCATGCAATGATATGAATGTTTCTGTCCAAGGCAGAGGGATGCACCTTTAGTATTAACAAAACTGCTCTCATCACCATTAAACTGATTGTCAACAATAACTCATGACTAGCACACTTCCTTTAGCCCTAGAGAGCTGTGTCCCCCATCTTTTCCATCTGGCATCTATGGGGATTTGTAATCTCATGGACCGCTTCAGTAGAATTCCACGATGAGGTTGCATTACATCAGAGGCAAAATAGTCCTTTTGAGTGATTCCTATCTCATGAAGACCTCCAAGGTCCCTTCCATTTCTGTTAATCTGTCATATAGGAAGAGCAATCACTGAAGAATCCCAAAGTGGAACAAACCTAAGGAACCACATGTACCAGTACATAGTTATTTCTGGAGGTATATGAACCTCTGCAAAAGTTTTGAGATGTAAATGCTTTCTTGAAACAATCTTGAAACTTCGTCACTGTTTGGTGGGATAGTAATGTCTTGCTTTGTACGAGGTAGATTGCTACTTCTAAATGAAGATCATCTGTGATGGACAGAAAGAACTTTTTATCTCATTTCCCTTTAATCTATGACTCTGGAAAACAAAACAACAGAAGCAGCAGCAACAACAACAACAAATAAACATATGCATCATGTTCTGAGTTGTCCTGAAGAGAAATAAAGTTCTCATCAGCAGATGCAAGAGCACATGCATATTTATATGGACCTTTGAGATCTCAGATGTTCTGCCCTAGCTATTGAGATCTTAGTGGAAATTCAGGGGGGAAGGGGTCAAGAATAGACCAAATTGTGGAACCTGTTATTGAAGTTGCCAATGACTTCAGGCAAATTTCTCCAGTGATATATTTCCTAGTTCCCCACCCCCAATTCTTTCTATCATTTATAAAGGAGGCGAAAAAAAGGATAAGACATCATTATTTTTTTCTGTCTCAGCAACACTAAATATACAGTAAATGGGATAGGATCCAATAAACAGGGAGTCAACAACTTGAATTTCATGAATTGTTAAGGACAAATTTTCATAAATGAGAGCTCTCTGCTTATGATAATCACTTATTTTAGAATTTTAGTTTGTTAAACTCAAACCAAAAAGAGGAAGCAATTGTCCATTACCTTTTGAAATCCTAAGTAAGGAAAGATTAGTGCTAAGGAAGAAAGTGGAATAAAACCTGAATTATACAATAGCATATTCAGCAACAAGGAAAAAGAAGAAGAAAAACCTAGGCACTCCTGTTCGGTCTTGATAACATTTTAATAATTTAACTCTGAAAATTTCATACAAGAAACTGCTTTTTAGAAGGAAGATAGAAAAGTTACATAATATAAAATATAAATACTTATTTTTCATGGTCAGAAAGAAATGTGAATAGTGCTGAGTTGTTTGAGCTGGATTTAGTTACACTATGCAACTAAATTGTCAGTGTTGATTCAGAAAGTCCTGTGAATAATTTTAAAAAGTAGTTTGACAATTCCAGATGGTAAACATTTAAGGTGGGGAAATTATGCTTGAATGCAATTGCATCTGAAAAAACCCCACTAACAAAGAAAACTTCCTTGCAAATGCACAATTAGTTTATTAGAAAAAAAGTTAAGTTTAGAAAAATCTTGCCATATTAGGTTTCTATGGATAGGATGTTTTAAAATAACTACTCAGCCTTCCTCGTATGCACAGCCATGCATATCTACTGAAAAAATACAATTCCAGAAAATCAACATTAACTACCAATGATAGTATGCAAAACACAATTCGTTCCAGGTTCTGAGCGAAGGAAAGACACTGGCCATGTGAATTCAACAGATAAGCAAGTAATGTTGCCTGGGCTGTGCAGAAAAAAAATATGTCAGCATAAATTTGTCTACTTCATTTCTTTCAAATTCTTATTTTCTCAATTTAAATGTTTTTTTTCCATTATCAGATTATATATTTGTTTAGTGGAATTTATAGTGCTGCCCAACTCCATTGACTCTGGGTGACTTACAAAAAAAAAAAAAGCTAGTAAAAAAATCCCTGATATAATAAAACTAATAAAAACCAAAGAAAGGAGAAGGCATTAAAATATGAGACAATCAAGGAAAACCAGTCCTTATCTCAGAGGCTGGGAAAGAGCTAGGCTTTAAGGCTACTTAAAGGATGGTAGAGTCAGAGCAATGTGGGCAGAGAGCAATCTATTTTCCAAATTATGTTTTCATGTTGTATTCGTGAACCACAACTACATGTACATTTTTACTTAATATGATGATGTTTGTCCATCGTGTTCGAAAAGGACCTTGACATCTAACAGGTTGTGGGCTGTCCACGATGTGTCCGCAGCAGGGATGGGTTCTAACTTACCTCACTGCCGGTTTGCTTCCTCCCATGCCACGTGGCTGTGCGTGCATTGCACGCTGCGTGGTCACGCCATGCAGGTGCGCTTCGCACGTGCACATGCGCAGTGGCAAAAATTCACACACACACCCAAAAAAGCCAAAAACAAGATGGCAGCGCATGGGCAGTGCCGGGGACTCGGCTACTGCGCATGCGCAGAAGAAAAAAAATAGTACAAAATTAACCCCCCCCCCCAAAAAAAGATGGCGGCGTCCACGGAGTGGCACTGACAGAACCGGATCTGTGATGTCACCAGAGGTTTGCTACCAGTTCTATAGAACTGGTGTGAACCAGGAGGAACCCACCTCTGGTCCGCAGGTGGCTGGTAAGGCGTATAAGGGCACGAAACGTTCTGCCACATGTCGGGCAGACATGTGTGGGCACCATTGTTGCAGCGTTTGCAGCTCTGGCTTTGCGGAGTGCTCGCTTCTCTTGTGCTATGGTTGTTCTTCTGTCCTCAGATGTCTGGCAGCCTTGGTGGATCAGCGTGCTTAATATATGCGTATCTGTAGGATGTTTATTATTATTGGAGAACTATAGTACATCTAAAAGTGTGCGTATCAGAGTATTTTGGATTTGTATTTTGGAATGGTTAAAGTGTGTTCTGATCCTATTTCTTCCCCATTTTTACACAGGGATCAAGTTCTGAAAATAGTTCTTAAAGGTCAGTAAAGCCAGAAGTTAGAAACCTAATTGAGAGAAGATAGTCAAATTATAAATGGAGCTTGCTGAAGGCTTTGCAGAGGATCAAAGAAGCAAAATAAGAGAAGGTGGAGGGGATACAGGAGGAGGTTTTTTTTTTAAAAAAAAGGTGATTGTGCAGGAGCAGAACTCAACCAGAAAAGGCCTTCTGTAATGAGACAAATATCTTAGTCTAAATATTTTATTTATGAAGCTCAATAGAGTAAGAGTGGTTCTTAAGGTCATCATATTGAATTGGACCTAGCATAAGCTGTACCCTAGTCTGCTTTGATTATGACTGAATATAGCCCTTGGTGGAATTGCAAGTATAGTGTTGAACCTTTAGGTTCTTAGCTTCAGTTAAATCCCCAAATACCCATGTTTTGGTCTAACTTGTCAGCTTAAATATTGTAAGATTGTTTATAGATGAGTAGAAATCCAATAGTTGCCATTTTGGATTGATTCAGTTAGTAGACAGAATATTTTGGTTATCCTGCAATTACAATATCTATATTATGTGCCAAAATATTAAAAAAAAAACACCTGAAGAATATAAAGTTTAAATTTAGAAGATTAGATGCAAGGTATTCCACACACATCTAAAATTCTATTTTGGATTATGTTTCATAATGAAATTGACCTTTCCCTACTAAGTCCCCCCCCCCTTCAAGCTTTAATTTGATTGCAAAATATAGGTTGAAACTTAAAATTTTAATCAGCTTGAGATCTAGATGGTTGCTGGAGAGGCAGAGAAAGTGAGCAGCAGAAAAAAAAAAGGGAACTAAATTGATGTGGGATTGCGAATAAAAATTTTCTCATACTTGTAAAGCTCAGTGGGCAATTTTTGACAACTGAACACTCCCCACTCTCTTTCTCTTCATGTTGCTATTTTCAGCATACTAATGTTTTATTTGTCATTCATTGACAGGATTCACTGCCTATTTTCATCTCCTTGATTTGGCCATGGTTAGTGCTAATGAAAAATGGACACATTTGGCATTATGACAGTAATTTGCAGATAGCTTTTTCAAAATGTCTGCCTTAATAGCCCGGGTGAATCCCAAGCTCCTATTTACTAAAGGCAAACCAGTGAGAAACCTACCCACAGGATGCCCTTTACTACCTTAGCATATACCTTTGCTTTTTCCTAGGCACTCTTCCAAATAAATCATCAAACTAAATCCAGCTGCTGTTTTTTTCCTCCTAAAAAAAACCCCTATGGGTTTTCTTGGAAATAAAAGAAATGGTATGGGCTCATTCTCTGTTTTGCAATAAGGCATCTTCCCATTTGTTGGTATTTAATTTAAAGAATCTAAAAACAACAACAAGAAAAAGCAGATAGTAGGCACCAAGAAAGTCTCTGTGGGCATTATCTTTAGTAGATTCTGCAAGAACACCTTCTTGACAAGTCTCTGTACTAACATTTTCCGGGAAGCTTTGGAAAACTAAGATCCCTCATTATTCCATTAGATAGATGTTGCCCACAAATGTAGCTTAGTCTGAGCATTTAAAACAGTGTTCCTAGAGCAGAAGAAAAGCATTCCATGGGCAGAACTATTAAAACCCAGGGAAATCTCTCCATAGAAGCCTCAACAAAATGCCTGCATGCAAACTAACTTTTCACAAGCTGTTATACAGTATCTTGGTAATGCAACTTTAGAAGAGATCCAGTTTGTTCTGGTGGTTTATAGTCTCTCAGACTATAAAGTGAGAGACTATGAGTTCTGGTTCTACCTTAGGCATGGCTGGGTGACCTTGGCCCTCACTCTTTCTCAGCCCTAGGAAGGAGGCAATGGAAAACTATTTCAGAAGAACCTTGCCAAAAAACCTGCATGGACTTGTCCAGGCAATCACTCAGAGTCAATACTGACTCCAAAGCATGAAATAAAATAATGCAAATTTAGACTTGGAAGCAAAAGAGTATAAGAAAATGGAAAGAAAAGTGGGGAACAATTTTAGAATCAGATAGGGACTCAGTCTAAGATGAGCAAAAAAAAAAAAAGTCCCAGAATAAATGAGATAAATGAATGAAGTCATATTTCTACGTTTTAAAGAGATTTTTGGAGACTGGGAGAATTTGATGGGGAGAAGAAAAGCTGTCTTCCCTTTTGCTTGTCTCAAGAGGGCAGCATTGCTCCATTCAAAGTTCTTGCCAACTGGCAGACTGTCATTGTTATTGTTGGCTTGTCACTTCTGTGACCCTTGTTGATTAAATTTGGGGAAAGGGTTGTTTCTTGCAGTTAGATTTTTTTACCTCTGCAACTGAAGACTGCTTGTGAGCTTTTGAATGGCAACCAAGACCGGGGGGGGGGTGGGAATAGGGCAGTGACTGCTCATTTATAGGGGAGACCAAGGTGCATCATTACAGTTATTTCAGCCTTTAAATACATACATATTTGGCCTCAAAGCAATCATATAAGTTCATTGTAAATGTTTGGAAACAAGGAAATCTTCTGTTCCAATTTAATGCTAGGAAAAGAGACAAACGTTTTCTCACAGTTCAAAATGCAGTGAGATATTTAGATGCTAAGGCAATCATTCTCCTCATATTGATTGGTGATGATAGAACCAGGACATCTCCAGATGCGATCAAAGATCAATAGTATAAGAAATTTTACACAAATATTAAGAGTCCAATGATTCTGTGTAGGATGGACAATGGACCCTAACACAATGAGACGAAGTACATGCAATCTTACACATGTCATCTTGAAAAAGCCTTCCCTTGAATGTAGGGGGTTACTTTCTGGAGAGTAATTAGAAGCACTTCCAAATCATTATATCAGTAATAAGGCAGTATAAAGAAAAGCTGAAATGCAGAGAATATAATATAATAATAGAGATGAAAGGGTCATTTAAAGATCTTTTGAGGAATGTTGGGGTAAGTTCAATTCTAGCCTGTATCAGTGTCACATTCTATTCCAACAAATGTTCTAACAATTCCAACAAAGCCTCCTAATAGAGGATTTGAATCCTGTAGAATATGATCTGGCTCAGGGGTGGGTTCTAAGTTACCTCGCTGCCGGTTCGCTTCCTCCCGCGCCATGTGGGTGCGAGTGCACTTTGCGCGCGCATGCGCAGTGCCAAAAAAAAAAAAAAGCTGAAAACAAAAAAACCGACCGAACCAGATCCGTGATGTCACCGTGACATCACCAGTGGGTCACTACCGGTTCAGGCAAACCGGTCTGAACCGGAGGAACCCACCTCTGATCTGGCTACATTCACCTGACAGTTCTCAGTAAGGATGAAACTGGTCCTGTCCTGTCTCCTATTGATCAATATAACTGGAAACACCACGCAGGATATACTGTACATTGTCTAATAAATGAGAAATTTCAACCCCCCCCCTCTGAGAGGGAATGTGGAAGTCAGATAAAACTATATACATGAGAACTGAAAAAGCTTCTTGGATGAGAAGTGAAATGTTTTCAAAGAAAACAGAAAACCCCCAAGAAAGTCCAGTTGCCTTTTGGAAAAAGCACCTTTGGGACGCAATATTACATCTGTATACTGTATATTTCTCTTTGACTGTTTAAAGGTGCTATTCTAACTACATTTTAATGCAAACTTTAAAATATATAAAGATCATAAGTGCATGAATTTTGTTTAAAGATATATTTTTAGGTCTTTCCCACATGCATGCTTTTGGGGGGAAGGGCAGGGGTGGGTTCCAACTTACCTCGCTCCCGGTTCGCTCCCTCCTGCGCCACGTGGACACGCCTTGTGGGCGCGTGCACGCTTTGCACGCGTGTGCATGCGCAGTAACAAATAATTTTTTAAAAAGCCAAAAAAAAAAAAAGATGGTGACCGCATGCACAGTGCCTGAAGTCGGCTTCTGCGCATGCTGAGAAGGAAAAAAAAAATGAAAAAAAAAATTGGAATTTTTTTTGATTTTTTTTTAAAGATGGTGGCCCCCACGGACCGGCACCGACTGATCCGGTTGGGTGACATCATCGTGACGTCACCAGCGAGCCACTACCGGTTTGGGAGAACCAGTCCGAACCGGGAGGAACCCACCCCTGGGGAAGGGTATAGCTTTCTCAAACACATGATTTTGTGCAACTGTTTGAGTGAAGAAAGACTGATACGGACAGCTTCTGTTAACCAGCCATTCTCACCCAGCCTAACTTATCTCACAGAGTGGGAGGACATAGGGTAGCTATTGGTATGTGGGCAGCCTTTAGCTTCTGATAAAAAGTTGAGAAATACATTTAATACATAAATAATTGAAAACTTGCAGGCTGAATCCCTGTCCATCCTGACTCTTTGGAGCAGTTTGAGGAGGGGATAATTTCTTGGATCTGGGAGTCTGAAAATACCTCATTGCAGAAGCCAGTGGTGCACTCTCGCCTTAAGAAGTCCACCGTAGTCCCAAAGATGTGAGAAAGTTGGGAAAGGAAAGGGGACCTTGTTGGGTGCCACAGGGATCAGTCTTTCCCCACCTTCTATTAAACATTCATATAAAGTCACTGGGAGAGATCATCTGGCAACCTGGTGTTCATTATTCTCAGTAGGCTTTTCCATCACTACCTAGGCCAGACTGATGATGTTACTGAAGTCCTGTTCTGTTGTAGCTTTACAAGTCTAAGAGAGTCTGGATGGGTAACAATGCATTTAAATGGGTCCTGGAACGAGAGTTACTATCTGTGCATTTGGATTCTCTGTCTCCCCCAATGATATCTCTTGATGGATGACACCATTCATAAAGGAACAGGTTCATGATTTGACCCATGCTCCTGCTATAGCAGCAGGTGGAGGCTACGGCTGTAGTGGGTGGTATGCCAAGCTTTGGCTGATGTTGCATTTGTGGCCCTACATGGGGCAGGAGGAGCTCGCTGCAGTGACTCCTGTCCTTGTCACCACCTGCTGAGACTACTGCTGCAGGCTCTACATGGGGATGAATTTAAAGATCACTTGGAAGATGCAGTTGGTTCAGATTGCAGTGGCTGGTGTGCAGTACTCACCAGGATAGGATCACATTACACTAGGGCCCCATATTGGTTAGCAATAGATATTTGAGTAGAATTTAAAGTGCTGATACTAACCTATAAACCCTACATAGCCTGGCATCAAGTTACTTCAGGACCACATTCTCCTATTGGAACTGAACTGACTAATTCAGTCTACCTGAAAAAAACTACTACCAGTTTCCCATTTAAGGTACCAGGAGGTAAGGGTGTGTGTGTGTGTGTGTGTGTGTGTGTGTGTGTGTGTGTGTAGGCGCCTTCCAGTAGCAGTATTAATTCTTTAAAATAGTGGACATCTGGTTGGACATCCTACATTTATTGCTTTTCAAAAGCATCCCAAACAGCTCTTGAAGAAATGGGGAAAAAATTGGGTTATAACTTGTATTCCTTGCTTATTAAATGGTTTGTGGAATTCTTAAGTCTGTATTGATATTGTATATTTTATCTTATGAACTATCAAGAGTCCTTTGCCATTGTGGTAGTCTATAAATGTGGTGAACAGATGAATAAAATACTTCAATATTTTATACTGTTATATTTTACTTGGGGAAAAATGTATTACTGTTATTATATATATTTTTATTCGGTATTGTTTTCTGGGCCCATCTAAAAGTCCTGGATTTGTGCTGATAAAGTTATCTCATGGAGTCTTAGGATTTGCACACTCCATGACTCCAGAAATAGTCAAAGGCATAGCCAGTGAGAATCAGCACACCTAATACTAGAATCTGACATTAAAGAACTATGTTCAGTGTAATATATTAACAGTATTTTTAGTCAGCAAGCTGTGGTGGGTCCCTATCTCTTACTCCCAGTTTCTCCACACACAGTGAGAATTGTGAAGAGGTGGGTTGTTTTTTTCTGAACTCAGAGGAGATAAGGATTATAAAACAGTGCCTGGATGAATGGTACAATATCCCCTGGCACCAAGTATATATATCAGGGGTGGGTTCCTCCCCGTTTGGACCGGTTTGCCCGAACCGATAGCGACCCGCTGGTGATGTCACAATGATGTCACTGAACTGGATCGGTCGGTGCCGGTCCATGGGGGCCACCATCTTTTTTTTAAAAAAAAATCGATTTTTTTTTTAAAAAATTACTTTTTTAAAATTTTTTATTTTCTTCTGAGCATGCGCAGAAGCCGACTTCCGGCACTGTGCATGCGGTCGCCATCTTTTTTTCGGCTTTGTTTTTTTTTTTCTGGATTTTTTGTTACTGCGCATTTTTTGTTACTCCCACGAGGCGTGCCCACACGGCACGGGAGGGAGCGAACCGGCAGCGAGGTAAGTTGGAACCCACCCCTGATATATATACTATATAAGCATTTTCTTCTGGACGCAGACAGTCTCACAACCTTTATGTATTACTGTGAGCTAGATTTACATACCGTGTTTCCCCGAAAATAAGACATGTCCCGATAATAAGCCCAACAGGGCTTTTCGGGACATGCGTTGAAATAAGCCACCCCCCGAAAATAAGCCCCCCCATTACTTTCCGGGGGGAAAGGGGGGGGCATGCCGGGAGGCGCTCTTTTTGCTGCGGGCACTTTTTTGGCCGGGAGAGCGAGAGCAAGTGAGAGTCGAGGGCACGCACACCCCGCGGGACTGCCTCGGCTCCTCTGGGCTCTGCCTCTGCCAGCGTTTTCGCTTTTCGGGACATGCGTTGAAATAAGCCACCCCCCGAAAATAAGCCCCCCCATTACTTTCCGGGGGGAAAGGGGGGGGCATGCCGGGAGGCGCTCTTTTTGCTGCGGGCACTTTTTTGGCCGGGAGAGCGAGAGCAAGTGAGAGTCGAGGGCACGCACACCCCGCGGGACTGCCTCGGCTCCTCTGGGCTCTGCCTCTGCCAGCGTTTTC
>QLTV01002140.1:240660-271685 GCA_003457575.1 Thermophis baileyi
ATACCTTATACTCCTAAAGGTTCTTCTTAATATCTAACATTCTGTCTAAATATATCCACCTATCACCTTATTTCCATACATCCATGTCAATAAATACATATATCAATACCTGTTTTGATCTCTTTAAGAGCATAAGGCATAGATGAAGAATATAAGTTAAAGTGTAAAAACCACAAAGGTACACTGATAAGGTAAGCTGTAAAATGGATTTTTTTTTTTGTTGGATGTTATGTAGTGTTATGTTATGCTATGCTATGCTATGCTATGCTATGCTATGCTATGCTATGCTATGCTATGCTATGCTATGTTATGTTATGTTATGTTATGTTATTTTTGTATATATGGTTGTTTTTAATCTTGTTTTTAAAATTGTTCAATAAAAATTAATTAAAAAAAACAATTTAAAGCAATTAAAATAATACAAAAGAAAAATATATCATTTCTGAGTAAAATCATTGCTATGGATATTAATACAGGCAAGAAATGGGGCCCTTAACACATTTTGGGGCCCCAGGCCTGGGCATAGAATCAGGTCTTCACAGGCTTATGAAAGGCCAATAGAGTCAGGGTCATCTTAATCTCTGAAGGAAGAATGTTCTAGAGCTGTGATAGCGAACCTATGGCATGCGTGCCACAGGTGGCACGCAGAACCCTCTCTGCAGGCACATGAGCCATCACCCAGCTTAGCCCCACCGTGCATGTGCGTGTGCCTCCCGCCGGCCAGCTGATTTTTGGGTATCTGCCACGCATGTGGAGAGGGCGGGGCGCATTCCCAGGCTCCAGAAGCTTTCCTCGAGCCTCCAGGAGGGCGAAAACAGCCTCCCCCGGGCTCCGGAGGCCCTCCAGAGGCCAGAAACGGGCCCATTTCCAGACTTCCGGAACTTCCAGGAGGCCTGTTTTTCGCCCTCCCCAGGCTCCGGAGGCTTTCCTTGAGCCTCCAGGAAGGTGAAAACTGCCTTCCCCGGGCTCCGGAGGCCCTCTGGAGGGGGTGGGGGTCACGTGGGGGGTCACGTGCACATGCATGGGGGGAGCACGGGGGTCACGCATGCATGCATGGGGGGCGCACGGGGGTGTCACGCATGCATTGCATTATGGGTGCCAGCATGAGCGCGTGCGCTGTTTGCGTGCACGCACACTTTTGGCACGCAACGAGAAAAAGGTTAGCCATCACTGTTCTAGAGGGTAGGGGCTGTTCTGCCCCAGCTATGGACCCCACAGAACACAGCACACACAAAGTCTGTACAAACCTTAGTTTACTAATTAAGGACTACTAATAAGCTTTCTTAGCAGTCGTACAAACACAAATACAGTTTAAATTAGTCTTTTCTGAACACCGGCTGTTAATTCAACTTCATTAACAGCCAGCAAGAGTCCAAGGAATAATAACTGAATTCTGAGGAAACAGTCTTTTAAATAACAGTAATTTTACTGTGGTTGGGCAAAACACCCAGAAGCAATTTGCAGGAAAAATGACGAGAGAGAGAATAAGAGCCGATCAGACTTTTCTGGAATCAAGACACGAAGGAATATGAACCAAGTTGTTTCCTGCAATTTGGCTCAGTCATCGTCATCCCTTAAATAGGCTAAGGGAGTGGCCAATTAGTCCCAAGCCTTACTCCTGAGGAGACCTCCTCCCGAGGAGCCATTGCTGCCTTTTGGCAGCTCTGCGCGCCTGTGCATTGCTCTGCGCGCCCGTGCATTGAGAAGAGGCTCCTCCTCTTCTTCCTCTTCACTTATGGGAGCTTCTGGAGGTTCTGAAGGCCCTGGCTGAATCCCTGCCTCTGGCACCGAGTCCTCTCCAGCCTCCTCACTGTCCGACTCGGATACCAGCTGCACAGGCTGCTGGCAAATCACCACACCAGCCTCCTCGCTGTCGGAATCAGCTACCAGCTGCACAGGCCGCTGGCGGGCCACAACAGGGGCTATAGTGGAGAAGGCACATTTCCTAGTTTCTTAAAAGACCAGTATGGCCAATGAGTGGGCAGGCATTCCCTGTTATTGTATCCTTACTGGTCATATGTATCTATAAGAATATGTATATGAAGGTGCCTATTCAGTTGCTTGCTATTTAGACTCAGAACTGAAGTCTAAATAGCATTTCACTGAAAATGATATATGACACCTAGCCTTTTGACTGGACTAGCATAGCATTTTGTGACAGTATGATGTCACATCCTGAGTCCAGAGACTGCTCTTGGTGCATGAAACTCTTAACATATATTTGTACACTTTACAAAATGTGTGAATTAGTTCAGAACAGAGCCACGGTGGCGCAGTGGTTAGAGTGCAGTACTGCAGGCTACTTCTGCTGATCACCGGCTGCCAGCAGTTTGGCAGATCGAATCTCACCAGGCTCAAGGTTGACTCAGCCTTCCATCCTTCCGAGGTCGGTAAAATGAAGACCCAGATTGTTGGGGGCAATATGCTGACTTTGTAAACCGCTTAGAGAGTGCTGTAAAGCACTATGAAGCGGTATATAAATCTAAGTGCTATTGCTATTGCTATAGAATAGGGATATTGGGAAAATTCAAGTGAAAGCTGCCACCCAAGGAAGCAAAAATGCTTGAGGCATACATTGGCTAAGAGGAACATGACTGATAGGGCTATGCTAACTTTAGGCATGTTATGTGTCTCTTCTCTCTTGTTGCATGATCTAGAAATAGATTTCAAAAATAAATAAGATATGGAGAGTTAAAGTAGTGGGTGACTTTCTGACAGCACTGGTGTATCTCTTTTCCCTTGCTGTAACAAATTCTTGAATATCCAGGGGAGTGTATCATTCCATGCATACTTCCTGTGTTACATGCACCTAAGACAATTCTCAGATGAGGAAGTAGAACAATTACATGTCCAGACAACAGCTAGCAAACAGGAACAAACCTCAATGGAGTAGTGCGATTAAAAATGTAACTTACAAGAAGAAAGACATGCTGGATGTTTCCCACTGTCCTCCTTTGGATTCCATGAAATACTGAAAAAAATAAGAGGGGCTGAGAATCTAAAACAGAGGACATATAGGCATAGGCATCCCCAACAAATAGAGATTTTATCTGAATGATAAAATCTGTATTGTGATGCCATGATGGAAGCTTCATCCCTTATCTGTTTGTGTGAGATATCATGATGTAAGTACACAGGGAATGGAGTTTGTGTGAGGAACTCTTCCAGAGTTTCAGGCAATTCACAACACCTGGGAGCCCAGGGGAATCACCCTAACAGTGTCATTTAAGTCTGCCTCTCGCTGCTCTTTGAACTGACTGCAACTGCAGTTTTTTATACGACACATGTAACCATTACCAGCAACCTATTCCTCTGAACTATTTCCTGGAACCTTGGCTTGTTTCTGGATCTTCTGTGCAGAATTCTTGAGTGCCATGGTTTTATTTCCCCACTAGACTTCAATCTGATTTCATTTGACTCTGGAAGAATTCTTCATCTAAGCATGGGCATTTGCATGGAAGGGCAAGTGATGAAATACGCATTTGGCAGTCTTGACAAAAATTCCATTACATGTGTACTTGCATACAGAAATAACTGATTCTCCTTCACTTGGGTGGGTGTGTTTTGCTCTAGTCATAAACAGGACATTCTGCCAGAACAGTGGTGACACTCTGGCAGCAGAAAAGAGATACTGACAAAACCAAAATCATCTCTGCCAACACTGCCTTCACCTGAATCATGGTTGCTTTTTGAGTTTTATGTTAGGGAAAAGGGAAGCAATAACTTTCTAAATGCTTAATGTGAGCATTTGTTAGCACTCAACTGGGGTGACAGCTAAATGAAATGAGGCAGCACAGCCTCAGTGCTAGCTCCTGGAGGCAAACCATAGCAAAAAAACAGCATTTTCATGCCCCACTAACAAATGTTGCCTGGCATCTAACTCACTGCTGTGATAAATAAAAGGATGGGTTAAATGAACCTTGGTCTGATCCACAAAGGAAATTCTCATCTTATTATACTCCAAATGATAAACTGCCTTCTTGTAAATGCTTATTGATTTGTATTTTCCATCTGTTTTTCTACCTCAAAAAGTTATGACTAGCACATGCCCCAAATATCTAGCCTTTAAGTTAGGAATCCAGATCTGGAGCTATATTATTTAAACTGTTGACTACAAAGAAAGGTTGGAAGGAAGTTGTTCTAATTAAGGCTTATCTGACCTTACTGAACAATTGGAAAGATAGTTGTTTGGTTTGGTTTCTAAAACTCTATTATAGCATAACACTTTTCTCTCAGGATAGAAAAAAGGTAGCCTGGTTGTAGTTTCAATGGTGATGTGTGTGTGTGAGCACTCAGCAGGAAATCTTCCAATCCAATTCAGTAATTACTGTAGAATACATTAGACTGAATGAGGTCGACAGAGCAACTTCTGTCTCTATTTGCATCTTTAAGCATTTTATGCTGTGTAACAGGGGAAACTCTGAAATATACTCTGATTCTTTACACAAATGAAAGATAGAGAACCAAACTGCCCAAGAATATTAGAATAATTCTCCTCTTTTTAATAACATCATCCCCAAGCAGTCTGCAGCCGGGGTGGGTTCTGACTTACCTCGCTGCCGGTTCTCTTCCTCATGTGCTGCGTGAGCGCATGCGCGCACATGCAGAGTGCTAAAAACAACTTCTGCGCGTGCGCAAAGCAAAAAACAGCTTCTGCGTGTGCGCAAAGCAAAAAACAAGATGGCGCCGCCAAGAGAGACAGTTCGGGGACGTGTCCAGCCGGCCATCGCTGCCAGTTTGGCGAGTGGGGGGAAATTCCCGCTACCAGTTCTATAGAGCCGGTCCAAACCGGCAGGAACCCACCTCTGGTCTGCAGATATATTCTTCCAACTGGATGTGTTGGATTTTCCTGGATTTTCCTGGATTTTCCTAGAGATTCTTTGCCATGTTGAGAAATCTAGTGGCTCAAGATGTGAAGGCCATTCAAAATGGAGAAAAAGTTAGTCTGTAACATAAATAAGCAACATGATGTCTGTGGGCATTTTTGTCTTTGGGCCTATCAGATTGTGTCCCTCAAATTAAACATGAAGCTAACCTATAAAATAAAGTATCTGTCACTTGCATACTATTTATTTAAACTGGTTTTGGAGCCCACATAGTCCCATTGGCATGGTAGAAGGCATCTTGGGAACTTAACAAATCAAATAGGAGTAAAAGTTAAGAAAAAAATCATTATCATCCAGAAGAGAAGTTATACATACAACAAACAGACAAACAAACAAAAAGCCTATAGGTTTTAGCAACCACCAGGAAGGCTTGTGAGAACAGTGAAGTTTTCAAAGACTTTTAGGGAGGATCAGATCCGATGACAGAGACAGACATTAACTATTGGGTGGTCTTCTAGGTCAACCCCATTAAAGAGCATTGCAATAGTCCAACCGTGTGGGGTACAAGTTAAGGTACAAGTGACCATGTTGAGGATTGTTTAATCTAGGTAGAGATGCAACTAGATAGAACTGTAGGCCTTCTTGGCCATAGTTGTCATCTGCTTTTTGGAATGGTATGTGGGAATCATCTTGGAAGACAGGAGGAACAGCCACATCCTAGACAACATTGTAATAAATGAAATTTGAGTTTAAAAGAGGAGGGGTAGTGAAAGCATTTTAGAAGGGACCCTCCCTAGTTTTCAAAGGAGTAAATGTGAGGAACGGATCTTGTAAGTTTTGTAAGGTTTTGAAATGTAACCTTACAATACCATAGAGATGATAGAGATAGAGTTAGTACTCCTGGCTGTGATTCTTGTCTGATATATTTGAGTAGCAGCTGTGAATTCAAGAAAACCTGCAAGTTCTTCACCTGTAATAGAATGTAGGAATGGCTTTGAGGAAAAGGTGGAAGGGATTTTGCCTAGAAAACAATCAGACAAGAGAGGCAGGAACTCCTACTAGCTTAGTGGTCAGAGAAAGAAACTTAAAAAGAACCCATCCTAATGTATTAAGAAGTTAAGTAGTGGCAGGAAGTTCTGTACTTTTAACAATGATGTTAGCCCTCCTGGGTAAATCAGACAGAAAACATGACTAAATGACCTAAATTTACTTGATTGTAAGGCTACATTAACAGTTTTCTACTTGAGACCTGAAAGATTGATTCAGCCCTTCTGGGTAGATAGACAGCCAGATAGACAGAACTTTATTTCAGTCACTGACCAATAAAAATACAATAAACAAAATGAACAACACAAAACTATTCCCTAACAACAAGAACAATTAGCTCTTTCAGGTATATCAGCCAGTAAATATAACTAGATGAGCTAAATTTACTTTATTGTAAGGCTACATTAACAGAATCTTGCAAGTCTAAAAGTATAAAACTTTCTGCTGCCATTTTTAACTGCATGATACTTTAGGGCAGATCCTGTCTAAGTTTCTTTGTCTGAAAGTTAAGATACTGGAGGCTCCTGCCATGTTGTTTGTTTCCTAGACAACATATCTTTCCCTCTTTCCCCAAGGTCACTCCCATATTCCGCTGCATCATCATCATCAGTCTCAAATGGGGAAGTGCCAAAATGAAGCTAACCCCACTAAAGTTGGAATGTCTTCAGAATTATTTGGACTATTAACCCAAAGGGTTGCTCATATCTGATTTATGAAAGAGGCAGTTTGCTCACCTGGAGCTGCTACTTCACCCTCCCCCACCTAATGTAAATGTCACCTTCCCTCAAAATTCAAGAAGAAGAGGTAGGGTTTCAACAGCTGGGTTGCAATATTGGACGACAACAACAACATATATCAAAATTATCTGCATTTTTGCTGACATCTAGTGATTCCCTGGATTTTTATAACTCACTTTTGTAATTTATGTAAAATAGAAGTTGATATTCCGATTATTCATCCCTAACTGCAGTAAATGGGACAAAAGCACAAAGCAAAGGATTGCTATTGCTTACTGAAGATAAATACAAAATTTTATAAACTTCTAAAGAACATCATGGAAATGCTGTCAGTCTTTATTCACATAAGAACCTGATGTTAGTTAACTAAGCTGGCCATGGTGAAAAAGACAAGAATAGACCAGAATACTTGAGATAAGATAGTGGTTGATGTTTTCTATATAATCTCTTCTTCTCCTATATACTTTACAATTAATATGAGAGCCAGTTTGGTTTTGTGATGAAGGCACCAGGCTAGAAACTGGGAGATTGTGAGTTATATAGTCCTACCTTAGGCATGAAAACTGGCTGGGTATTTTCAGCCTATTATTGTCTCATCCCACTAAAGATGGTTGTTGTTGTGGGGAAAATAGAGAGGAAGGAGTACTAGATATGGTTGCTTTCTTGAGTTTTGTTATGAAAATAATAAGGGCAGGATTTTTAAAAAATATGCAGGAAAAGAAAGTATTCAGCAATGATGTTAGAAAATCATCCATCCATATTTCTTTAGGGTATGACTCCAAGTGTTTTTCATTCTTCATTCATGGCATTGGATCATTTTGATTCTTGCTGCACAGTTCAGAAGAGGTATTATAAGAATTCAGTCAAATGCCAAGACATAGGATTCTTTTTGCAGAAAAATAAGCATTTGTTCAAAGCAAACATGCATATTTTACTTGGTAGAGTAAGAACAGGAGAAATGATGTAGATCAATGGTTTTGCATTCAGAAATTTCCAGGTTCAGTTTCCAGCATCATCAGGAAAATTAGGGAAGTTCTCAACATCACCAGGAGAATTTGGGAAAAAATCTTCAAAGGAATCCAATTCACTAAGGAAGAAGAAAACAACTCAGTACCCTTCCTGGGTATCCTGATCTGCAGAGACCACAATGGCAAATTAGAAACACAAGTATATCAAAAAAACCACCCACACCAATCAAGTGCTCCACAACCAAATTAATAACGTAACCACAAGAGAAGTAATGTAAGAACTCTATTTAGACAAGCACAGACACACTGCAGCAATCCTGAACAGCAGAAGAAGGAAACAGATAATCTATACATCATTTCCCAACAAAATGGATAGCCATGCAACTTCAGCAAAACTTGCCTGACTTAACCCAATATAGCACAACCAACACAAACTGTAAAAGGATAACACCATCATACATCAAAAACATCTCAGAAACTATCAACAGACTATTACAACCACATGGAATCAGCATAGCACACAAACCAAGTAAAGCCCTCCAAAACATCCTAATTAAACCAAAAGACCCAGACTATGCAAAAGAGATAATCAACAAGTCAAAAAGGGAACAAAAAAGACCAAAAGAACTGAACTGAAGAAGCTTCTTTAAGAACCAAAATATTTTCAAAGAAAAAAAAGTCCAGTTGCCTTTGGAAAAGGGCCTGACCCAGATGATTGAGAATCCCTGTAGACAAAAAAGACCAAAACACCTCTCACCAGCCATCAGCACAAGATGAGCATAGATTAACACTAAAATTAACATCAGACCAACAAACAAGAAGTAAACAATACCCCCATCACGGAATTGCCAAACAAGCTAAAAGTAAAAAGCCAAACAACCAAACAACCTCCAAGACCACTCCGACCAACATTGACAGGGCAAGCCACCAGAATATAAATTGAGAGCAAATCCCACTCCTTACTAGCATGGTTGATGTTACCTAGTTTGAGTAATGAAACATCTGGAAGAAAACAATGAAGCTCAGAGAGCATCAAGAACCACTGAGACAATACTGTCACGGTAAGTTATCTTTCCATGTCCCTTTCTCTTATCAGCTATTCTTTTCAGTACTGTCAGCTGTCTCAAGTCTTTATTCATCAATTGTCTAGTAGGTAAGAAAATATACGCTGAAGTCACTGAAAAAGGTACCAAGATGTAATTTAAATTCTACTTTCCAGATTGCTTCCTAGTACAGTAGTTACTTAAATGTTGCATGCCCATTGTTCCACTCCTTAGCAGCTTGCAAGTGTCAGTGATATGACAGCTCCTGCTCTCAGGTTATGTTCTAAACTACACAGTGAAAAAGATGCATGTATGTGTATGTATGAGAGAGTGTGTTGTGGTGTATGTGTGTGTGTGTGTGTGTGTGTGTGAGAGAGAGAGAGAGAGAGAGAGAGAGAGAGAGAGAGAGAGAGATATGAGTTACCACAAGCAATCAATTATTGCAGTGAGACCGGATAATGGAGTAGTGACAGTTGAAGGAAGTCTTAAGACATGTGATCTTTTAGTTCCTTCTTTGCTCAAGTGTAAGTATCGGACAGCTTAGCTAATACTAAGTGATTGTTCAGGAGAAACAATGACTGAGAACAACCTTAGTAGTAAAAGTTTCTGAGTGGATTGTTTTCCACATTTGAAAAAAAGTAAAAAAAAAAGCCAAACCCTTATAGCATGCAATTTAACTTTTTTTCCAAACTTTTCCAGATGGTTTGGATACTAATTAATAGGATTGTACAAAACATTGATCTGAAGATTTGATTAGAAAGTTTAAATTGAATAATCCATTTGAATCAAATCTTCTGATTAAAGCAGATGCTTTTGAAAATTTGAAGATGCCACGGATTTTTCCATATGTGCATACACATGCATTTTTATTAATCTGAATCTTTGAAGCAAATCAAATTGTGTATTTAAATTGCATCTGGACTAGTTTGTGCACCTGAACCAATGATAAATAAACATTAATTACACACACACACAAGACTCACATACAAACATATACATACATACACTTTCCAGCCTGATGTCATCTGTTTTAGGTTAATAATGAAAATATGAAAACTGACCAATCGTGTTGCCAATTTATTATCTCACCAGTTCTGAAACTGAAAACCATTTATAACACATTTAGAGCAATTAAATTTAGCATATCAGGTAATTGTCCAAACATATTGTGATCCCAACTCCCACTATTCCCTGTTGGTATGAACATTGGTCATGCTGTCTGGAATTATTTGGAATTATAGACCCAGTCAGAATTGTGGTCAGACATTAATTCTATTGCAATAATAATAATAATCTATAGCACATTGTACCAGAAGGCAGGTGGTGGAATGAACTACCTTTTTGCATTCTATGCATTTAATTTTCTGTTGCATAAGTAAATTATTTCTTTTTTTAATCCTGGATCTACTGTTAACCATATTCAGTAGATGATAACAAGTTCTAATATTATGGGGAAATGTGTTCCTGTATACTATCTAATCTTTTATAAACATGTCATCCCCTGGTACAGATATGGTTTTTTTGCAGTTCTCATTGGATTTGTACCCAAAATATACTTAGCACCTGATGCTGCAACCCTATAGATTTGTGTTTAGGAGAAAAATAGTTGCAAAATTAACATGCAATAGTCTGTTGTTGATCTTTCGGCTACTAGTCTGAGAAACATCATTTGGAAAGAAAAATAATGCCCTTGGTTGCATGCATCCAATCCCATAATGTACATTTAATTGCTCACCATCTATCATCCACTCTCTTCATTTATTTACAAGACACATTTTGATTGTTTTGTTTACTGCTTACTGTGTTTATTACTTTCATAGGAAAATGTGATGTGATATATTTTGTATCAAGGTCACTGCTTTGATAATCTTAGTGGATATACTTCACCCATGCAGGACTGGTTTATAATGAATTCAAACTAGTTGCATACTGAGGCATCCTTTCTCCTCCAGATGGAGGCCCATTATAATGTGTCATTGGCAATGTGCTAAATAAATAACATTATCCACTGTAATACTTAGTAATTATGGAAGATGGAAGAAAGGACACGGAAAAGTTGTTCAGGTTGCTTGTTTCATCCAGTGGTTAATATGATGCCAATAAGCAAGGATAAAAGTGCCTGTTGAATGTCAGTAACACAGATGACTATAGATATGGCAATTGGCAGCTCTTGATTCCCATCCAGCAATATAATTATTCATGCAGAATCCAGGACACCCTATATATTTATAGCAAATTCATTCTTACTGAATGTGAATCTTGATATAGCCAAAATGTCACTTGTAATAAATAAGAGGGAAGAATCAATCAGCTTGTGGCGATGCCAAGATTTGCAGAAGTTAAAAAAAGAAAACTCTGAAGAAGATGCATATATGAATAAAAATGAATGAGTGAGTGAAATAGCTGAGGGGAGTGGGAAGAGCCTTAAACTCTTGGGTATAGGGAAGGCCCAATTAAGATTGATTAGTAACTGATGAATGCGGTGGAATGCAAAACTAGGAAGGGAGAACAGAATCCAGGCTACTTGAATTTTGGAACAAAAGCTTAAAGGTATCAGATGTCTGGATTAGGCATTTATATAATTCCTGTAATCACTCATCCAAGTTGTAGGTAAAATGTGCAAAAGAAAGAAATAATTACCCTTCTGTGTTCTCCTCAGGTAGCTTGTGACAACACTATATCAATGGCCAGGATTGTTGGTCACAGGCTGGATCTCAGGCAATAGCCTGAGGCTCACTATTAAACAGAACCAAATCAAATCAAATTTCATGCATTCCTTTGTTATATCCAATTTGCATTGATGCTCTTGCTTTTTCATGAGCTCTTGCTATCTTTATGCCAACGTCTGATAGCAAATTGACTTCCTGCAACAGTTTCTCAAGAATTTCTTTAGAATTTGATCCAATCAGAATTCTGTCCATCATAACATTAGCTCAATGAAAAGCACAATCTCTTGCTATTAAATGTGTAGCTGAGTTATCTAGTCATCTATGCATTCTAGTCTTTACTGTCATTCCTGCAACTGCATCTTTGTGCAAAGATGCAGTTTTATGTGGAGTGCAAAATGACTGTGTGTGTGTGTGTGCGCACACACACAAATTATAGCAGGTTTTTTTCATCTCTAGCAAGACTTCCAGTCCCTGCAGTATATATGATTTGTATACTGTATATTCCTTGCTTGTGGTATCAGAAAATGTGCAGTGTTTTCCTTTTTAGGTCATGTGCATTCAGGAACTGCAAATATTCATTTAAGATTTCTTTCCATTTTAACCTATTTTCTTTTACATTTGAGCATCCTTAAAGTATAAGGGCATAACATATGTATCCTACTTTGTGGGAAGAAAAAAAAACCCCTATGTTAGTGCACAAAGCTATTCTGTTCTAAGTTATTCGAGGCCAAATTGACCTTATTGTGCTTGTGGTAGACTGACCACTATCATTAACAACAAATGCTGCATGTGGTATGGGAATGATTAAGGCTGGTAAAGTAATCTATACATCAGCGGTTCTCAACCTGTGGGTCGCGACCCCTTTGGGGGTCGAACGACCATTTCACAGGGGTCGCCGCGCACGTTAGCCTGCCATTTTGGTGCCACCGTCACTACAGAGTGAAAAGGTCCCGGTTCGGCCGTGATTGCGGGTCGCCGGACAGCTGGTAGCCTGGACGCCGCCATTTGGGTTCTTCTACCCTCTGCGCATGCGCAGAATGCTTTGCGCATGCGCAGAGGGTAAAAGAACCCAAATAGTGGCATCCGGGTGGGTGGGCGGCGCCTCGCGCTACCTTGGTGACCGGGGGGTCGCAGGGCGGTCGCAGCATTAGAAAGGTTGAGAACCACTGCTATACATTATCTATTTTACTAAAGGTATTACAAATGATGGATGGAAAAAAATCAATATCTCTAAGCCCATCTGGTTATGACTAAAGTATATGGAAGATTATGAGTTGGAAAATAGAATAAGTAATAAAAAATGAATGAAGGAATGAAGGAAAAAATGTTATGTACTTATAAATCTCAGAACAATCCTGAGATTTAAACTGCTTGTTTTCTTCAAATGGATTAGCAATGAGGTCAGGCTGATGCTTTGGCCATCACAGGCCCTTTATATCCATGCAGAGATTTAAGAAAGTGTGTTAGTGTACCTTGGTAGACTGCTTGTTATAAATGTAAAAGTGTATGAAGAAATTGTAAGATATCCTGGAAGAAGGAGAGTGGGCATTAAGTGGTCTGTTGCAAGAAATACAATAAAGGTAAATAGTTGCGAATAGGAGGATGCTTCTACCCATATGGAACTGGGAATTAGACATGTCTTGAGAAACATAAAAGTAAGCAGAATGTTGTGGGAATGAGTAAGTTAAAAAGTGTGCATGTATAAAATAAGAAGAGATCGGATAAACAATGAATGGGAGCTGAATGAGGATTTAATGGATATGTGAATGATATATGTTAGTTTGGTTATATGGAGAAAATGAATTAAAATTTAATAGCAAAACAAAATGTATGAAAGAAGAGTGAATGGCTCAAGAAGCAAAAGAACCATTCCTCCTCATGGTTTTATGAATTTAATGGGCTTTTGAAAACAGGAGGTAAGTAGTTTAAAAACGTTCTTGTACATATCAAAATTTGAGCATGATGTATGATGTAATGGGAATAAGAACAGTTTGTGAGGATAGAAAAATATGTGTATGGAGATTCTCAGTCATCCAGGTCATGGTTGTCCCAAAGGTGCTTTTTTTAAGAGGCAACTGGATTTTCTGGTTTTTCTTTGAAGATGTTTCACTTCTCATTCAAGAAGCTTCTTCAGCTCTGACTGGATAGTGGGGAATGGAAGGATTTATACTCCTTGCAGACAGCTGGTCATTTGCATTCTTTTAGTGGGTCGTTAAGGTCACCTGGAGGTTTATCTGTGTCATCAGGGTCCCCTGAGTGGTGCAAATTGGTATGGAGCCTTCTTGGAACTGTTGAAAGGACTGTGTTGTAGATTGGAGATAGATGATGTTATATCCCTCCCCCTCTGTTGAAAGAGTGTTGTTCAATTTTGACATAAATGGCCTCTTTGACCCTTCTTTCAAACCAGCGATCCTCTCTGTCCAAAATATGGACTTTGGGAATGAAACAAAATATTCAATGAAAAATCATTTAAAAAAAACATTGAAACTTGGCTGAGTTCCTTAAGATATGGAGGGAAAGAGTATCTATATATAAAATATATGTTAGTATCACTGTGATACATTCCACATGGTGGCCATTGATTGCACAGTGGCAAACTGGATATAGTTTTGATTTATACCGTAGTAGTTTGGGGATGGAAAAATCTAATGCTTTCCATCAGCCAATGGCAAAGGGTTACTGGAGTTGTTATCCAGTTATTATACGGCACTCTGGATCATTGGTTCTTTATATTAACTTTCTTTATACCTATGAGCAGTGATTTTTAATTATTGCCTCCAATCCGCTCCTCATAATTAATTGGTTCACACCAACATGTTTTATTTGCATGAAGATGAAAAGTCTCCAAAGATTAAAAGTGCATGAAATTCAAGACAAAGGTGAAATGGATGCTGTATTTATTCCTAATTCTTTGCAGCAGCAGGTATGTGTTCTTGGACTTACATCGATCATAACAATAATGAAATTTTAAATAGGAAGACATATGCTAGCAAGGAGTCTCACCAGTTTACCTACTTGTATGAATCTACCAAGAACTGAAACGTGATCTAGCTGTGAATTTCTTAAATGTTTCCTTTCTTCATATATTCTGTTTTCCCTAAGTCATTAAAATGGATAAGAATCCATTTTGGAAAGACAGGCGAAGGAGAATGACTCTGGTCAGGCTGAGGCATTTTGGACATGGAATTTTGCCAAGGGCAATTAGCAAGCAGTATGAATCTTCCTTACCTGCTGACAGACTATCTGCACAAGTGATGCTACTTGTCCTGTGGGTTACAGAATGGTAGTTTAGCCTGTCCAGTTTCACTGATGTTTGCTTGATTGAAAGGGGTTGGATTGGGCTATTACAAAAACTACATTTAAGAAAGTGCTCTTAATCCCTGTTTTATGAGGCACTCATGAGAAGGCAGCTCGTTTCTTGTGAGGAATTAGCAGTATCAGCAGTTACCGAACAAAAACACATTTGCAACCTATGGCCTAAACAAATTCAAATTGAAAACAGCAAATAAAGGTGTTTATGAACTGCAGAGAATCTATGTAAAGAACTTAAACTTAGGTTGAAATAAAAACAAAACAAGCTATTGCTTTTATATCATTTTGCTTCTCCTTTTTCCTAGTCCATTACTATATACTGTACTGTAGCTTGTTTTCATAGTCACCATGCATGGATGACCTTTATTATGCTTGATTCAGGCACATCCAGTTCTGAAAGAATGATAAAGTCTTATTAAACTGTAATTCATGATATTTATTTCTTTCATTTCATAAATTTTGCACAAAACCAGGTTCTTAATATATCCACACAGTAGATTTGATTTACCTCAATTAGTTGGGCATGTGGATACATTAAATCAGTAGTATTTGTATCTGTTAAATCAATATGGATTTAAGGTGTAGGTATCTGGTGAATTGTAGCAAAGCACCCAAACATTTATGTCCAAGAAATAGAGGTAATTTCATCCAATGGGTGCTTACAGTGAAGTCACTATTAAGTGAAATGATAATAACTAATAACAATCTTCTGAATCTGTCAGAATCTAGAATATACCAAACTGCTAACTGCACTAAGTAGTATTTGTGCATGGGTGTAAATGTAAGCAAATAAGATATAAGTGCATCTATGTGAACTAATAATAATCAACACATATCAACAATCAACACACAATCAGCAAATAAAGTGTGACATATAAATTATTTTAGGAAGACCCAAGGCCTGAGCAGTTCACAATTCTTGATATATTTGAGATATTAGTGATACAGCCAAGGAAACATGTGCATCTTTAATACTCAGCAATTAATTCAGAGTCTTATTAACATTGTTGTTTGCTTCAATCCAAAATGTGGCAATAATAAGACAAGTCCGAACTGTTTGAGTTTATATTCCAGTTCCTGAATAGCATCTTCAACAGCAAGGCAACTGCAATCAATTTTTATGAAATATTCTTTGATTAAGCATTATTTAGTTTATTGTAGGAAACTCATTTTAAGATCAGAGGAAATAAATTTCAAGTTATTTAAGCATCCTGCCTCTGGCTTTTTATCTTTTTGTTAGATGTATATTCTGGCTTTCATGCAGGAGCAAAAGGGAGCATACATAATGCCCTCTCCTCTCATCTTTTGCTACAGTATTTTGCAGCAAGTATTTGAGGAAAGTTGAGTGGAGAGAGACTTACTGGCCCAAAGTCATCAGTGAGCTTCTATGGTTGAGGCTAGACTAGAAACTATGTCTCCCTGGTGCCAGTCTAATTTTTTAATTGCCGTATCACACTAGCTCTCTTGGCTTTCCCGGACATGACATTCAAGCTCATTATTCCAAAAAGCATATAAATAACCAGAGCCAAATTTATCAACTCCTTTCAGTTCCTGATAAAAATGGGTTACAGCTTAGAAACTTGAAATGATTCCTTCAAAGTTTCCAATCAACTGTACAGCAATTTATTAGCAGCAACCCCAGTTTAGTTCCACTATTTTCAGTAGTATGCATTACCTCATAGCCTGAGTAAGAAGGGCCCACCCTTGGATATTCTTTACCCCTGGTCTTTTGAAGAGATAAGAGGGGCTCTCTCACCTAGGCCTGGAGCTGGTGGTAGGCAGCTTTGAATCAACTTTGAAAGGGTCACTATTTGGGAGCCCCACTTTGTGAGTGGAACAAGGGCCACTTTATTTTCATGAGGCAATTTTGCAATAATATTATTTGTATGGATGAAGGTGTCCCAATTAGGGTAAATATGGCACTGGGGGGGTGGGGTATTAACAAGTAAGAAACAAAATGAGCCATATGCCTGTATGACTTCGGACAATAGTATTTGAAGGAACATTTAATTGTCTATGTTCCTATCCATACCCTAAAATCATCTAAGGATGGCTTGCTCTGAATGCCCATCCATGCTGAAATGTGGTATGTGAATATTTTCTGTGGTAGCAGTATATCCTCAAGGCTTTAGTTCAATATCTTTTTGTAGTTTTAATTACTTGGTGAATCTCATGTTACATTTCTTTTTCTTTTTGTAAATTCACCATTTTTTTCTTTTTCTTTTTAATGTGAAACAGTTAACATTCCCACAAGGTCTGGCCTATTTATTTAATAAATTCCAAATAGCATCAAAAGCACTTTCACCAGAATCTTGGTCATTCAATATTTTACAGTGTCCTGTATCTGTTAATAAATTTCTTAATCAAAATCTTGCTAAGTCTTTGCTATTGTTTTAGAATCTTTAAAAAATATTTTTTTTCTCTTTGCTTTGGTTTCTGTAATTCAAAAGGAAAGCCATGAACAATATTTATGTCTTTGAGTATATCTTTTAGAAGACTTAATAGGAAGCACAATGGGTATTCTAATGGAAGTGGATTTGTGATGTATCTTTTTTTCAATCATATGCACAACAGTGCAACATTTTTTTGCTGAAAACACAACTTAGCTTTTTAAAGTTGCCTCTTATTTGCATACTGTTTCATGAAGTTTTCAGTTAACCTCTTACATTGTTCTTTTTGAATTGTTTTTTCCACAATAAATCACAAAAATGTTTATTTCTAATATACTAAAGTCAATGAACAGGTCCAAGTCTATTTTGCATATTTGTACAATTGTACAGTAGAAAGAAAGAAGAAAAGATCAACTAACTAACAAATGCCCATGTAAAAACATTATTTCCCATAGAGACAGTTTTTCTCCTAGACAATATGAATAAGTGACTGACTGGATATATTTAGACTTACAGCCACATTGGAATTAAACCAGAAGGAAAAAGTAAATACAAAAATTTTCATCATTGAAACTACAAGCACATTTTGCAATAATGTGGTTGTAGGGCCGAGGTGGCGCAGTGGTTAGAGTGCAGTACTGCAGGCTACTTCAGCTGACTGCTAGCTGCAGTTCAGCGGTTCAAATCTCACCGGCTCAAGGTTGACTCAGCCTTCCATCCTTCCGAGGTGGGTAAAATGAGGACCCAGATTGTTGGGGGCAATATGCTGACTCTGTGAACCGCTTAGAGAGGGCTGTAAAGCACTATAAAGCGGTATATAAGTCTAAGTGCTATTGCTATTGCTATTTTAGCTCAAAATTTATAATCAGAGTTTTAGACCTTTTGATTTAATGCAAGGTGCTTTACATTCATTGAATTATTCATTTCTATACCACTTATGAGGCAAAACCTTTGGTATTCTAATTTTATAGTTGGAGAACACAAAAACATTAGAATCCAGTTTAAACAGACTTAATATCTTGAAAGACAGCCTGGAATTTCAGTCTCTGCTTTGAAATTACACATGTAATCTTTTAATTGCTTTTTTAAATTGAATAGATCAAATATCCTTTTTGGTTGCCTGTGAATCCTAAAGCCAACCTTTGTTATTAAAATATCAGAATGAACTATCATAGGATAAGCATTCTTACGATACTGTTCTAGATGTATAAACTTGGGGTGGAGTGGGCAGAGATTATTTTATTTTTATTGCTTTTGGGGGCATGGAGAAAATTATGCAGCAAACAGAACACATAAACAACAAAGGAAAACTCATTTACTACACAGCCATGAAATTGGCTATCTCAGTGCTCATAAATTTAAAACCACTGGACTGATTTCCTTCAGACCTGATACGTGATAATGTGCACTGTGGTAAAGCTAATAACTCGCTTGAGAGGCAGCTAAGTTATGGCAGATGAGTAAATTTGTTTTATTCATAGAAATCTTCTCTCTTAAGCTTAATTTCTGTGTTATGCCTATAACTCGGAATGTAATCACTTTCTTATTGATTAGCAATTTTCTGCTTTTGCTCCAGTATTTCTTCATAGGATTTTCTGTCGCTATGAGCCAAAGAGCTGTGCCCATCACAGCTTCCAACACTAAAGATTATGAAACTTCACAGTGATTAACATACAATCACCTCCCCCATCTCAACCCTCAGGCTTTGAAAAGGCTTCAGGGAAGAGCTATTTTCACTTCCTGTGTAAGAGTTTTCCTAATGGAAAACTATGCACAAAGAAATGCATGCAAAGCACAAATGACTCTGTACACTAAAGAGTTGCAAATTTTGTCTTCACACAAAAAAATATTCTTGAGAATCAGCTGGAGACTAGCTTTTGATGATGTAGATCTCTTTTCTCTTACTAATCTTTGGTTTACTTTTCTCTTGAAAACAATCAGACTTTAATTCTTTCAGGATTATTTCTAATTCTGGACCTCAAGTTTGTGAATGTGTTTCTGGCAGCAAGATGCTCAGTTTTAAAAATGAGATTAATACAGAGATGATTACAATAATCAAATCAAATCATATGAAATCAAATCTTTATTACAATCATAGAGCAGCATAAGGAGGATGGGATATAGACAATTAAAAAGCATAAAACATAATTTTATTTAATAATTTAAATAAAATTTAATAAATTTAAAAATACGACTTCAGTAACAGAGTTGTTAATGCCTGGAATGCACTACCTGACTCTGTGGTTTCTTCCCCAAACCCCCAAAACTTTACCCTTAAACTGTCTACTGTTGACCTCACCCCATTCCTAAGAGGTCTTTAAGGGGGTGCATAAGCACACCAGCGTGCCTACCGTCCCTGTCCTAATGTTCCCTTTTATTCGTATCCATTTTATGTATTCATAATTATGTTTATACTTATATCTGTTATCTAATACGTGCCTGATGAAATAAATAAATAAAATAAAATAAAATAAATAAATAATTTAATAATAATTTTAAAAGATAAAACACACACACACACACATACACACAAGAGTCTGCAAAGGATCTAAAGGGAGGAGTAGATAGTAGGGGAGCATAAAGGTTACTATGTTGCAGAGTATATCTATCAAATTACAGAATACTCTATATGACAAACTAGATGCTTATTTAGTCTAGTAGGTCATCTGATGAATTTTAACTGCTGTTGCACAGAATCTGGCACATTATATATTGCAGCAGTGTTGGTATCTGAAAGTAACAGGCAGGTATAGAATTGCCTGGTACACCCTGGGTATTTCTACACTAATGGTGAAAGAAGGCTAACATGATATCTGTATAATGCAGGCACTGTAGAAGTACATTTTCTGTTATTTCTGTGTGTCCAGAGTCACAAGATCATTGTCTCTATGGGTAAGGAGTCTCCCAGTATCAACCTTCAAGGACAGCTGAGAGTAGGGTATAATGTCATGCCAGAGTAAAGGACCCTGTAGTGTTTAGGTACTTGGGGATTAGTTAAATATGCCACAAGAGATATTATAACAATAGTAATTATTTTAATAGTAGTTTGTATTTCCTTCATTTAAATCCATTTTGGCATTGGTTTAGTATAATTAACCATCTTTCAAAAGTTGGGACAATGAACTTTGGCCACCCTGACCATAATTTTCTGAGGACTTGCAGATAGTTCTTGCAAAAAACTATGGGATCAAGTAAAATGGATTAAAACCCCATAAGGGGTGCTTCTTCAGGCATTTATGTGGAAAGAATTGAGCAATTCTATTGCATCTTCTATTTCTCTGGTGCCTTCTAATGTAGTCCAGTCCTCACAATGACATATCTTTGCTGCACTGTATTCCCCGTGTGATGATAGATGTGACACAAAGACTCCCAAATGTTAGAAAGTGGACTAATGCAACCAGGGGTGGGTTCCGGTTTTCATCGCTGCTGGTTTGCTCAGTGGTGCGCCGCATGGGCACGCGCGCGACAAAGCTTCTGCGCATGCGCAGAAGCGAAAAACAAGATGGTGGTGCCTATGGCGCCACCGAAAAAACCAGCTCGGGGGCGTGGCCAGGCTGCTGTTACTGCCAGTTCGGAGAACCAGTCCCTATTTTTACTACCGGTTCTATAGTACTGGTCCGAACCAGCAGGAACCCACCTCTGAATGCAACTACATTTACATGGAGTCCTCCTGAAGTGAAGTAACTGTCTGAGAAGGCCTCTGAGTGAAATAGATATGGAAAGAAATATCCACAATATTTCTGGAATTTAAACAGGAAGATACATATAAAAATTAGAACTTGAGTAAACATGCTACTTTTATGCAGAGATTTACAGTGCATTCAGAAAGTATTCAGACCCCCTTCGTTTTTGTCAATTTTGTTATGCTGCAGCCTGATTCTTCAGTTGTTGAAATTCATTTTTTTCTCATTAATCTACACTCAGTGCAGATTGACAAAGTAAAAACAGAATTTTAGAAATGTCTGTAAATTTATTAAAAATAAAAAAAACTAAAATATCACATTGGCATAAGTATTTAGACCTTTTGCAACAACACTTGAAATTTAGCTCAGGTGAAATGTTTCTACACCTTGATTGGGGTCAACCTGTATAAAATTAAATTGATTGAACATGATTTGGAAAGGCACACCTCTCTATAGAAGGCCTCACAGCTGACAATGCATACTGTAGCAGAGCAAAAGCCATGAGGTCCAAAAAACTGCCTGCAGAGGTCAGAGACAGAATTATTGCAAGGCACAGATCTGGGGAAGACTACAATAAAATTTCTGCTGTACTGATGGTTCCTAAGAGCACAGTGGCTTCCATAATTCTCAAATGGAAGAAGTTTGGCACAACCAGGACTCTTCCATGAGCTGATTGGCCGGTCAAACTGAACAATTGGGGGAGAAGGGCTTTAATAAGAGATGTGACCAAGAACCCAATGGTCACTCTGACTGAGCTCCAGATATCCTGTGTGGAGATGGATAGAGTTCCAGAAGGAGAACCATCACTGCAGTCCTCCACTGATCTGAGCTTTATGGCAGAGTGGCTAGATAGAAACATCTCCTCAATGCAAAACACAGGAAAGCCCTCTTGGAGTTTTCAAAAAAGCACCTGAAGGATTCTCAGACTGTGAGGAATAAGATTCTCTGGTCTGATGAAACCAAGATTGAACTATTTGGCCTCAATTCTAAATGTTATGTCTGGAAGAAATCAGGCACCGCTCATCACCTGCCCAATATCATCCCAACAGTGAAGCATGATGGTGGCAGCATCATGCTGTGGGGGTGGTTTTCAGCAGCAGGTACTGGGAGACTGGTCAGGCTTGAGGGAAAACTGAATGGACCAAAGTACAACCTGGCTGAGCTTGAGAGGATTTGCAAGGAAGGATGGCAGAAAATCCCCCAATCTAGGTGTGCAAAGCTTGTCATGTCATACCCAAAAAAACTCAAGGCTGTAATTGCTGCCAAAGGTGCTTCAACAAAGTAACTGAGTGAAGGGTCTGAATACTTATGCCAATATGATATTTCAGTTTTTTTTCTTTTTAATAAATTTACAGACATTTCTAAAATTCTGTTTTCACTTTGTCATTATGGGATACTGAGTGTAGATTAATGAGAAAAAATGAAGTTTAACAACTGTAGAATTAGGCTGCAGATTAACAAAATTGACAATAGTGAAGGGGGTCTGAATACTTTCTGAATGCACTGTACAGTTAATAGCTGATTTAGCAATTTTAGTAGGATTTTTCTTGTGGTAGCTTGTACATCCCATATACTGTAACCTTTTTCAGATACTTAGAAAATGAGACTGAACTTTTAGTCCATCCCCCATTTTCTTTCATCTCCACAAATCCATCTAGAGGGAAAAAGGTAAACTGTTCACATATCTGCATGATTGTGACTATACTTCTTCTTCTTCTTCTTCTTCTTCTTCTTCTTCTTCTTCTTCTTCTTCTTCTTCTTCTTCTTCTTCTTCTTCTTCTTCTTCTTCTTCTTCTTCTTCTTCTTCCTCCTCCTCCTCCTCCTCCTCCTCCTCCTCCTCCTCCTCCTCCATCATCATCATCATCATCATCATTATTATTATTATTAAAATTTATATTGCCCCCTACTCACTCACGATGACATAAGGTGGCTTACAGGAAATAAAAACACAAAATAAAAGAAATAAAAATAATAAATAATATAATAATAATACAATAATAACCCCACCCCCACCCCTCGGTGACAACACAGTTGTTTGTGTGACCTGCAAATTTATTTTATTAGAACTCTACATTTTGCAGATAGCTGTATTTAAATTCAAACCAGCATTAGTAGAATTCATCTTTAGACCTCAGGCTAGAAATGTAATCCCATTCTCTATCCCATTCAATCCCTTCACATGCTCAGATGAATGCCCAAGGAGAATTGAAATTTAAATGAAAGTATGGCACAATAATTAGGAAAGTGTAGAATAATAGCAATCTTCTTTGACAAGGTTCTTTGCCACATGGAGATGCGCTGCTTCATTTTCAATTAAGAACTGTGCCGGAGCCTCTGTTACCAAGCAAAGCAACATGATTGATTGCTCTGCTTTTTAAAGCCAAACTCCACATTGTTTCATAAAGGCACTTCAAATGACTCCAAGAATCCCTTAAGGTTTTGCACAGAAATCATCATCACCATCACTGTCACCACCACCATCATCATCAAGCATCAGCATCATTAAGCATCATCAAGCATCAGCATCTCAAGAAAATTAATTTCTAATTTCAAAGGATAAATAAAAACCACCAGGTATTTGTACAGATCTTTAAAGCAGTACTTTCATCTGAAATGAAGTGGCATCCCACTTACTAAGGGGGAACAGTTTCATTGCTCAGTGACAGCAGCTACTGTTAGCAAAAGATAATGGCAAAAAAAACAACCCAACTCTTCGATATGCCAGATTAATTAATAGATCTATTAATTAGATCTATGTAAGATTGTCTGACCTGGCCATAACATGTAATCTGTTCTGACTTATCCCCTGTTAAGGAAATCCAGTTATAACATTAAAAGCTACAGGAAACCAAAACCACTTCTCTTGCTCAGGAATGGTTTTTTCCCTTTCTCCTTTACTTAACCGATAAAGTAGCTGTGGTCCAGCCATCAGCACATCATTTTTATTCCACTTCTCCCAGGCAGCCAACTGCTGAGACTCAGTCCATGATATTTCCACAAGCTGCCTCCAGGGCTTCTAAAGAGAGGTGAAACAGAACTGGTTGAAGAAAGAGGGAGGAAAGAATGACATTCTTCTCCTTCAACTACAGCTGGATGCTCTACTGACTGCCCCTTCAGACAACAATGAAGCCCTTGTCTTCTAAACTAGCCTTCACATTCTTTCCTCTTAGTAACAGGTCTCATATTTTGCAATTGTATTTTCTGAGCCTAAGATCCACGTACACCATTTCTCCAGCATTTTTAGAATTCCCAGGAATCTTTAGAGACCGCAGTTTGAATGAGACCTGCACGTATTCATCCCAACTTTTTGGGCTGATTGTAAGTGAAAGCATATAGACATCTCTGTCTTCTCCCCCCCCCCATGATTTATTTATCCCAAAGCCCATGGAGATCATGGCCTGATCACCAAATCCAGTATTTCTTCTTTTTGCCTTTTAATGTAGGTTGCATAAGAAAATGCCAAAAGATGTTCTTTATTTGTTTATTTATTTTGATGCATAGCATTGTGTCATTTGCAATATGACCAAATTAAAAAACTATGTATAACAGGTAAAATGTTGAGAAGTTTGAATTTGGGATATGATCAGGGGTGGGTTCCAACTTACCTCGCTGCCGGTTCGCTCCCTCCCGCGCCGCTTCATGTGTGCGCATGCGCAGTAACAAAAAATCCAAAAAAAGAAACAAAGCCGGAAAAAGATGGCGGCCGCATGCACAGTGCCGGAAGTCCGCTTCTGCGCATGCTCAGAAGGAAAAAAAAATAAAATAAATTTTTTTAAAAAAAGATGGCGGCCCCCATGGACCGGCACCGACCGATCCAGTTTGGTGACGTCATTGTGACATCACCAGCAGGCCGCTACCAGTTCGGGAGAACCGGTCCGAACCAGGAGGAACCCACCCCTGGATATGATCTATCCTGTTTCAGGTGAATTAAAATGATTTCAGGCTGCCCATTTTGCATTAGGTTCACATTTGTTTGCCTTACTGCATAATAAAATAAAACATTTTGTCCTGAGTTACAACATCAGTAAGCAATGTTACCTGACTTAGTATGTAGCTTTACTACTTCATGAACATATAAGTTTTACTGAATCTTACTATGCTGTTATCAAACACTGTGGATTACAAAAGAGACTGTAGACATAGATTATTTATTTAGCATATGGTGATCTACAGAAAGCACGGAATCTACTGCAACAAAGACAGGAGATGTTTGGCAGCTGATGGGACCTAGAAACAGCCACCAAGGTGCTTCTGGGTTGACAGGTATAAGCTGGTGATGTCATTGTTGCCTGTGGGATGCCCAATGAGGGCTCTCCTCTTTCATATCTGCGTGGTACCTATTTATCTACTCACATTTTTACATGCTTTTGAACTCCTAGGTGGGCAGGAGCTGGAGCAAGTGGTGGGAGTTCACCTTGTCACACAGTACCTAGGTCTTGAACTCAGACTTAACAATCATCAAGCCTCTATTCTAACCACAGAGCCACCATGCCCCTTTGTAGACATAGAGTAATAGAATAAATGATTGATTGCATCCAAACTTTACTTGTAAGTATGGGAGTACAGAATTAATTTTACAACTAATGGCTTTGAACTTTTAAAGTTTTCTGAATTAATTCAACCACCATTCTGTGATTCAAATGGAAGAAATTGACAGAAGGCCTGGAGTGACCAGTGTTCAAAGTGCATTATAATACAATAATGTAAAGATATATGCTAGAGAACATTTTCCTAAGAACAGGTTTTTTTTAAAAAAATAGCATTTAAAATAATCTGAGCTCATGGCTGAAGGATGGCTGGCTTGCTTCAATTTACAATAAATATTTCTTAAGGCAATGAACTGGACATGATTGGGGTTTTTTTCTTTTTAAAAGATGAATGAAATGAATAATCTGATGTGAATAAAACCAGGCTGGCCTAAGTCATCTTTTCTGGGGGCTCACAAAAGACAACACTGAATGATTGCATATGCTTTGTATGAACAGCCTGGCAGATGAACATAACTAAAAAGCTTGCAAATGAGAAGATCAATGAGGCTGCAAGTATTGTAAACTGATGATGAGGCTTTGTTTGCATTCATATTTTGCTTTTTGTCTTGGCAAAAATGCTGGTCATCCATTCTGATAGCCTGTGTCAGAGCTTCAAGGGATGTGCGTTGCGAAGCAACAACTGTGCTATAATTACGGTCATAGCAAATGGAATGTGAAATAAAGCCTTTTGATGACAAGGCCATCCAGATGGGATTCATTGGGTTGCATTTTTGTTTCTACTGCATTGAGTTCACATTGCTTAAACTAGAGTGTTATTAGCATCATTTTTATCTGATGCCAGACCAATTCATTTACTGCTTCCTATATTATTGCCAGCACTATCAAGTCACTGAGCTTTACCATATTTTGAACTCTAGTGCATTTAAACAATAGACAAAAGAAGAGAAGGAGATGAAACTGTGACATCTATTGGATCAGGCAAATGGGCCATTACACAGTTCACAGCAGTCTTTCAGATGTATTGGGACTACAATTCCCAGATTCCCAGACAGAATTCTAATCCCAGAACATATGGAGGATATCAGATTGTGGAAAGCTAGTCTTCAGTAAAGCAATTCACACCTAATCTCTAGACACTAGGCTACTTATAAAATTCTACTTTAAATTCCAATAATGTAAATACTGTTTTTGAACAATTTAGTTTCTTGGAGTAATTGCATTTAATTCACTATCTTAGTTTTGCCAATTTGTGTTTATAGTCCTTGATGTCATGTATTCAGTGTTATCTTCTACTAACTATTGCCTTCATTAACTCAGTAGTAAGGCCATTAAGTCACTGTTAATACTCTTACTGATTTCTAATTATAAAAGCATATATGACTTTGCTGAAACTTTCATACACAGAGAAACACAATATTCTTCTACCATATAAACACCGCCTGGAGATTCATGACCAGCTGAAAGTTCCATGTGGTGTATATATTTAAGTCATATGTTCTAAACTATAAGTTGAAGATCAACTATTATTTTTGCTGTGTTGTTCCATACAGCACTGTATCTTCTGTTAAAGACTTTTTGTTGAAAATGGTGTATGGATTTTTCATGTAACTAGGAAGCATAAAATTTCAGTGAAAAAATGTTCCACCTATCCAAATTCATCTTGTCTACCAACATCTGTAATTAGTAAGAACATGGAAATGGTCTGCTAAATTAGCCCTGAAGCCCATTTAGTACAGAATACTGTTTCCAGGAAGATGGCAATAAGAAGCCCATAAACTGTTGAGTTTCTATGTTTAAGGGAAGGGTGTGTTTAGAACTTAGTCTACCTGCATATCTTGCTTTGATTCATTCACATTGGAAGTGAAGGATCCTGCAGTTGTCACTGAGTGTAATTACTTTAATTTTTTTTAAAAATTATTCAATGCTAGCATAGCACCAATCGGGAAGGAAATAATGCTGCAGAAATTGCATTATTACCATTTCTTTTGTAAATCAGTCAAATACCGTGGGAAGTCTAGCATGTAGATGTTCCCTTAAAAAATAAACAGTCTAGAAATTCCACAGTTGAGGAGTAAGAAACCAAAAACAGAATAATAAGTAAAGGGTAATGAAATATAGTGGTACTGACAAAAGATGCAGAAGTTATGTTAGATGGAGAATATCTAAATCTGTATTTCTGACTTTTATTCTCTCCAATTATTTCTAATATTATTCTTTAGGGTCAAATACCAAAAGCTTTCACTCAGAAAAATCTATTTTATAAATCTTTAGAATGGGATTGAATGGATGTTTATTAGGTCTCGACAAAATTCACACATAGAATTTGATTTAGAAAATCCATACCCACAGTTCATCTAATTAACCATTGTAGTGATAATTATTATAGAAACTTAAAGTATTTTATTACAATAAATACAACTCTAAGCAATATTATGTTATAAATTATAGCAGAATCAATAAAAAAAATCAAGTCGACAGGTGAGTTAACTTTCAAATAAAATGGAACTTTCGAGGATTTTAGTGAAATTTATGCTATCTGGATAGCTTTTGTTATTTTGAAAGAAATCGAAATAATTTCCATAATATTTTGCTAGATTAATACTCCAATTTACATGGAAAAGCAACTCTTTTAATATATCCAATTACTGTATCCCAGTGGAAGACAATCTTAATGTGACAGAAAACAAAAGTTGAGGACTGGAATGTTCCCTATGCAGAATCCCATTATGCCAATGTGCTTATAGACACCCTTCTTGCTGCTTGTCAGAGTTATTTCTCCACTTTATTTGGTTTAGTTCTTAAAATATTATACATTACATTTATATGTTATAATATTTAAAATCAATACAACCAAAGTCTGATGAAAGAGATAGTGACAGTGAGAGCAATTAATCAGTGAAACGGCTTGTTTCCAGAAGTTGTGGGTGCCCCATCCCTGGAGATTTTCAAGAAGAGATTGGAAAACCATTTGTCCAGAATGGTATAGGGTCTCCTGCTTGACCAGAGAGTTTGACTAGAAGACCTCCAGGGTCACTTCAAGCTTGTTATTATATGTTCTATATTTTCTCATCATAGTGAGGTGCATGTTGGTATCAGTCAACCAAAGCAGATTTTAAACAAATGTCTATCCTTTGTCCTCTGTATCCCTCAGTTTATCCTTCTCATATTTGATAATACATTTCCTTATTTGTGGGCTTAATCTATCTATTATGCAAATGTCATGTTGCCAGGGGTTGAAGAGGTGTCCAGACTCACTTTACTCTGGTTAATTCACCATCAGATATGAAATTTCATTCATTACAAATAGCTTCTAGAATGGGCTGGAACAACCTGCTTCTCTCAAACTTTCAGATGGGGAAACAGTTACTGTAAATCTCTTTAGAAATTGCCTTCTCCCCAGTCTCTATCTGAGTCTGAATCTCAAAGTACCCTAACAAAGCATATAAAATAGAAAAGATCAAAGATGAAAGATAAAGAAGATACATATGTTTTTTAAGAATTGAGAAAAACATTACAGAATATCGTCTCACTTTCACTGAGTGAATAATGTTTGCTTCATGAATATTTCAGAAACTGAAAAGTTGGCTCTGACCTGTTGTATAAATTTGCACAGTTCTTCCTTTTAGAAAGATTATATTTATTTCTTGAAAAACAAAAATAGGAAAAAATGACTTCTAAGGCATCCAAAATCTCTCCTTTTGCTCTTCAATATTGGTTCATTTAGACTATAAATAGATTATGTGACTCCATAATGAAGATGTTTTGCTTTGCTCATCTTGTAAAGTTTCCAAACTTGAATGAGATTGGAGTAGAAAAATAGCACTGTCATAAATATTTCAGATTTATTGCTTTAGAAGTAAACCACAAATTGTTACTCCCTAAGTGAAAAGAAACAGAATACAATAATACACACATAAGTTGATATTCCTGTTCACTTCTTTGGGGCTTGCAAAGAGAGAAAGAAGAGGGAAATATACAAATTATGGCCCTTCCTTCAGAAATGAAAGAAATTTAATCTATGTAAATAGTTAAGGACATGCATAAAATTGGGAAAAAAAAGAGCTTAAGATAAGCCACATGCCACGTGTTATGGCCACCCTGCTCCTGAGGCTACAGCAGTTTCTCAAGTTCTTGTTCATTATGTTGTTCTTCTGTAACAAGCTAATAGTAATGGACTCAGAATGGGTTGGTGGTAGAAATAGAACAGGACTGGATTGTAATGGCTTGCTCTGCTCTAGCACTACATACCATCAAATGCTCTTCCCTGCTATTTGAAAGTATCCACTGATAGCTGTAAGTTGGAAAATGGCCTCTTTGGCCTCTCTTTCAAACCAGCGGTGATCTCTGTCCAAAATGTGGACTTTGCTGTCTTCAAAAGAGTGGCCTTTGTCTTTTAAATGCTGATGGACTGATGAATCTTGTCCTTATGGGTTTGTTCTCCTATGTTGTGCCATGCGTTTATGAAGTGGTTGTTTTGTTTCACCAATGTACAGATCTTCACATAGCTCACTGCATTGTACTGCATATGCCACGTTGCTCAGTTTGTGTCTGGGTGTTTTATCCTTGGGGTGGACAAGTTTCTGCCTTAATGTATTCTTGGATTTGAAGTGGGCACATATGTTGTGTTGGCTGGAGATCCTCCTGAGCTTTCCTGATATTCCTGCAATGTATGGAATGACAACATTGCTTTGTTTATTGTTCTCTTCATTGTCTGTTATGGAGGAGCTCCTATAAGATCTTTTTTGAGATTTGATGAAGGGCCACTTGAGATAGCCACACGTTCTGAGGGTTTCCTTGATGTGTTTTAGTTCTTTTTCTTTCCAATCTTTGTTGGTAGGCAGGCTTCAGCTGGGCAGCAATGTTCCCTCTAAGCTGCGTGGCTGCGCGGCCGTGCACGTGACAGGGAATCGCCGTGCAGCAGTTTCCAACTGCCGCGCAGCGATTTCCAATGTCAGAGGGAACATTGCTGGGCAGTGTAGAGTTCTGATGACTCCCACTTTGTGCTCTAGTGGGTGGTGGGAATCAAAATGTAAATATTGATCTCTGTGTGAGGGTTTTCTGTAAACTTCAGTGTTAAGGTTTCTGTCTTCCTTAATGTGTACTGCACATTCCAAGAAGGCTAGGCTATTTTCCTTATCATCTTCTCATGTGAATTTGATGTATCTGTCCACAGAGTTGATATGTTTGGTGAACGCTTCCAATTCCTGAGTTTTGATCTTGACCCAGGTATCGTACCAGTGAGTGGGTGGAATTCCTGTGAAGGAGTCTAGGGCTTTGGTTTCTACCTTTTCCATGTAGAGATTAGCCACAATGGGGGACACAGGTGAACCCATGGCAAAGCTCAGTGGGGAAATCTAAAAATTTTCCCTACCGGTTCTGTGGGCATGGCTTATTTTGTGGGCGTGGCATGGAGGTCAGATGGGCGTGGCTTCAGGTGTGTGTGGCTTGGTGGTCAGGTGACTCATTGGGCGTGCTTGGTGGTCATGTGACCGGGTGGGTGTGCTTGGTGGTCAGATGACCGGGTGGGCATGGCCAACTTGTAAAATGTGAAACTCACTTAACAACGCTCTTAGCAATAGCAATAGCACTTAGACTTATATACCGCTTTACAGTGCTTTACAGCTCTCTCTAAGCGGTTCACAGAGTCAGCATATTGACCCCAACAATCTGGGTCCTCATTTTACCCACTTCGGAAGGATAGAAGGCTGAGTCAACCTTGAGCCGGTCAGAACCGAACACCTGACAGTGAGCAGTGAGTTAGCCTGCAATACTGCATTCTAACCACTCAGCCACCACGGCTTTTAGGGGCTACTCTGCAGTAGCTCCTCTGTCAGGCCGAAGCCATTTTCTCTGCACCTTT
>QLTV01002140.1:271857-297180 GCA_003457575.1 Thermophis baileyi
CTTTTTTTCTTTCTTTCTTTCTTTCTTTCTTTCTTTCTTTCTTTCTTTCTTTCTTTCTTTCTTTATTTCTTTCTTTCTTTCTTTCTTTCTTTCTTTCTTTCTCTCTCTCTCTCTCTCTCTCTCTCTCTTTCTTTCTCTCTCTCTCTCTCTCTCTTTCTTTCTTTCTCTCTCTCTCTCTCTCTCTCTCTTTCTTTCTCTTTCTTTCTCTCTTTCTCTCGGCAGTGGGAGAAGGAAGAATGTGCTCTGGGAGGGTGGGTGGCCTAGCCCGGCAGCTGCGCGCGCATCCCCTGTCATGGGCTGGATGCGGGGAGCGGGACCCAAGGCGGAGGGCAGCTTCCGTCAGGCCCAGTCCAGTGGAAAGAGCAGCCCCTCCTGGCACTTTCAGGGGCACTGGGGAGCCCTTGCCGTCCGTGGTGAATACACACCGTTGCTGCCACCGCGCTCCCCCATCGCAGGCATCCAAAAAGCAAAGGAGGAGACATCCAGTCACTGCAGGCGTTTTCTGAGACTTCAGTGCCTGCCCGGGTGAGACCGGCGATGGATGCCCAACCAGCGAGTGTGGCGTGGGGTGCCTGATGCCCCCCTCCTTCCCCATTGCCGCAGCCAAGCCTAGCACCATGCGGGAGACCACCCCCCAACCTTCTCTCTCTCTCTCTCTCTCTCTCTCTCTCTCTCTCTCTCTCTCTCTCTCTCTCTCTCACACACACACACACACACACACACACACACACACACACACACACACACACACACACCTGGTCTGAGCAGCGGCGGCAGCGGGAGAAGGAAGAAAGCGAGTGGCCCCTCTCAACGCCAGTGCCAGCGCCCCTCTCAGGCCCAGCACAATGGCTGCATCTCCCCCAAGGGCAGCCCGGCCAGCGGGAAGCAACTCTCTCCCATGCAAAGGCTGGATTCCCGCTGTGAGCAACAAGAAAATCTAATTGGTTCTTGGGTGGGATGGGGAGGGTTTCTCTTCCTTCCTCATGAATTAAAAACCCACAATCGTGGAGGAGAAAGAGGGGGACTTACTGCACAAAAGCCCCAAAGGCCATGCAAACCTTGGGCGAGCTTGCAAAATGAACTCAATGAACCCCGCAAGGAGGAGGAGGAGAAAGTCGCGATCACCTTTCCTTCCCTCTTGCCACTCCGAGCCCTTCCCAGCCTCGAAGCTGGTGGAGAAGAAGAGGAGGAGGAGGAGGAGAAAGTCACTGTCACCTTTCCTTCCCTCTTGCTGCTCCGAACCCTTCCCAGCCTCGAAGCTGGCGGAGAAGAAGAGGAGGAGGAGAAAGTCGCAGTCACCTTTCCTTCCCTCTTGCCGCTCCAAGCCCTTCCTAGCCTCGAAGCTCCACACCCCACACCGACCCGTGCTCAAACAAAGCCTTGCCGGGCGGCTCTGCCCCCACCGCGGCTGTGCAGGAAAATTCCCCGGCGCGGTGCAGTTCTGGGATGGCGGAGAGCCCAGGCAAGAGCACACCCTGCCCTTCAGGACCCAAGGCGCAGCAGGTCTTCCTCCCCCTGCCAGCATCGGCCTTACCTTCTGCTGCTGCTGCTATGGGGCTGAATCTGAGAGTGGCGGCAGTCGGCCAAAGGCCCCGAGGAAGCAGAGCGCGCCAGGCCCAAAAGGCAGGAAACAGCAAGTGGATGTCCTGGGGCTGCTGCACATGCGCACTGCATCTCCTGCAGCCCTCTTCCGGTGCAGACTCACATCCTACCACATGTGCTGTCCCGGGACATCGCTGGCAGTTCAGTGAACCACCGGCGGCCATTGCTACTGGTATGTCCGAACCGGTCTGAACCGGGAACATTTCACCCCTGGCACAGCTGTGTTTTTGTCTATAGAAAAATATATATGGACTCCCCAAAATCCACAAAGAGGAAACTCCAGTCATAAAAAGCACCTTTGGGACAACCATGACCTGGTTGACTGAGAATCTCCATAGACAACCCAATCAATGTAACTCTTGGTAGTGTACAATATAGTTTAACAACAGCCATTTCCTTACAACCCTGCCAACCAAACTTCAACTATAATGAATCACAAAAAGAAAAAATACCCTTTTAATTGGCCAATCCACCACATCAACAGTACCAATCTTGCAGAAAACAACCAAGACAGAGATAAAACAGAACCTCCATCTCCTCAGCCAAATAAATATTCTACACTCAACAAGACATCAGTCACTTGCAAAACAGCCCTCTATCCACAGGAGCATCCTATCCAAGCATGCACAAAGCAGGCAATACAGAAAGATAAGCAATTTCTACCATCTACAAAAAAACTTACTTCTTCAGACCATCTACAGTGATGTTACTTAGAAAGGTAATGAAATATTAGCAACTCAACAAGCAATGGAACATGTCAACTCTGAGCTATACATTCTTATTCCCATCACAGCCATTGAAATAACTTTCTTTCAAAGCATTTGACTTTCCTATCAAGATGCATTCTGTTGAAAGATCCAATATCTTAGCTTAGCCAATTCAACTATTTTAAATTATAGCAGCTGGTTTTATTAGAAAAGAAACCAAACCTAATTTTATAGCTGTTAATAATTCTTTAAAAGTTTGGTATGTTTCTACAGTCCATAAAGACTTTAACCATAATACATAATGCAACAGAGTAATTCATTTCATTTACTATTATTTCTGTCTGCAGACTTTTCTCAAGAAGCACAATTTTCTCCCACATCATTATTACTCCAAAAAACCTGTTTCTGTTTGTATGCATAGATGCAGTAATACTGCCCTATTCGTTATTCAACAGCAGTTTATTGGGAATGTTTGAAATTCCCAATTCAAGCTGTTTTTGTTGTGTTGATTGAATAAACAGACTCTGTCATTCCTTTCATCTCCCAAATGGAATTGCAGTATTTGCTAAGCAGCACAGTTCTTATTTCTGTTTCTGGGGAAACCCGAGAAAATTTTATTAGCTATCTCCCTTTGTATTTGGTCAATTTTAAATTAGTTCAAAAAATTGCTTTTCTTTTCTTTTTCTTTTCCAAACACAAATACACACAGAAAAAGACTTAGAAAAGATACAAACCTTATCAAGGCCGCTGCTGCTTCCATGTTCCATCAGGCAATGAAGCACTTAACAGAACTACCCAATAAAGTCTCTGCCCATCCAATAACATCTAGTAAGCACACTTCAAGGCACACTTCAAATTCCATACTTGAAGGTAACTTATTGCAGATCATGAGGATGAATTGCTTCTATTGCTTTCCATTGGCCCCAGAGAAGTCAGATCAGCATGCACCTGGTTGTCATTCAGAAAAAAAGCATCTGGTGCAGATGTGGAGTTACTATAACTGCCATTTTTGTATTACTTCATTATCATGTATTCTGTTACTCTTTTTGTTCGATCATGAATAATCAATGACTGATATGATATTAAGTCTAAATAAATGTATGGTACATATTGGATCACTGGGTTTCATCTTTCAGAAACTGGGCAAGGTTTGTGGTTGCAGAGCATCTAAGATATTTGGTGCACCAGAATTGAACCATTCACCTGGCTATCTCTTGTGGCACTTGGGCATAACATTAGACCCATAATGATGGGGGGCAGGTAGAAATGATTTGTGCCTCATATAAATGAATCCTTGCCAAGGGAACAAGAAGGAAGGTTCATCTGAACTTCAGAGAAGTAAGAGTTGGTCTCATCTACCCTTGGATGGCATTTCTGGTACGTGATTAGCTGAAGATATTAAATATAAGCTGTAATCCAGCAATTTCCCCCCCTCCAACTAGGGAATTGTGAAATGGATATGCAGTTAGCAGGAAGGCTGGCCATGAAGGAAATTTGGATCTAGACTGTGCAGGTCCCAAACTTCATGTTACGTATACCCAATGCAAGATTAACTGTTATTTTCCCCACTTTTTGAAGTACATTGCCACATACTTTATTTGCAGTATCATTATTTTATGTTGCCCAATATGTTACATTCAGTGCTGGAGAGATACAAATGAAAATACATAAAATCAGAGAAGATAATGAAGGAAACAGGAATAACAGTCATATGGATTCAAACAGCACCTTTCCTTAGAAGCAGTAACATTGCCAGGTTATATTACACATAAAATAAAATACATGTAGCTCCTGCAGCATTTTCCTAATGAACTGATGATATTACCTAAGCTGGTAATGAGCATCCGCAGAAAAACAAATTCAGAGAACAGCAAGAATTTAACAGTATAGTACGTAGCCTATGATCTACTCTTGGAAACTTGAATTGGGTAGTAAGATTCTGAATGCACACCAAAGACTGACTCCATTATTAACCTCCATCAGTTGCATTTCATCTATAATATTTCCCCCCTTTTCTGTGTAGTTGATGTTGCTTTTTTTTTGTTTTGTTATGCTTCCTTTCAGGAAAAGAATTGTGCTTAAATTCTTTTTAAAAAAATGCAATAAAATTTGCATGTTAGAGAGAGCACATTTACAATTGCATTCAAAGACTGTAGAGGATATCATATGTGTAAAATTGCCAAAAAATAAAAATTCTTACCTCCAAAACTCTGACCTGTTTGAAAATACATACTTTACTAAACATTATTTTCCTATTTGTTTCAATCATTCTTAGGGTGAGATTTAGATTTAGCATAGTCAGGAGGTGCTTATGGTATGTATGTGAATGTTTGTGATATACATGCAAACATTTCAGTATGCAATCACATTCAGACGGTTTCAAAATTCCCTAGTTTCTCATGTGTTAGTTCAGTTTCAGAAGCACCACAACAGAGATCTTCCCATGAGACTTTTGTTGATAAAGGTTCCTTTCTTCAACCGTATTACCTATTATGAAAATTTGGTCTTTAGAGATTTCTCATTTATTTGAGTTTACAGCTCCTAACTTATGGCTAGCAGTTGAGGCAATTGACTTAAATAATCACAATTTAAAAATATCTTATAAAGTTCTAGCATATTTTTAATGGAAATTTGGGATAAAATGAATATTAAAAGGTACACAGAGAAAATAATTTAGATATTGCTCTATTTATATTTCTTCATAACTCAAATATGATATAAATTCCTGTAGACAACAGTTGGAAATTGCTGTCAAGACTGAAATAAAATAGCTGCTTTGATTAAAGTCAATAAATAAAATGATTTCTGGTCATCTATACAGTATCACTCTTAACAACTCTTCTAGGGCCCTTTAGTCCCTTTTGAGTAGAAAATGATATATAGAAAGTTTATTAGATACATCTGTTGAAGGTATCACTAATGGTCTATCCTAAAATTGGTGGCTAGATGTAAATGCAGCAGCCTTGCTTTTATTAAATCTGTACATAAAATACTACACAGTGTTCTGTTTAAAGTGTCATTTTTGTATACATAAATATTGCTCAGATCTTGCTGGAAGAAGTGTGAGGTTGCATTTATGGAAAAGGAATTTTTAAATTTCTGTTTGTTGATTGAGTTTGCAGCTGCTGCAAGCAAATTATCTACTTCAGTTTTAGACTTCAAAATCCATACCATTTGCTTGGATTCTACTGATATTACATTAAACTTTAACACGTAGCATTACAAAAGGAGTTGAAATAAACTGATTAAAAAGAAAATTTCTACCTCTTCCAAGCACCTCAACCTCTGTTAATCAGCAATATAAGATTAACTCTAAATCCTCTAGCAATTTGAATTAATATCACTATATTTGTAGGGTAGTAAGTGTAGTTGTAAAAGGGACACGGTGGCTCAGTGGCTAAGATGCTCAGCTTGTCAATCGAAAGGTTGGCAGTTCAATGGTTCGAATCTCTAGTGCCGCATAACGGGGTGAGCTCCCATTACTTGTCCCAGCTTCTGCCAACCTAGCAGTTTGAAAGCACGTAAAAAATGCAAGTAGAAAAATAGGGACCACCTTTGGTGGGAAGGTAACAGTGTTCCATGCGCCTTTGGCATTTAGTCATGCCAGCCACATGACCACAGAGACGTCTTCGGACAGTGCTGGCTCTTCGGCTTTGAAACGGAGATGAGCACCACCCCTAGAGTCGGGAATGACTAGCACATATGTGCGAGGGGAACCTTTACCTTTACTAAGTGCAGTTGTATACACTGGTAAATATTTCTCATAAGGAAGTAAAATAAAGAATTAGCAAAAATAACAATCAGGGATGTGTTTTCTGAGTGCTGAGTCATTTATTTCTCTCCTGCCAATTTAATCTGCTCCTTGTGTTACTGTGAAAATTGACATTTTAAAAGATAGTTTGAACAACTGATAGATAGCCTGACAACTGCATGCTACTTATTACCAGAGCTGGAAGGAAAGCTAATAATGAAAAATGAATTAAAGGGTAATGGTTATAATTGTATACACACATGAAAGATTATACTGAAATTCCATAATAAAACAAAGTTAATAGGATCATGCAAAAACATTGTACTGTAGAAGTATAACAAATAAAATATATAGAAATTGCCTATTTAGTGTTTTTATACATTTTACCTGTAGAGTTTGTAATTCTTGATTAATGCCTTCTGGAAGCATAGAATTTCCTCCCTATTTTATTAAAGATGAAGATCTGAAATACTGATTTCATTTTGAATCCTGTTGTCTTACATTCCCACCTTGAAGCAAATGGCTTTTGCAATAATTAATCACAGAGAACTGGAAGGTTTATAAAGATCCAGGTTGAAATCCTTATCTAAATCCTAATTTGGTTAGTAGCTAAAAATATTCCAAGATAACAACCAAGAAATGCATGTCTGGCATCCAAATTCATCCCTAAATGTGGTATATTGATAATTAGTTTGTCCTATCAAATATGAGGTTCCAAATATGATGATGAGATTGGTTAGTATTTATATATATATATAATTATAATTATATAATTATATAGTTTATCACTTAAGATTCCAGGAAGTGAAATAGCTCTCATTTGGAGTGAGACTTAGGCATTTATTGTTCACATTCAATGCCTAAACTGCTCATATTAATTTTAGACTTCAGTTCCCTATTCAATTTAAGTTTGGAGGCAGAGTGAAAGGGAAGGAAATCCACAGATTTTTGAAAGTTAGGGTTAGGGTTAGGGTTCAGAGGAAGCAACAGAAAGGATTTAAATTTAGGAAATATTATGTTATGCCACCTTCCTCAAAATATTTAGCAGAGCTGTGTATCTTCTAGTAACCAAGAAGCTGAATCTGAATCTGATGTTGCCAGACAGACAAACTATCTGAGGAATTTCAGAGAACACCAAACGAAGTGGTGAACTCATAAAATTTTGGCATGTTTTTTGCTTGGCCATAACAGGTGAAAATGTATAATTGAGAATAACATTTCATTGTAAGTAGAATAGTTTGCTCATATATTTTTGTGACTTCTGTTAACAATAATACACAATTATTACAATTGCATTTTATATATAACAATAAAATGATAGAAATAAATGTGAGCAAAAGCATCTAACAAACATATTAATAGACTGGAAGAGATTTTTTTCATTGAGTGGGCTGTACTTTCTTTCAGCCTTGCTTGGGAGCTATAAGATGTGGCTGATATAGTTGTGGATCATATGAATGAATGGACCATATTTTTTCGATGTGTGGGGCATGGACATTAAGAATCAATATGGAGAGCTTGTGAAGATTCTATGACCATAAATGCGCTGATTGCCAGAGACAGGTTTGTTGATTGCTCTAATAGACAGTGGATATGTGGAGTCAGTCTAAAATCCAAAAGTAAAATCAGCATCCTAACTGAACAAGAGTACAAAGGTGAATGATAGACCTCACCAAGATCCATATGTCACTTCTACTTATCTTCAAAATTGACTGTTAGTTGAATGATGGTCATACGCAAGTATAACTCTTCTTTTATATCTACCGTATAGCTGGAATAATTTTAATCATTAAATCCTATTTTAGAAATCTTCAACTCTGCTAATAAAATATTGATCAATACATTTTCTTTCTGCACACCAATTAGGGTTCTACCTAAGTCAAATCTTTTTCAGCTCATTTTACAAAACCTGCTTGATATCTACTGCATGCTAAATTATAGTTAATTTATTTTGTGTTCATAATTGTGTCCAGCTTTAATTTCCGGGTTTCACTTGGCTTCACCTCAAAGTTCTTCATCAGAGGCTTCTGTATTTTATTTAGACAGACACAAATACTGCTTGCAGGGAAAGTATTGGTTACTTTCCATATCACAGCCAATGTTTTGTTATTCTTAAGAGCAGATGTTGCTTCAGCTTTTTAGCATTACAAGTAATAATCCTTTTGATGAGGTCCAGGGATAATTTAAAGCACAAACTGCCATAGGTGCAGAAACTGCACATAAAGAAACAGCAGGTGATTAACATTCAAATCCAGATGCCATTTATAACCAGAGCTCCTAAATCTAAGTTAAGAAATGATCCATTTCCAACACAGTTTTATTCAGAAAGAAGAACAATAGAGTTGAATGTGGCTTATTCTCACTTCAATATGCTTAGCTTTTCCCCATCATAGCCTTATCCAAATCTGATGCTGCAATTGGTGATACTAATAAATGACTGGCTGATCATGTGGCTGAAGGAAATTCACTTTTATTTTTAAGAGATAGGAAGTGATTACTGGAGAAACAACATTATAGTTATCCTGCTAGTGCTACATCATTAGTTAATGTCTGAACACACATGAAATTGGATGTATGGTTTGTACTTATGGAGAAGAACCCCAAACCAAGACTTTGTTTAAACTTATGCAGTTTAAAGCTGGCAGGTTGGCATTCAGAAAAATCAGCAGTAATAGACACACAGTGATAAACCCCATTGACATGCCATTTAAAAGAGACAATAAATCTTAGGAAGGAAATAAATAGCCTAAGAAACATATCCCTTCCAGAAACCAATGCACAGATAAGCAGGAAACAACACTACATAAATAATCATGGAAGAAACAATATTCTCATCCAGGAATGTATTTTATTATATGAGATATTGATTATCTCATATCTCTTCACTAATTGTTCCTTTTTTATTATGATGAAGGTGTCATCTACATAGCAGATCCATAGTTTTGTTTGTGTGCATGGCAGTGGTGGGCTATATGTCAGGGACATAGAAGCTTGGGGATGGTTTTGACCCTGGGTTTCGCACAAGGAAGATGTGTAGGCACTGTTTTTTAATAATATTTTTTATTATTATTCATTTTGGTTTTACTGCTATTATGAGCTTCCCAGAGTCATATTCTAAAATGGTCCGCCATACAAATATTTTAAATAAGTGAACAAATCCAAAGAACAGCTGGAAAATTCAAGGGAGTGGCAGAGAAGAAGTCTTCTTCCGCAACCTCTCCCAGTATGGTTGTCAGCCACACCAAACCCGTGCTAAGAATCAATCCAAACAAAAAACAACAACACATAATGGTATTTGGAAATGATCTTTTGAGACAAGGGTAAGAGCCATAGCTATGGGAATGCTCGGACAAGAGGCAGTTTAGTCTGCAGCAGGAATGTGGGCATGATAAATGTCTCAGAAGGGACCCTCCCTAGTTTCTTGGGCTATAAAGATAAATTCATTTATTTATATCTGAAACAAGCTTATATGGCTGCCCGACTCACACATGGTGTCTCCGGACAGCTTACAACATTAAAACGGGGAGAAATGTATAAATACAGCCACTAATATTTTGTGTGCACTCTGATTTGGGCACAAACTAGGAGAACCCCCCCCCGAAAATATAAGAATAACATGATTGATAGGAGCTGCATAAAGTTTCACTATTCATCCATAAAGTTTCATCCATAAAGTTTCACTATTCGTAAACAATAAAAGAAAAATGCAATGACCAGTATTATCATATCTTCTGCTTGTTCGCTTCTGCTTAGCTGTGTAATAAGAATCAACTGTGCAGAAATGTCATGCATGCAAAATCTATGCAAAGCCTCTAACTATGGTGATGCCTGAATCAATTTAAAGATACTCTATCAAATAAGATAAAGCCAGATTAAGCACATACACATGAAACAGTATGAGGGCATAGGGCTTATCACAATTTATTGGTATGTGTCCAGAATATAAATGTAAAAATGGATTCTGTCAGATTTTATATGAAACCCACTTAGTAAATGCATCCGAAAAAGGTCAGAAGTAACCACAGAAATAGCCAGACTGGATGTCCTCTTGAAAAGGTCATGGAAAGCTCGGAGAGAACGATATCACAGATTAATCACAAATAATCCCATTTGGACCTAAAGTACTACTAGCTTTGATGTTATGCAGGCGGGGCCTATGAACATTCCCAGCCTTCTCAGGTTGAACATTTTTTTCTACAGCATCTTTTCTATCTTTTCTCATGTGACATACAAATTACCCAGCCCAATTTAAACCAAGTTATCTTTCTATTTTAAATCTAGTCAAGACTATAGTTTTCTCTCTTCATTTTATTGTGCTGCAGGTACTTGCATCAACACTTTCTTTCAGAATTTTTTAATGCAATGGAAATGGATCTAAAGTTTACTAGTTTGGCCTCCTAGATTTTCCCATCTTCGGACACAACTGGAGATATATCACCATTTGGAAAAAAAAAGTGATAGATATATGGAGATGAAATATGAAAAAGTCACTGGACATATAAAAATACATTTAAGCATTGCTGATTGTTAAGTATAATATAATAGGGAATAGTAGTAATGAATTTATTTTAGGAAGATAAGGGGCATCAAACTGGCAAGATGATAGGTGTAGCATCATAGTCAAAACCTGGTCCTTCTGTATGACCTTCCATGTTTTGGCCTCCCCTACCCATATCACAGAGATCATTGAGCATTCCCCTGCAAAATTCCGTCCCCACTTATGCCTTGTGAGTAGAAAATGAAAGCACCAATTTAATAATATTTTAGCCTTTAACCCTTCATTATTCTGCATGACATTGCATTCAGGGGTGGGTTCTGGATCCTTTTGCTGCCAGTTCACTCAGGGTCGCGCCGTGCGCGTGTGCGCGCTTCGTGCACACGCGTGCCCTCAGCAATCAAAAAATAGCTTCTGCGCATGCGCACAAGCAAAAATTAGCTTCTGCGCATGTGCAGAAGCAAAATCCAAGATGGCGGCACCCACGGAGACATCAACAGAACCGGCTCTGTGATGTCATCGCCAAGTTACTAACAGTTCTAGAGAACCAGATAGAACCGGTAGGAACCCACCTCTGATTGCATTGCTATGTCCAATTCTGCCCACATGCCAAAATCCATGCTTACTTTACCTGTTCTTTCTTGCAGACATTGGATATTTTTCTTCAACCATTACACCTGTTAAAAATACACACAAGGATAAATGAGGTCTATAATATAACTATTAACATGTCTCAGAGGATCTCAAATGTATCAACTGGCATGTCTCAACATTATTATATTGCTCATCATTTGTTATGAACCCTCTTTCATAGTGATAACGAATCATAAAAACAGTGCTGAGTTTTGAGTGCTGAATCATTGGCATTTTACCACATTTGTGGATTCATTTAGAATTGGTCTTTTAAAACCACTAAAACCAGCTACAAACATTTAGCTCCAGTGCAATTGATTCTGTTTTATCATCTTCAAACCTCTTTTACCTTTTTTCTCCTTTTCCTCAGGCACCACATAAGGCCCTTGAAACTACTCAAGCATATCCAGATCATATCCAGAGATCCAAGGAACAATACCAAACATAATTCCAGTGGTGCTGTGAGTATATGCCCTTTCCATGTGTCTGATGTTTCTGGCAATGCTTATTTTTTGCATTATGACTGGAGAAAAGATAAGAAATTATCCTTTGCTAGTTTAAATATAACATTTTCCTCAGTGACATATGAAGATCCACTTGTGAATAATAACCACAGGTACATTACAAAGACCGTGTAGGTAGTTCCTGGTTTAGATATCAAAATTTTAGGCAATCAGTTTTCACAAAATTTTATCATTTGAATTCAAAACTGAACAGAATTCCACATATAAACCTAAATCCTATTAACTTCTATTCTCAAAACTTCTTTCAGGAAAAACTGTATTGGTTTATATAAAGAAAAAGGCTAGGAACATCTATTTTATGAGTATAGAATAGCAGACATTTTGTATCCAGTATATGGACGATTCCTAACCTTGCACTTGGATAATGAATTTGTATATAGTGTATTCAACAGGCATGTTTTTCTTAGACAAGCAAATCTTTAGACAAGCAAAATGTTTTAAGTGATGTCTTCCCTGAGTTATTTCTCTATTTAGAAGCAACAGGAGTATTATCAAAGAAAGTTACTAATGCATTTTTCTGCATAAGGGAAGATGAAATGTTTCATGGCTGAACGTAGGTGAATCGCAGAATTTTTACATAGTAAAGACCAATCATGGAGCCTCTGTTAACTTGATTTTTATTGCTTGACAGACAAAGTATAATATTATAACATTTTTCAGTATCATTGAAAATCATATCCCTGTTTAGTACCGTATCAAATGTCTGAATAAGATATTTACTGTTGAATATGAACAAAAGTAACATATCATCCACAGACAGATGATAATGGAAACAGAGGAATGACTAATCTTATGTTCTGAACCTTTGCTTCTTGATCCCTGCAAGAATCCATCCATTTCTATGGTTTCTCCAAACACTACTCATATCTTTCCAATATCTTATTTGCAAACCTGCAGCGTCAAAAGTCCTTTCTTACAGAAGAAAATAAAACAGATATTTCAGCTGCTTAATTTTGTATCAACAAGATTTTGCACTGATGGCCCCATCCAATGGATGACTGAAACACCTTAACATAGGATTCATGTGTAAAGAAAGATTCTTGAAATATTCTCATGCACAAGTGGAAGTCACGCCTTCGGTCACCAAAATATTTTCTACTTCTTTTATAGGCAACAATAATCTGTAAAAGAGAACTTGATTACCTAAATTTTATAAGACCCTTTTGTTGTACATATAGCACTATACTGACCCGCCCTAAAAATAAACAAAAAATAAACAGAAATATTTCAGAACACAAAATGGTGGATTAAGTGAGGCAGCATGTCGATTGAAAGCATAATCTTTATGCTATGAGTTTAAGTGTATTTGAGGCTTGGACAAACATGCCAGAGGACAGCTTTTTAATTTTTGTTTTAATTGATTACATTTTGGTACTATATAGGTCAAAAATATGGAATTGGGTTAAATCTTATTACCATAGTTAATTTATTTCTCTTGCAAAGCTACAGATAATGCCTGATGGTGAAGCATGCAGCTCTTCTTATTTTGGCAATGATATATGCATAGTTGTATTCCCAAGAAGAAATAAAGGAAGGAGATACACTGGTTTGCCGAAAGCAGCCAGAGGAGATGAGCAAAATGCTGAATATTTGATCAGCTGGGGGATATATGTATAGTATATGTGTGTGCGTGTGTATCAGGGGTGGGTTCCTCCCGATTTGGACCAGTTCTGAACTGGTAGCGGCCCGCTGGTGATGTCACGATGATGTCACCGAACTGGATCGGTCGGTGCCAGTCCGTGGGGGCCACCATCTTTTTTTTTAATTTTTTTTTAATTTTTTTTTCTGAATTTTTTTTTCTGAATTTTTTTAAATTTTTTTTTCCTTCTGAGCCTGCCCAGAAGCCAACTTCCGGCACTGTGCATGTGGTCGGCATCTTTTTTTCGGCTTTGTTTTTTTTTCTTCCGGATTTTTTGTTATTGCGCATGCGCACGTGCATGAAGCGCGCACGCGCGACCACGAGGTGCGCCCACGTGGCGTGGGAGGGAGCGAACCGGCAGCGAGGTAAGTTGGAACCCACCCCTGGTGTGTATGTATGCATGTGGGTATATATCCATATACATATACATATACACAGAGATTTTATGGTATTAAGAAGATAACTTTGCTATTTTTACTACTTGGATTGCCTGTTCAGCTGCTATGGTAATGCCAGCTCCCACCCTATGTTTGTTTGGTTTTTGTTTAATGTGATATATGACCCCAAATATTGTAGCTTGTAAACCATAGATTATGGCTTAGAGTTAAACTGGAATGGTTGTTATTATTGGTTCAGTTAATTTTTTAAAAAATCTTCTGCATATTAGCATGCTATGTACCTGCACTCATGACTTGCTACAGCTAGAAACCTGATCTTACATCCAAACAGAACCATTGTCAACTATGCTACTACAATACTTTTCAGCACTCCTATAAACTGAATATCATATCCTGAGATCCTTTTCAAACTTCCCTGCTCTCACAGGAGAATTATAGCCTATTTCTTTAGCCATGAAATAAGATGTGATTGAACTCTTTAATTAGTGCACAGTTACTTTTGAACCTCATAGCAGGTACACCTACTATTGTTTCATTTCTTTCATGAGCATCATTTCCTTCCCTACTGCTTCTTAAAAATGAACATATAAAATGAGAAATTAAGTGGCAACCTTTGTCCCTTATGCTCTCTTCTGAGTATGAGTCATCATTTCTCCATCATTGTGGTAGCTGATGCCTGTGGTTCAATAAGCTGCAAATAGCATCTTGCAGCACCATAACTCATCAAGCATGTTTATAAATGGAATAGCTGAATTCTCAGCACATAGTAAACCAAAAGCATTCTACACAATGTGCAAATATGGTCATTGACAACTTGGTTAAGACATGTTCACCCCTGCAGTGAAGGAGCATTGAATTTTGAATAACTCTAAGAAATCTTTCAGCCTATCTGATCTTCTCCTAAGCATTTTGTATATAATTGCTTTAGGATAAAAAATTATTCTAGAAACTTGCAAAATGCACAGTGCATTGGAAAAAGCAGATAAAAGTTGCTGAGCTGGAATAACAGATAAAAGATTTGAGGCAATGCATTAATCCTTTTTTTTTCATTTTTTTCCAGTTACAAAAATAAGAAAGACACTGAAGAGAATTTGTTTAATTAGTAACTTTCACAGATTCAGCTTTGTAAGACAGCATCTTCACAGAAGAAGAAGCATGGAAAGAGAAGGGAGTATTAACAGTAGCTGATCAATAACTAATCCACAGTGTCCTAGTTATTAGTGTGATGGGGGAAAAATCATGGTGCTTAAGTAATTCGAACTAATTTTAATGAATACCACCATACTGGCATGCCTGCTGAGCAGTGTGAAATTTATAGAAAAAAATGTAATTTTACTTCCCTGTATATTTTCTCTCACTCATAAAATGTAGCATAAAAATGTTGTTAGATATCTGTTATCTCTGCCTGCCAGATGAAGGCTTCAGAAGGCGAGCACTCATTTTGGTTTTTTTAATAGTAATTTTATGAAAAATTACAACTACAATGATAAAAAATGAACCCAAACTAAAGAAAAAATAAATAAAAAATAAAAAGTGCTGTAAAGAAAAAGAAAATAAATATATAAAGAACTGATTTTCCCTTTCATCACAAGTATAACCAGTTTTAATAACTTATCACCTTCTCTTAAAATACAACAAATTATCTCTTCTTCCCATATTCCATCTTCTTATCTATAAATCATTAAAAACCTCATCATCCATTTCCTGGTCCATTAAGGATTACCATATCTATTTAACATACCTTGATCAAATAAACCAACTTATATTCCTTCCTTTTACTTTTAACAATCTTGAACTTTAGTCCCTTCAAATAATGTTATGCAACATGATTTCATTTTTTTTGTCCTTTCTCACAAAATTCTTAAAAGCTTTAACAAGTCCCTTTTGTAAACCCAATGTAGCAAGATTATCCAGACCTCAGTTTCTTATTTGTATATATGTTTTAATAACTATGACATCAGTTTCTTTTGTATGTCCATTGTAGCAATTTTTCCCCATATCATTCTTGTAGCTTGGTGAGAGCCGCAGTGGTGCAGTGGTTAGAATGCAGTACTGCAGGCTACTTCTGCTGACTGCCGGCTGCCTGCAATTTGGCAATTCGACTCTCACCAGGCTCAAGGTTGACTCAGCATTCAATCCTTCCGAGGTTGATAAAATGAGGACCCAGATTGTTGGGCAATATGCTGACTCTGTAAACTGCTTAGAGAGGGCTATAAAAGCACTGTGAAGTGGTATGTACAGTAAGTGTAAGTGCTATTGCTATTACTATTATCATTTTTAAATTCACTTTTAGATCATTTTCAGTCTTGTCTGGTAAAACTTCCATAACAACTTTTAAATAGAGTCTGTCTAGACAGGCCGACACTCTTAAAATTAATTTCCAAGTCCATCGTTCCAAAATATCCTTAAATATAACAAATATATTATTAGTAATTTACCATATTATTAAGTCAATTTTAAGTGTTCTTCTTTAATTGTGATCTTTAGTTTGTTATGTTTACCATAGTGTCCTATTTTCAAAGTCCCATCCTGTCATTCTTTTTTAAGAATTAAAAACAAAAGTATTTTCTTATGGCAAGAATTCTTATAAATAATTCCAAATGGTATTTCAAATTTGTCTGGATCCTTAATCCATTTGTAACTTTCTAAAATCAAACTTTTAATTACCCTTTTGCTGTTTCTTCTATTTAAGGTTCTTAAACTTGTATTTAAAACTTGTTCTGTATTTAAAACTTCAAGGATTGAAGAAAACTTGCGGATCCAAAAATTCCTAAAAACTGAAAAGATGTTGCTTGTTAACTGACAAGCAGTTAACAAGCAATTTCTAAAAATGATTAGAAAAGGAAATATGTGAACCCAGTGTTTTTAAAGGCCATCGGTTGCACAAAATAGCCATTCCTTCATTTCCCATGCTCTAAATGTGCTGGACATTGCTGCCTTGTGGACTCCTTGCATGGAACAATTGTATGAAGAACTTATGAGTTATCTCAAGTATTCTCTTTGTCCAAAGAGAAATTCCGAAAAGCCGATCTATTTTCTAGGCTCTTCATTCTGTCATGGTTGTGAGGTCCACTTTTCATGGAATCATCTCTAGTTTGTCTTTTTTTCCCTGGAAGTCCATGAGTACTCATTGTGTGTGTGTCATAAACAAGGACAATTTGAGTACATTATCTAGTTAACATTTTCGGGGGGGGGATCAAAACATCTAATTTTATCTTCTTGCCTGTCCTTCTCATGTCTATAACCCTTTTAGCCCACTGCCATCACCTGGGGACAAGAAATCTGAGCGAATGGTTCCTTCCATGTAGCTTTCCTCAACTGTTGTGATCATTAGAAAATCTCTCAATTCTACCACATCATTTGTATATTTGTCGGGCATCAAACAGAAATATGAAATTTTCCACTGTAGTGTCTGCTGTTTGGTTGGTTCACAGAATATGATAACCTAGTATTTATTTAAGTATCTTTAGGAAATACTGTAAGTCACAACAACCATGGTTTATAAGCTATGGGTTTGCACACAATACATTAAGCAAAAAATAATTCAACCATGTTATAACTAAGTATGATATGTTAACTAAACGTGGTATACCTTTTTATAATTTAAAAACATACTGAAAATGTTTTGGGTATCTCAAATTAATATTGGTATTCACTCAGCCACAGGCTATGTCACCTGCTTTGTTTTTTACATACATCTCATTATATTTTGATCGTGTATTTAATTTAATTTTCATGTTATACATCATCTAGAGGTGCTTTGCATGAGAAATACTTTAAATACATAAGTAAATAAACTCATAGTGAAGGGTTCCTGTCCCTAGTACAACTTGGCCAGAAGAACACATTCATTTATAAGATTCATGTTATATTAGCTATTAGTGATCTTTGAAAGCAATTCTCAATACATGCTTTAATGTACAAAAATAATAAATAAATATGCCAAATGAAATGTACCGTAAGTTCAGTATTTGTGCCTTCTGTTAAGAACTCTGGGTTGATTTATTCAACGATCTATTTGTTTGTTTTCTTGGCTCTCCATGATATTCTTAGGAGTCTTCTCTAACATCAAAGTTAAAAAGCATCAATACTCTTATCCTGCTTCTTCAAACACCAGCTATATGAAGTAGTGCCTCCTTATAAGACTTCTGAAGGGCCTTGAAATCATGGTTCTCCATGAAAGCTTTTGAGAATAACGAGGACTGACCTACCCTTATTGGGTGAATCCGTTACAGAATAGTGGTTGGTTTATCACAGTTCAATCTGGAACTGAGTGGTGTTCAAGCCATAATTCATATACATATGCATATGCATATACATAACCAGTACTGTAATAGTTTCCCCACAGTTTCAATATGACAGATTCCACTTTCTGTAACTCTTACATTCTTCATATAATACAGTTGTCTCTACCTATATACCAGTGGTGGTATTCAAATTTTTTCCCTACCAGTTCTGTGGGTGTGGCTTGGTGGGCGTGTCATGTGACTGAGGGGTGGCACCTTGCTGTGAGTGACATCTAGTTGGCCACGCCCACACAGTCACATGACCCTTCCACCAAGCCACGCCCACAGAACCCAGTAGGAAATTTTTTTGAAGTAATACTATATATTTCCTTAACATTACCCATTCTACGAGGCCCCGGAGCCTCCGCCCACTCGCTGCCCACTCTCCCTTAAGCGCGATGCATCCCCCCATTTCCCCTCCTTCAGAGGCCCTGGCCCTTAATCCCCCCGCTTCCATCCCCACGACCGCCCCTTTCTTTGTCCTGCAGCCGTGACCTTACCTTCCTCCCACAGCTGGCTGCCAGGGAAGGCAAGCCAGGGCTGAGCCATAGCCGCTGGGCTCCCTGCCAGCCTGCATCTCGCCCCCCTTGTCACGAGATGCCTGCAGCCGCTATGTCTTTTTTTCGGTGCGGCTGGAGTCCAGCCACACACAAAAAAAGATGCAGCAGCTGCAGGCTTCTTGCAGCAAAAATTACCGATCTCCGGCTCCGCTCCACTTCTTGAACGCGCCACCGCCACACTGTTCTATGCACTAGCCATGCACACGCACCCATTGCCTGCTTCCACTGCACTGGAGGGACTCCAGCCGCACCGAAAAAAAGACTTGCGTAGGCAAGTCCTTTCGGCATAGCGGTAGTAGGCAATGGGGTGCGTGTGCATGGCCGGTGCATAGAACAGGGCGGCGGCACATTAGAGAAGCGGAGCAGAGCTGGAGGTCGGTAATTTTCACTGCAAGAAGCCTGCAGCTGCAACATCTTTTTTTTTTGGTGCAGCTGGACTCCAGCCGCACTGAAAAAAAGACGCGGTGGCTGCAGGCATCTTGCGAAAAAGGGGGCGAGATGTGGGCTGGTGGAGAGCCCAGCGGCGATGGCTCAGCCCTGGCTTGCCTTCCCTGGCAGCCAGCCGTGGGAGGAAGGTAAGGTCGCGGCTGCGGGACGAAGAAAGAGGCGGTTGTGGGGGAGGAAGCAGGGAGATTAAGGGCCGGGGCCTCTGAAGGAGGGGAAACAGGGTGACACATCACGCTTAAGGGAGAGCGGGTGGCAAGCAGGCAGAGGATCCGGGGAAAGGCTGGAGCCGGGGAATGGCGCATTCCCCGACCCCATCGAGATGGATGGCAAGCGGGCGGTGGCTCCAGGACAAGGCCGGAGTTGGGGAATGGCACGTTCCCCGACCTGGCCAAGGCAGGTGGTGGCTCTGGGGCCTCAGGGAATGGCGCATCCCTCGGCCCTGGGCCCCGACCTAAGGCGAAGGGTGAGCGGGCAGCACGCATTGCTTACCTTTGGTGAGCTGAGTAGAGTGGGCGAGGTGAGGTGACTGGTGAGGCAATTAGTTGGGCCATGTGGCAAAGTGAAGGCAACCTATATAGGGTGGGAATGGGCAGGGCGAGCGGGCAGGCGAGGCGAGCAAGTGAGCAAGCAGGCTGGCGGGCAGGCAGAGTGAGCAAGCGAGTGAGCGAGCGGGCAGGCAGGCGGCGGCGAGCAGCGACTGGGCGGGCCCGGGTGGGCCAGCCAGAGGTCATTACCGGTTCGGCGAACCAGGTCAAATTTCCCCTACCGGTTTGCCTGAACTGGTGCAAACCGGCTGAATACCACCTCTACTATATACCTATATATCGCACCTCAAATTCAGTGTTGTACTGTACGTAGGATGTTGCTGCTTTCATCAAGTGGTAGAGATTCTAGCTTGACATTGCAGCACTTCTTTAATCTGAATTAAATCCTTAAATCCCTCTGCATTGAATCAATCCAGTGATTTATGCTGCTGAAATTAGTAATTGTAGGAGATATCACTGTGGTAAATGTGAGGCAAAATTGAGTAAGTATGTAAGTATGTATGTATGTATGTATGTATGTATTATTCATTCATTCATTCATTCATTCATTCATTCAATTTACATGGCTTCCCATCTCAAATTCATGAGTCTGAGCTGTTAGCTACAATTAAATGCACACACCATAGACACACAGATATACACATCACATATCAGCAGCCAAAGTAAACAGTCAACAAGAACAACTCAAAAGACAATTGCCTCACATCTGGAACCCCACCCCAGTGACATAATATCTTTCTCATTTAAGCAATAGCAAAACTGGTAAAATGCAGGATCATGTCAATACAAAGGCAAAATTCACCTTTTCTGTTTACCTTATTATGGATCTGTAGAAAACTGACATATCTTTAAAAAGATGAAATTAAATCAGGCAAAAGTAGAAGCTTTTTAGATCTAACAACTGTTATTGTAGTCTTGGTATTACCATAATTAAACTACTGAAATAAAGTGGGTTGAAGAGATTGGAACCGTCAACAAATGTAAAAAAAAAGAAATAAATAAATTCCTAACTTGTTATTGTTAGAAGATCTACAATATTTCCCAGGTACAATTTAAAAGGGGAGGGTCTGAGCTTTTAAATCCCCACAGGTCTTTAGGCCCAACTATTTAAGAGATTTTTTTTTCTTCTTTGGATTAAATATGGATAACAGAGATGAAATAAATACTGGTTATGGATTTATTTATTTATTTGTATCTTGCCTTTTTTTGTTTTTACAAATAACTCAAGGCAGCGAACATATCTAACACACTTTCCTTCTCTTATTTCCCCCCACAACAACTACCCTGTGAAGGAGGTTGGGTTGAGGCAGAGTGACTGGCCAAAAGTCACCCAGCTGGCTTTCATGGCTAAGGCAGGATCAGAACTCACAGTCTCCATGTTCCTAGCCTGGTTCCTTAACCAATAGATCAAACTGGCTCCATCCCCGGGAATATTAGCCTCCTGAAGACAATAAAAATCTTTATGATTATTGCAGAATGCCCATAGGGTTCTTTTGTTTTGTTTTGTTGACATACTAGTTCAACATATCTATCAGCAATTAAAATGGAATGATCCCATCTCATGCTTCTCCATTTTCATATCAGCAGCAAAGGGAGCTTGACAAGGAGGGAAATTGGTAACAATTAATTAACTTCAATTTCTCAATCATCCCCAGGCAAGAATAAGATACAGCTTCCCACAACCCACATTTCTTGTAAGCTTCTCTCCCTGGACTCCGTGTCTCTGAACCTCTTATTATTCTTGGTGACACCTCACTTCAAAAGATTTTTTTTCCCCCTTCTCCTTGGATGCCTTCAGGGCCCAACTTTGGTGGTGCAAAATATGAGCAGGATTATTTTCTTCAGTAATGACTGTAGTTTATAACTAGGCTGGTTGGAGTTTTATTAATTTTAACAGCATTGTTCCTCTTATGAAGTATTCATCCCCCAGGATTTCTGCATACATGAGGATTTTGAAGAAATTGATCTGCAATGCAGTCACTCTCTTAAAAAGAACCATAGCTTTATTAGCTCTACATAGCAGTGATACTGTAAAGGCAAGTGGGAGCTGATTAACGGTGCAATCAATCTTGTGAAACTAGATAGATCTGTTTTTAATTGTGAACTAATAATTTACTTCCTAGGAGAGAGTATTCCAGGGAGCATGAACTAGTAATGAGTCCCGTGGCTTTATGTGTTCATGCTGTGCCCATGAAACATGAAACTAAGCTTTATTCACCCCAACACCCAGCCCTGGCATGTGTCTGTGTGTGCGTCTGTACTTTCGCATGTTCACCCTTTCTAGTTGTTATGCAACAAGATTTCTTCACTTTTCTTTTGCCTAGGGGAGCTTCCAGACAAGACTTTTGAGATGCAATTGCTATTTCACAAAATTTTAAAGAGAATCTAGCCATTGTCATCTCCCCAGGTAACTTACCAATGTATATCTACTATATTTTCTTATCACAAGAATCTTTTAAGAAGGGAAAGACATAAAAAAAGCCTCTTTTTTTCTTAGTAATGCTAAGAGCTATCTATCTAGAACAACTCAGTAGAACATATTGTAACTATGATTGATCAAGCCACACATGGTGTCAGTCATCAGTACATATACTGTATATAGCTAGGAGTTGCGGGGGGGGGTGTTTGCTGATATATGCACAATTTTATATTTGTTTTCATGAAACTATGTTGCAGTTTTCAGGTCTCTTCAGCCCAGTTTGAAAAAATTCCTTTCTGAAGATCTCATATCTTTTTGTTTTAACCACTTTGAACTGAAGGGCAACTTAAATATAGCACTACCACCCTTTGTTGCCCATATTTTTACCTTAAAAAAGATTTTCCCCAATATTAACCTTAAAGGACCTCCACTATTAACATCTTTCTATCTAGATAATACTGTGTCCTATCTTCTGTTTACACTTCTTTAATCAGTTGTGAAGTTTGTAAGAAAGCATCTCTAATGTTGAGATGGTCAAACTAGATTCATGTAACATGAGCTGGCCTATATTGGCATTGAGTGTTTCATTATGTTGTTGTGGGAAGGTAGTTATTTTATGATCGACCTGAATGAACCAGCCTATAATATTAGGATTTGATTTGTTTGGACATAATATATTTTATGAACACTGCAGTTGTGTTCTGGTAAAATAGATCTAGGCTTCAGTGCAGTGTATTGTACAAAGCCATCCTTAAAAATCTAAAGAAGTAAGAGAAAGTATACTTGTTTTGGCCTGTCTGCCACCGGCTCCTCCGTCAGCCGAATCAGATGAGGAGGCGGAGTGGGAGTCGGGGCCAGGATCAAGGCAATCTGAGAGCTCCGAGGGGGAAGAGGGAATGGAGCTGTCAGAGATAGAGACAGAGGTGGAGCCTAGGACATCCATTAGTCCCCAGATGGAGAGTCAACAGCCCCCAGGTCTGGAGATGGCTGATGAGGAAGAGGAGGAACAGCTGAGTCCCGTGCCAGACGTGGGGATGCGCAGAAGGCAGAGGAAAGGAGAGCAGCGGGACTCTATGGGCCGGTCCTCGGGACAGAAGAGCCACCGCTGCTAGCTAAGCCCACTCTAACTCTGGGGATAAAAGGCAGGGGGCGGAGATGAATAGGTGTGGCAGACAACTATTCGTCTCCCTGTCAGTCAGCCACTGATAATCCGAAATTCTGAACCCTGTCTGGACTGTATCAGAATCCTGTCTTGGGATCTGCGGCACTGAGAGTTGGGCATGCCTTCAGAGCGTGTGTGTGTATATGTCTCCGCTGCTGGAAAAAGAGCGGGCGCACCTTCCAGGACTTCCTTTATGAGTGTGGGTGGGGAGAGAGAGACTCCTGGTGTGTTGGGGCCATTTCAGGGGGAAAGGGAGCGAGCTTCGCTTCCCACAGGCACTTAGAGACTTTGTTAGCCTGCTGTGTGTGTGTGAGAGAGAGACTTTTGGCAGGGGCTGCTCGCGCTCCTAATAAAGAGAACGTTTAGTTAAAAACAGTGTGCTTGTCGTGTTTAGGAGCCAGGTTAGAACAATACCCTTATATAAAACCATACTGATCCTTCCTAAGGATAATCACTTGGTCCTTTTTAGCCCTGGTAACTTTTATCTTTAATGCCACTTTTAGTCAATTATTAAGAAAAGACTTTAAGCTAATCAGTGTGTAATTTCCTGGGTGCACATTTCAAAACTGGCATTACATCGAGTATTTTACAGCCTAGGGCTAATATTAAGAATCCAAAATTTCTTTACTTTAGTTTGAAAGAAGGTTGTTTTGTTTTGGGAAGCAAAACACTCAGATGTAAGATGTAACATTCTCACTGTTTGTTAGCACTGATATTTGAAAAGAACTTGATTTTATGGATACCAGTGGATTGTCTTTAACCACGGATTCCTTTAACCTCCAGAATAACTAGCTCTTATAGATAGCCTACCTCCTACCTCCTGAACTAACTTCAATTTTTGAGTGTTCTTGAAAGAAATCATTATATATGATACACTATAGAACTGGAAATAACAAGAAAAAGACTGGTCAACAACTGTAACATAGATTTGACTGATTGATTGACATGCAACAAAGGTCTGTGTTACATGGTATGACTCATATTTGAAACATAATCATCATTTTAAATATTCCTTAGAGTCAACATGTTTGTACTTGCACAGTGATTACTTAACTGTAATAGGACCAAATTTAACTCCCTATTTTTGAGCCAAATAAAACAATTTTTAACAAAGTAATGTTTTGATTGGTGTAGAAATTGTCCAGTACTAAGCATGATTGTTACTTTTAAGTTAAAAATCACCTGAATAAGACATGGTTCAAAGCAGGGGTGGGTTCCAACTTACCTCGCTGCCGGTTCGCTTCCTCCCATGCTGCGTGGCCGCGCTTCGTGCGCGCACATGCACAGTGCAAAAAAATAAAAAAAATTCCAAAAAAAGCCAAAAACAAGATGGCGACACATGCGCAGTGCCGGAAACTTGGCTTCTGCACATGTGCATGCACAGAAGGAAAAATAAAAAATAAAAAAAATTCAAAAAATAAAATAAAAAAAACTTCAAAAAAAAAAAGATGGGAGATGGATTATTATAGAGAAAGTCACTTTTTAAAGATGTCCCTTACATACATACAGACCATATTTTGTTAGTAGAGATCCATTTGTTTATTAAAGAATATTTCCCTGGTTAGATTTTGCTTCAAAATACTTGTTTATTCTTTATAAATATGCTTTGTGGCACAAAGAATTGTAATGAGTCTTAAGATGTAATTTTGCTCTGGATAAGAAATAATATTAACTTTACAATTTCAAAGGATATGAGCAATTCTGATTTAAGGATGATCCAGGATAGAGAGTTCCTTGAGGAAATAGATCTACTTGCTTCTACTGCTTCAGAAATATGATGCTATCTATGACATCTCACTGCACACGTTGTTTTATTGTTGTTAGATAGTGGGTAGAGATGACAGGAGACAGACTTCCAAAGCAGCTCTTTATTTCAGCTCTTGTGTAAGCAACCAGCAAAGAGCAGTCTGACAGCTTGCCCTTTTATAGGGAGCTGTCAGACAGACCAGCCAATAGCGTTTGAGCTTTTTCCCGCTCAAACGCTGGACCTGGTTGGAACCATGCAACACAGTTGAAACAGTTAGAACATAACACCCCTCCCCTCCTGGATGGAGCTGTCCAGCATACGTAATCACGCAGGTAGGCGGGGCGTTATGAAGCCCTACTAGACCTGCGCAATTCAGATGGCGGTGAGGCAGCGGACTGTGCGGCCAGG
>QLTV01002140.1:311747-330118 GCA_003457575.1 Thermophis baileyi
ATCTGGTAATATCTCAAAAACTATTGGCTTGTCTGTCTGACAGCTCCCTATAAAAGGGCAAGCTGTCAGACTGCTCTTTGCTGGTTGCTGATACAAGAGCTGAAATAAAGAGCTGCTTGGAAGTCTGTCTCCTGTCATCTCTACCCACTATCTAACACTTGGTATTCAGGACCGCCTACAGAGTTGCCCCATGGGAGTCCGACAGCCAATGGGATACATTTCTGTACAGGAACAGGAAACTAAGAGGTGGGGCCCAACAGAGGTCATAAAACCAAGAGATTCAGCATCTTTTTGCCCTTTTTTCTCTTCACCCAACATCTGGAAGCATGTGATCCACCTTTTCTGTTCAGGAGCCCATGCCATGTGCTCCTGTCCACCATTAAACCTTCTTTCCAAGCAACTTCCATGAATCCAGTGTCTTTTTCCCCACTTGGAACTGAACCCAGAAGGATATTCCTTACAACACCAGAATATGGCTTTATAGCAATGTAGACAGTGAACCAGATCATATTTGTATCCCTATTTATGAGAACATTTTATGGTGAAATAGTAATAAAAACTTTATGCTCTACCCTTTACTTACTTGCCGATAACAGAAAGTAAAACATTTGATCCATTTGTTTTTATCAATCCCATTTCTATGATTTGAAACCATTAGGTGGGCCTGTTTACTAGTGAAGGCTATCTACCTTATCTATATAATTACAGATAGATATGAAAGCTGAAGAACCAGCTGGTGTTACCTCTGTTCCATAGATGGGTTGCAATTATTTTGCAATGATTATTATGAACTGTAAATCCAATATGTACCATGCAAAGACTCATTTAGTTTTCTCAGTTTATTTATTTTCACATAGGTCCAAAAAGTGTCCCTCCCCCCAAAACATTGATTTATATTAATTTTTTTAAAAATCAGCTTAAATGCTGTGATTGCATAACAAAATTAATGCAGAGCTCTATACTTTCAGAGACTCAAATATGACAGATATATAGGTATGTAATAATTTATTAGATGAATTTTGCAACCTTCTGGAATAAATTATTCATTGCCTTTTTTCTCCATGATTTGCCCTTTTTACTGAGTGGGGACTAATAATTCACAAATATGTTAAATAATAAATTGGATAAATTTTGCAGAATGTCCCAGATATAATGCTCAGGTAACACTGAATTTCTTTTCGATGGGCTTGGGAATAGTCCTCTGAAAATAAAATGCAGGTAATATAAGCATTAGGGTATTCTAGTAACTTAATGGGAGTGATGAGGTAAGCCATACACTAACATGATAGATCTGTTATATATACAGATTTGTTTGCAGATTTGTTATTTGTGAATAGATTGGTATGCATTTTTATATCCTGTTAATAACAGGATCTTGCTCCAGAGGACTGAACATTACTGCTGAGTTAAGTCTGATGTGGTGTTAGAGAGTGAGAGGCACTTATAATATGAGTCTGTCCTACGCTATTTTTTATTTTCAGATGAATCTTTTCAGTTGAAATGGAAAGTAAGTGATGTTGGAGGCCAAGCAGAACTTACAGAAGAGATAAAGTTAACAGCAATGTGAACATTTATGTTGTATGAATGGGAAGCAAAGCAAAACTGAGACGCTTGTCCATTGAGACGAAAGCATCAAATTATAATAACTCCAAAGTGGCATCATTAAATGTACATTTTTATCATTGCTTCTCTTATATCCTTACCCTTCTATTTTACTCACTATGTTGAGGTCACAAACTGAGGCTGTCAGTTTCTCTTCAGGTGGCTGTCTGCCATCCTCTCTCCTTCTTTTTCTTTATCTCCTGAGACTGGTCACCACGTAGCTATCAGGGTATTTAGCTGGTCTAGACTTGATGCTCCAGTGCTCTTCTCTCTTCATTGGCCCTATTCTTACCGTAGTTGCTCTGACCCCCAGCTGTGAGCACAACTGGAAAGCTGCCCCTGGCAGTACAAGGAAGTGGAGGGGGGGGGGGAGAGAAAGGCTATTTTTTTTCTCCCTCTCTTCCTCCTCTCTTCTCCAGCTCCTTTCCCTTTGGGATACTACAGCCTACCACTGTTCGAACTCTTGTTTTTCCTCCCATATTGGGTGTTTAAGGACTGAATTTAATCCTAAATATGATGTCTACCAAGTTGAGTTGGTGACCAATGCCTGTTTTATTACCATTTACAGACTTTTTACCCTGAATTGTATGTGGTTCTGCAGTAATTTAATAATCGGTCCTCAATTTATTTCCTGCTCTGAGAACCTGCTGTGCTAAAAAGTCTTTTGGATTTAACACCCAGTAGCTGTTTAATACAACAGTGTTCTTATGTTCTTTGACCAGCTTGAGGCTTTTTATGCATTTTAGATTCATAATCAAAAAATTTTATTTCCCCAGTCTCCATCTTTTAGTATTGCTCTGCTATAATGATTAGAAACATTATGCTTGTCCACATGTCAGAAAGTAGACATAGCTGTCAAATTGTTTTCCTCTGCTGTAATGTATTTGCCTATGTGCATCCATGTGTTTAAAATAAAAAAGTAAAGGAAAAAAAACCCTTCTCGCTTGTTCATGGCTCCCCTTCATGTTTGTCTCTGGTAGTTCCAAAGGCTGGCTTTCCAATGCAAGTATCTCTTGGGATACTTACAAGCTATATAGACCTCTTGTCTCAGTTTCCATACTTTGAATCTCAAGTGCTGACAGCTTCCCATACTCCATTTAAGATGCCTCCTTACATCTACATGTGCAGAACATGGGAGAGAGGCAGTAGATAGATTATTGCCAAAGACTCTGTTGTGATACTTCATACTTTGCTTAAATTCCTAAGGTCACCATGAATGTTATGCCGGTACCTGTTTAAGAAGCATCTATTTTTATCACCAGTGCACCCTGTTATTTGGAGTTCACTCCAAAACGTATAGCCATAGTTAAATGTTAAATGGTAGTTATTTCTTCTGCCTGTTTTTGTCCTACTTTTTTTTATTTGTTGAGTTATTGGATATCATTTTTCATTTGGTTCACCTGTGTGCAAAATACCTATATGCCTTCCTTTGGCTTAATTGTATCCTTTCAGATCTGCTGTTCATAGTTAGAAATGAAATAACAGTTCGTGTTTTTAATTAAGAATAATTTTCATTGTTGTAATGGATGAGGAAGAAGAAAGTTAGCTCTATTTATGATCTGAGAAGGCCAAGATAAGAATGTAATACAATAACTATGTTTTACTTATTCCCCTGCAATTGTTCTTTTTCATTCTGAAGTTTCCAATTGTGTGCTGGGTAGCTATGCATGTGTTTTACATAGATATTATATAAAAGAAAAAATATAGCTGTTAGGCTCCATTTTCAGGTGGAAGATGCTTCTATTTTTGAAGTAGCAGAATAAGGAGAGTTTTTAAAGTGTTATTCATATCTCAATTCTTTGGATTTTTGCCAATTTTTGCAATAGAAGGATGTCAAATATTGGCCTATAGCTATGCAAAGGTGCAGTAATATAAATTACTGTTGGTGGAGATTATATTTCCCATATACTGATCAGCACACTTTTCATTTCAGGCCCAGGTGCTTCCATGCCATTCAGCCACTCTCTTGTAATAAATTTTTCTCCTGTCATCAAATTATTTTTTAATAACAGCATCTTCACAGAATTAAAATAGAGAAAAATAGAATACCTGTCCTCTCCATGTTATATGATATAGGAATCTGGTTTTTCTTCCCTATGCTTTCATTTCTTATCATCATCTGATTTCAAACATTAAATATATAATGAGATGCACTGTTTCAGTATTTCAAACATATTATTTGACTGGGTTGAATCTTTTCCTTTCTCAGATGCAAATTATCACAGCCCAATATATTGTTTGGGAGATGGGGATCTGCTTTATCTCAATGTATGTTTGTATTAGTTCAGAGCTGCATATTGGTTATCATTGCTGCTTCTTCCTAAAAGTATTTTTCTTTTTTCTTTTTGCCCTCAATGTCCCTAGCAGCATTGCCCACAATTATCACTGACTTCCAAGGTCCATGAAACCACTTCAGTGAACGAAATATTATGGTGTTGTCAACGTCAAATTAAAATTAGTGTGGGTGAAATGAAGCTAGAAAGAGTGAAGACAAATTGAAAGAAGGAAACTGATATTAAGAACAGCTTTATGGAAACCTGATTATGTTGATAATGAGTATCAAAGATATGGAAAACAAGAGACACATGTTGATACTCAGTCAAACGAACTCAACACAAGATAAGCCACCTAAGCTCAGTTCTTGTTTTTATATTTTAAAAAGATGTACAGCTTCGATATATAATCTGCTTTAAAATTAAAAATAATTTTAATTGTTGTAATGGATAAGGAAGTATCCCAAAGTGATATGTAGCTTTATTTATGATCTAAGAAGGCCAAGGTAAGAATGTAATACAAAAAATGTTTTACTTATTCCCCTGCAATTGTTTTTATTCATTCTGAAATTTCCAATTGTGTGCTGTGTTTTGCATAGATCTTATGTAAAAGAAAAATATAACTCTTAGACTCCATTTTCAATTGAAATATACTTCTATTTTGGAAGTAGAACAGCATAAGTGGTTCTTTAAGTGGTGTACAGATCTCAGTTCTGTAGAACAATAGTGATATATCACATGTTAAATGGAATACTATGTAGAAATACTTTCATTCAATCAATTTCTGCTTGTACTATATATTGATAAGAATTAAACTCAGTTTTTGAAAACCTCACATTGTTCATCTAAACATTTTGAATCCTTCCTTATTACTTCAATAAACAGCAGGGGGCAGCAAAGAGCCTTTTGTGTAACAACCAAACCCTGCAGTGACCTGAATTATAATTTAGTTCTTTACAAAACCAGCTGAGTGGTAAAACAGAAAATTGTTAGTAAAAAGTGGAAAGGTTATCTTTGAACAATAGAAGTGGTCTGTGCTCCTGATTTTCTTACCTTATTTTTTTTTAAAGGAATATTATGTACAAGTACCTAACTATCCCTTAATTTAAGTAAAAGCTAGGCAAGTTGGGTGGTATTTATCCATATTACCCCAAGTAATGCTAAATCGTTCTATCATTTCAAAACATTTCTCTGATTTTGTAAATAGAGGCATCTGACAGCAGTATGTGATTTCTGTACCCAGCAGAATGCGGTGAAACACACAGCCTTGCATTTTCCCTTTTTGGTATTAGTATACTCGGTCAATAATTTTCATTTGAAAAGCTTTTGTTGTTTCCTTTACTACAACCACACCAGGATGAATCAGGATGTGATCACAGTATGATGCTGCGTGAGGAGAGATGAATGCTTGATGGACTTGTCATGGTTCGTAGATTTTCATTATTTATCCCTGAGTTTGGTTCTTATCCATATGAGATCTACCAGTTATAATTACTTAGTACATCCAGTTACTCATGGATAGGCTTGATACTTGATTAGGCAAGAAACTTCTGGAATCAGTAAGTTATTATGGATAGTATACTATACTACATTGAAATCTCAATAAGTACCGAAGTTGGAGTGATTTATTAGACACCCTTTCTTAGCTTAATCGACATGAACAGCAGAATACCAGAGATACTTGGTCATCAATCAAGGTGACCTACCAAGATATGATCTACCAAGGCCACAGTGAATGGAATCATGGGGAGATATGAGGGGAGGGCAGGAAGGTTTAGTGGTATAGTCAACCATATCCTGGTTTGCTACCAGCTTATTTATCTGATAAATTACCGGTAGATAAACACAGGAATTTTTGACACAAGTCAAAAGTCAAAACTGCATCTTAACCATTGAACATTGCTTGAAGGAAAATGGACCTTCATCTTAGTTCACACTTTACAGCTCTCCTGCAAAAAACATACTTTGTGCCATACTAAGGGCTATCTTAGTGGCTACTACATATGATGTAAAATTTTCTGGCCAAAGGAAACAGCTTCATAAATGGAATCAAATTAAACTAAGATTTTTATGCAACTCTCCCACCCCATTTTTTTTTCTTATTTCCACATTAGTCTTTAACAATGTAGGATCCCACATGACATTGATTTTCTATTTCATCTGTTGATAACTTGTTTAGAAAATAAATATGCATTTTTCCTATTTAACAATGCATTTAATTTTCATGTTGAGAAAATTAGATTAGAATATACGGTAGATGAGAGAATGGGTACCACAGGGAGTGGACTGCTAAAAATGGTTGTATTGGTAGAAAGGCTTAAAACAAATTCGCTTTTCTGGGAGGAAATGACCAAGAATTTGAAAAATCTTGTGGCTATAAAAAAAAATCTCAAAATTATTCCAAGCCTTTTCTCAGAAGGAAATGAAAAACAACAAGGAAAAACAGTCAAAATAATTGCTGAGTTATAGAAATGACAGATGGCTGTGAGACAGAAGTAATTATTCAAACATGCATTGACAGAGTCACCCAAGCATCTGCAAATTCAAACCGTGAACCCACCCAGTCTATATCTTTACTTCTGCTTTGCTTTCTCTCTCCTAGAGATTTGTAGAGTTGGAAAGGATCATTTAAGCCAGGGGTCGCCAACCACCAGTCCGTGGATCGGCACAAGTCTGCGGCATGCCAGAAACTGCACAAAGCGAAGCCCATCCGCAGGATGCAGACAGCACATGAAACCGTGCCCTCTCTGGTCCGCACAAACACTCTCCATGGAACTGGTCCCTGGTGCCCAAACGGTTGGGGGCCACTGATTTAAGCCATCAGATCCAACCTCCTGCTTCATACAAGACTCCAAATTGACAAATGGCTATCCAGTTCTGCTTGAATACATCCTATAGAGTATAGCTCTCTACTTCTCTGGGTAATTGCACTGTTAAACCGCTTTTAGAAAGTTTGTTTCCCCTAACATTAAGTTGGAATTGGTCTTCCTGAAACTTAAACACATAATTTCATATCCTGTACTTTGGTGCACTAGAAAACAGATCTTGATCTCTGTGTGATATCTTTTCTGAGGTTTTTGAGTGCTACTATCATATGCCCATTTAGTCTTCTTTAAACTAAACACCATTTAGTTTAGTTTCCATTTCCATTTCTCTTCTCAAGGTTTAGTTTCATATTAATTCAATTCTTCTCATTGCCCTCCTCGAAATGTATGTCATAATCTTTTCTGTGGTGCACAGAACCAGACAGAAAATTCAAGGTAGGGTCTGATGAAAGAAGAATGAGATGAAACTATTCGTTCTTAAAATTTGGAAACTATACTTTTGATGAAGCATAACCTTGGATATTTTTTTTGAAGCCATATCACACTATTGATTTATATTCAGTTTGCATTCACTTACCATATCAAGATCTTTTTCACAAGAACTATTATAGAGGCTGGATTCCCTTCCTATAGCAGTGTATTTGATTTCTGCTTTCTAAATGAAGAACTTTGCATTTGTCTCTTTGCATTTGTCTTAAAAAAAAGTTCTGTTACTTTCAGTCCATTTCTGTAACCATCAATATTATTTTGATTTTTTCTGTCTTCTATGATACTCATTATTCAATGCAGTAAGCCTTCCTTTTTTTATTGAAATCATTAATAGAAATATAGAAGAGCAGAAGTTTATTCAAACAGAAATCTCCCAGTCAAATAGAAAAATAAATGCACTTGTCCTCAATTCATTTTCCCAGTTTGAAAATTATCTGGCTGGCTTTGCACATGAATTGCTGCAAAATACTTTTTCTTAGAACTTGGAGTCATAGGTTGGAAGGAATTTTGGAGGTTTCTGGGTCCAATCTCTTGCTTGAGCAGGAAACCTTTTACCATTCTGGACAAATGCTTGCCTAATCTCTTCTTGAAAACCTCCAGTATTGGAGCCCCAACAACTTCTGGAAGCAAGTCATTTCCACTTAATTGTTGTTACTGTCAGGAAATTTTTCTTTAATTCTGGGTTGGATCTCTCTTTTAACCCATTACTTCTTGTCTGGACTTCAGGTGCTTTCGAAAATAAGTCACCACATTCTGCATTGGACTGCATTGGCTTTTTTGCCACCTGCAGCTGGCTCACACTTAGGCAGTGGTCTACTAGGACATCTAGATTCCTCTCACAGTTAATACTGTTGAGTGAGGTACTACTTGTGCATTTGATTTTTCTTGCCTAAGTGAAGAACCTTATTTTTCTTACCAGTGAATTGCATTTTGTTGGATAGGGCCCAGTGCTCAAATCTGTCAAGATGCTTCTGAACCTTGAGTCCATCTTCCAAAGTGTTAGCAATCCCCCCCACCCAGCTTGGTGTTGTCTGAAAATTGGTGTCATCTGAGCTCCCCTTCTATGCCCTCTTGCTTTATGCCTTACTTTCCCTTTTTATGACCCCATAATCCCTTAATTCGGAGTAGAGTTGTGGTGGCTGGATGTAGCTGAGCATTTATTGGCTGCATGCCCTTCCTGATGCCATGCAGAGTTAGCATCAGATACTTTTTCTTTACACCCTAGGAGAAAAACATCTGCTGCTGCCTAGGATTGAACTCTCAACCTTCCAAGTGAAAGGTGAGCATCTTCACCATTAGGCCACCACGCCATTCATCAAGTGCCTTACTGAAGTCCAAGTAAACTATGTCCACAGCATTTCCCTGATGCACTAATTTAGTCACTTTATCACAGAAGGCAATAAGGTTTGTCTGACATGATCTGTTTTTAACAAACCCATGCTGGCCTATAGTAATTGCCTTGCTTCTTCTAGGTACTCACTCACAAATCCACTGCTTTATTATCTTTTCCATTATCTTGCACCAGGGCACCTCCTTTCCATCGCTATAACCAGATTTTGCCTCTGCTGCACATGTCTAGAAAGATACAGCTTAGATAGTTTAGAGAACAGTCAAGAATATTCAGTAGGTTAAATTATCCATTGAGCTGTCCTTTCTTCCTTCCCTCTTATTTATTTCCCCCCACCTCCTTATCCCTGCCACGTCATCTGGACTTTAACTGAACACATGCACATCATGTGCTTTTCCCAGAGCTAAAAGAATCCTATACCTTACATACTTTGCTACTGAGCAAGTTACATAATTCTGTTCAAAGGTCCTTAAAGAGGAAAGGTGCTTGACAGCTTCAGAGCCTCCTTTACAGTAATTATCCATATTTCTTTTACATATGGCCAGACAAATATTTACCACCCCACTGATTTTATTTCAAAATGCAGAATCTCCCTCTGAGAATGAAATGACTGGTACCTAAATTTGACAAAAAAAAAAAAGTATTGATTTGGGCTGGGCTGTTCTGATTGCAGACCCTTGCCATTTTTTTACAGAAGCATAGTTGAAGGAAGTTGAGATGAAATTGACAAGGGCGTTATCTGTGTTTGCTATTTGTTAAGAACAAAATTTGGTTTTTATTGTGCCAAATTTCTGTTTTGCATTTTGTTTTGTTTTTTGAAGAAAGTGCCACTCATTAGAGTGGCAGAGATTGATACATTTGTCTCCTGCTTCATTTTGGTTTCCTAAGTCATTCAATCCAACTACATTTTTCTCCTTAATATTTTCAGTTTGGGTATTCAAACCTCCAGTCACAAGCAGCACTTCTTACTTGCATGTTCTGTCAACTTCAAATTGAATTTGATCATAAAACTCATCAACCTTTTCTTCTGCATCAATGGTTGGAGCATAAATTTTAGAGGATCATCACGTTAAAGAATTGTCCATGAAGTTTAAATGATATTATTCAGTCACTGGTTATACTATCCTAAAATCTTCTATGGGCTTTTTAAGCATTTCCACTATTCAAGATCTTGTTCCATTTCTTATTTCATTATTTTTATTATCATATATTATTTCACAATTTGTTGCATTTGTTTCGAAGTATGTATTTACTGCAACCTGTCAAGTAAACATTTTACTGGATATTTTTGCTATTACATGGCCTATCTCTTCTTTTACAACATTTTCTTCCTTCAAACTTAGTGGCTTGTTATTATCTTTCTTTTCATTGAATTATATCCACAAAAGCAAGTAAAACATTTTATTACTTTATCAAGAATCATATAGAGCTTTGTAACAATATTATATCATCTGCATAACATTTCATCTTATATTCCTCTTTTTCAGTTTTGATCCCAATTATCTGTTTATGTTTTCAGCTCTTGTGACCAAGACTTTCAGAGTAATTACAGATACAAATGAGAAGAATGAGCACCTTTGCCTTGTATCTTTGCTAATTGAAAGAGATTTACTTTTGTTTTCATATATTTCTTTCAGTAACATAGATATTTATCTATATATAACATAAAGTAATAAATGCAGTTTTCACTGAAATAAATCATTTAACACTAATATATGATTTCTGTACATATTGCTCTGTAATATGGGAAATTATACACTTTTTTAAACGATATAAATAGATGTTAAGACAACTATTGGCTGCGTCCGTCCATCCATCCATCCATTCATCCATTACTTCCTCATGTACCTCTTGCCTGTCAGCTTTGAATTCTGTGTTGGTTTCAGTGCAGATAATTTAAAAGTGTGTTTGTTACAAATGTTGTTTGTTAGCGATTTTATGTCCAATTCATATCTATCATTTGGCACTTCTCTGCTTTGGCCTGTGTTTCTAAAATGTGCTAATCACAAATGATAGACCATATAGTATCAGTCATTATCATTCTTGGCTAAATCATTTAAGTTTCCAAAATAAATTTTGATTTAAAAATTCAATTTTCCCTCTCAATCTTCCCTTTGAAATGTGGTTAACAATGTATACAAAAGCTGTTAAATGTCTAGTCAACTACTTGACTGACTGACTTTGTATCTGTCCACATGCATACCATTGATGCCAAGATAAAAGCCAAGTTCAGCAGATACCAGCAGAAATGAAAACTACAAATTATTCCTCCTCAAAAGATGCTAAAATAGCTAATGTCAGTGAATTGTCAAAATAGAGAAATTCAAACATCCTTTCTAATTTATCATCACCAAGGAAGGAAATAATTGTAAAATAATGAGCTATTATTGTTTCCTCTCTGTAGTGATTTTCAAGTTATTTATAAATGTTGCAGTTAATGTTCCAAAATGTGCAGATGAGACAACAAATGAATTTATTTCAGTGTGTCCAGTATAAAATGAGTGTCATGTGTTTTACTCTGGTTTGACAACAAGGAGACTATATCACTTTTACTGTAGTTATATTACATATTAAAAGTTATTTTAAAGACAATATTCACATTTATGGCTGACTAAAATCCCCTCACAGACTTTTTTGCTCATACAGAAAAAATGCACTTATCATTTGAGGTTTTGATGATTAGAAAAAAAAAATGAAAAAAGTGATATTTTCTTTTTGTAACTATAGATTAAGAGATAACTTTGTAATCATACTTGTATTTGCTAAAAAGAAAATCAGAAGCTTCTTTCTATTTCATCTTTTTTTCCTTTGTACCTTTGTCTTTGTCTTTTTTTTTCTTTCTCTTTTTCTTCTTTCTTTGATCTATATATTAGTGTTTGTTGGTTTTTAATCTTCTCCTTAAAACTTTCAATAAAATTTCTATTTCTATTTAAAAAGAAATGTTGATTACAGGAAAAAAATAATTATATAATGTGGGTTTTCATGAATACTTTTTATTGGTGAAATGACTTATGAGTACCGTACTGCTGTTGAAGGCAATATGAATTCTGTATCATACTATTAGCTTCTTCAGAGCAATATTAGCTTCTTCAGAGCAATTCTGAATCTAAACTTCGTAACAAATCTCATATCCTTAAATACTTCTGTGTCTATGACTATGTAGGTAAAAATTGATAACCTTCCTCTATATTTAAATTGTTTAGATGTTTATTTATTTCTACTGGCACTATAATAATTCTTGGCATATACAGTATTGTGCTAGGATGTGGGCATTCTAATCTCCAGGAAAGATTTAGGTTTTGGGATCATGATCTAAATCACCTGGATAATGGACTTCAGACAAAAGATAGCTTGTGCCTTACAAAGAGTAGGAAAAATGTGTTTGACTGAGGTGTGCTAAATTTGGTCAGAAAGACTTTAAATTGAATCCTTAGGGATTGGTGCTGAACACCTAGAAGAACTTCAGGTAAGGGTATATGTGCTGCAGGAGCTGAGAAAGTCAGCAGACTGAGGCCTGTTAAAAAAAACCAATGAAAAATTGGGAATAAATATTTCAGAATACAGAATAACAGAGTTGGAAGGTCATCTAGTCATCTAGTCCAACCCCCTGCTCAAACAGGAGACCCTATACAATTTTTGACAAGTAGCTATCTCTTCTTGAAAGCCTCCAGTGATGAAGCACCCACAACTTCTAAAGGCAAGCTGTTCCATTCAAGTGGCTGTCCAGTCTCTTTTTGAAAGCCTCCAGTGATTAAACACTTACAATTTCTGAAGGCAAGCTGTTCCATTGGTTGATTGTTCTCATTGTCAGAATACTTCACCTTATTTCTAGGTTGAATATCTCCTTGATCAGTTTCCATTCATTGATCCTTGTCTGGCCTTCAGGTGCTTTAGAAAATAGGTTGTCCCTCTCCTCTATGTGACAGCCCCTCAAATATTGGAAAACTGCTATCATGCCACTCCTCGTCCTTCTCTTCACTAGAATAGAATAGAATAGAATAGAATAGAATAGAATAGAATAGAACAGAACAGAACAGAACAGAACAGAACAGAACAGAACAGAACAGAACAGAACAGAACAGAACAGAACAGAACAGAATAGAATAGAATAGAATAGAATAGAATAGAATAGAATAAAATAGAATAGAATAGAATAGAATAGAATTCTTTATTGGCCAAGTGTGATTGGAAACACAAGGAATTTGTCTTTGGTGCATATGCTCTCAGTGTACATAAAAAAAAAGACAAGATACATTTGTCAAGAATCATAAGGTACAAAACTTAATGATAGTACAGTGGTGAGGGAATTATTTGTTTAGCAGACTGATGGTGTTCGGGAAAAAACTGTTCTTGTGTCTAGTTGTCTTGGTGTGCAGTGTTCTATAGCGTCATTTTGAGAATAGGAGTTGAAACAATTTATGTCCAGGATGCGAGGGGTCTGTAAATATTTTCACAGCCCTCTTTTTTACTCGTGCAGTATACAGGTCCTCAATGGAAGGCAGGTTGGTAGTAATTGTTTTTTCTGCAGTTCTAATTATCTTCTGAAGTCTGTGTCTGTCTTGTTGGGTTGCAGAACCAAACCAGACAGTTATAGAGGTGCCAGGTCCCTAATCAACTTTGTTGCTCTTCTTTGCACTCTTTCTAGAGTCATTGATTCATATTGAGTCATATAGAGGTATTGATTCATATTCATTGATTCACTTTGAGTCATACTTTCATGGCCTTTATTTTTTATATACCTAATATTTAGAACATTGAAAGTAAACAAACCTGAACTCTTATTACAGCAAAACAAATACAATTTAATAAGTATTATGGAGAAGCCTGTAGGATGATTCTCATGATTAGAATACAGTAATTGAAAGATACTCAGAAAGAAGGAAAACAACACTAATGGAGGGGAAATTCTATAAATGTTAAAGGTATTTATATATGCACAGACATCCAAGGAAAATAACTTGTAGCACTGCTGAGAACACTCAAAATATATTGATGAATTAATAAAAGCAACCACTATTGTTTATCTAAGAAATTCCTGACTTAACTTGCTGGCAACTCAAACTATCTTTCATTTGATTCTAACCTAGAATCAACTTCTACATAATAAAACAGAACAATTGAGAACTTAAGGAAAAAGCTAAGTATAATTCTGGATTTCTTGATATTAAGGCACATATTTTGGGATTCAAGGCTTTTGGGGATTCACAAGCTGATGGTGCATATACTGGGATCAGAGGTGGGATTCAGCAGGTTCTGACCAGTTCTGGAGAACAGGTAGCGGAAATTTAGAGTAGTTTGGAGAACCGGTAAATACCACCTCTGACTGGCCCCGCCCCCATCTATTCTCTGCCTCCTGAGTCCCAGCTGATTGAGAGGAAATGGGGATTTTGCAGTAACCTTCCCCTGGAGTGGGGAGGGAATGGAGATTTTACAGTATCCTTCCCCTGGAGTGGGGAGGGAATGGAGATTTTACAGTATCCTTCCCCTGCCACACCCACCAAGCCACACCACGCCCACCAAGCCACGCCCACAGAACCGGTAGTAAAAATTTTTTGAATCCCACCACTGACTGGGATGAGTATGGCTACTATCTATAATTACTTGTTATTAGTATCATTGGATTCAATTGTGTATCCTTGTCTCTGTGCGTAGATCAATAGATGTTCTTTGGTATGGTTGCTTATACTGTAGCTTTTGTAAGCAATTTGATTAAAATAGCATAAACACACATACTAAATATGAAATAGATAAGAAGATTTTAATACCTCACAGTGATTATAAATAGAAGCTAATGAGAGAAACAGAATGAATGAAACCTAAAAAGACATGCTAAAAGCATAACTAAAAAAGTCTATGAGGAAAGACATCTGAAGTAGCTAAATGTTATGTTTTTGGCAGGTGCCTGAAACCAAATGCAATTCTTTATAGCACAAAGTTTTCTTTAGCAATATTTACTAAGACGACAGGGATGAGGTTATAATGTTTTCAGCAACTGAACTGTTTCTGATTTAGAACCAATTTATCCTCTAATATAGCAAACAAAGAGAACTGCTTAGTTTCTTCCCAGAAGGCCTCATGTGAACCAGCAAGAAGGTGGGTCTTTTCACTGATAATGGAAAAGTCTGCAGCTGCTTGCTTATATAACTATCTCCCAAATCTTTCTTAGTCTGAGAACTCACTATTACATCAATGTTTATTTGTTTTTATGCCTTTGAGTCAATGTCGACTCCTGGTGACTCCCGGGAGTAGTTCCTGCAGTTTTCTTGGCAACATTTTTCAGAAGCGATTTGTCATTGTTTTCTTCCTAGGACTGAGAGAAAGTGACTAGCCCAAGGTCATTCAGCTGATTTTATGTCTATGCCTTGGTCTCCTGGTTTGTAGCCTAGTGCCTTAACCACTGCACCAAACTGGCCCCTATTATACCAATGTGGCTGTACAAAAAACAAAACAAAACAAAACCCTAACTTTTCCCAACAAAATTCTTAGTAGAAAAAATTAAAAATCATAATGGATACAAATAAGCAGCTGAAAAAAGACAAGTCATAAAAGAAAAATAAAATACAGGCTAGGCCCATGTAAATTATTTGACAAGACTCTTTGCTTGTGAAGCTGTTTAAAGCATGGTTGTCTTGAGGTTTTCCTAAAATAGAATAGAATTCTTTATTGGCCAAGTGTGATTGGACACACAAGGAATTTGTCTTTGGTGTATATGCTCTCAGTGTACAGAAAAAGACAAGATACATTCGTCAAGAATCATGAGGTACAACACTTAATGATTGTCATATGGTACAAATAAGCAATCAGGAAACAATCAATATTAATATAAATCGTAAGGATACAAGCAACAAGTTACAGTCATACAGTCATAAGTGGGAGGAGATGGGTGATAGGAACGATGAGAAGACTAATAGTAATAGTAATGCAGCCTTAGTGAATAGTTTGACAGTGGTGAGGGAATTATTTGTTTAGCAGAGTGATGGCGTTCGGGAAAAAACTGTTCTTGTGTCTAGTTGTGTTGGTGTGCAGTGCTCTATAGCGTCGTTTTGAGGGTAGATACAGGTTCTCAATGGAAGGAAGGTTGGCAGTAATTGTATTTTAAGCAGATATAATTATCCTCTGAAGTCTGTGTCTGTCTTGTTGGGTTGCAGAACCAAACCAGACAGATAGAGAGGTGCAGATGACAGACTCAATAATTCCTCTGTAGAAGTCTTCTTCTACAGAGAAGTACATAGAACTCTGTAAAGTCTTCTGTTGTAGAATTGTTCTCCTTCAGGACAAATATGCAGTGACTTGTTTATAAATCAAATAGAAACTAAAAAGTTTTTATTCACCTTGTCTTATTTATGATCATGAAGATACTGATGGTCATCTTATGATGATAATTATGGTCACTAAAGATAATTTTATGAGTATTATTTTATATACTTCACATTATATTTTAATGTGCTTTAATGTTATATAGTACCATCTGACAATGCTTTGCATGGCATGGAGTAGATAAATAATTTAAATAGAAGTGAGAAAGGCCCCTTATGCTTAGCCACTACTATGCTTGAACCTCTAAAGCAGTATTTCTCAATATTGGCAGTTTCAGATGTGTGAACCTCAACTTTCAGAATTCCCCAGACAGCATTTCCCAAGGTTCCCAAGGTTGAGAAACACTGCTCTGGACCATGATGGAATCCACAGCGTAGTCCCTTCTTTTTGCAAATGACTGGCAAAAGAAAAAAGATATAACTATATAATGGGTTATTTTCTTTAGACTTTAGATATAAAGGAGGTAACAATTTGATCAGGTCTGCAGGTACAATAAAATATTGCTGTTAACAGGTCTTCCTGTTAAATGTGTTCATTCTTAAAGCCATCCTGTCTTCTTTCCACATTAATATGTGATTTCAATTCACACTTAAGAGGCTGTACAGATGTTCAGATCTGAAGGAAAATACTGCTCTGAAATGCACATGGTCACATAACGTTTGCATGTAGCTGCTTAATCCAAATGTGTCTTTTCTGAAGAAAAAATTTGGCACTTTTAGCAAGTTGCAGACAGGTGATATATTTTCTTGCTTGAATGTTCTGAAGGACTTTTTGGCTTTGAATCTGAAGCACAGTAGAGCACTGATTTAAATACATACTGTACTTTTGAATGTACTTTTTTCACAAAACCCATACTTGATTTGTTTTGTTATTCAAAGTGTAAATTTCTGAAAGGGCAACCCGAAGGCTGCTTCAAAACATTCTGGCATTGGAACACTCCAATGACACTATTACTTGACAGTTTGGAGCCTAGCAGGGTGAAGATACTGAAGGAACTGCTCATCTATTTAATTTCTTTGGAGAACAAGCCCCTCTGCTGTGTAAGCGAAGCAATAAAATAAAGTTAGACCATCTCAAAAATAGCTGTTTCCAACTGTGTAGGTATTTAGGGGCAAGCATTGAGTGGAATTAATCTCATATTCTGGCTTATTACGATATACCTTATTTGAAGTCTTCCCTTAAAAATAAATCCTGGGAGCCTTTAGGAAAAATTGAAGGTGGTACTTAAATTCAGGGGGTGATAAATGCGCTAACTTATAGTTTTCATGGAATTATTCTTGAAGTCATAAATATGCTACCTAAATACATTTTAAAATACATATTTATAAACACATGTTGCTGTATTTAGAGCTAACCAGAGGTGGGATTCTACCAGTTCTCATCGGTTCGCTAGAACCAGTTGTTAACTTTCTAAGCAGTTCAGAGAACCGGTTGTTAGAAGAAATCTCCTTTTGTTTTTACAGGGTTAAAACACTTTACAGGGTTAATCCTGTAAGGAATTACAACATTCTGGTGTTGTTTCTATAGCCTAATCTTTATTGCCCTGCTTACAGAAACTGCCTCTCCATTACATTCTTGGCAGTACGCCTAGACTTACTGTCTCCGGAGGTGTTTTTTTTCTTTGCTGGTACTTTTCGCCCCCTTTGCTTGACTTTCTTAAAGGGGAAGGGTTGTTTTAAGCTTTTTACATGGCTGTTGGGAGGAAATACTCCACTGTTGGAGTTCTTCCAGCACAGAGCTGCCAGAAAGAAGCTTTTCATGACAAGGAACCAAGATGAGTGACATTCAGCAAGGCTTCTTGGCTAGCTAGAAAGATTGACATTCAAACGTGAGTTTACATACCCTTTCTGACTTTTGGCCTAAAACTGGTTTTTGGTGAAGTTTAATTCTGTGCTTGGTGATGTTTAATCCTGTGTTGATTGATGGGATAATTTTCTGAAAAGAAGCAGAGTTCGGAAATCTGGCTAGTTCCTGTGTCTGTTTGTTCTGGTAATTGGTTTAACAAGCAACAGCTACTGTGTTTGCTCCTTTGCTCCATTCTAGTTAGGCTTATCTCAAGTGCTTTTTTTTTTTTTGTTGGGGGTCTTCCTTCACTGCTTTAGTGGTTCTTGGCACTGTCCTTTTGGGGTGTACTTCCAAGAGGCAGAATGCAAGCTTGGCACTGATTTTTTTACTGCCTTTCTGGGAGGCATGTGATCTTTCCTTAAATCTGGATGATTTACTTCGGATATTTTATGAGGTGAGTGAGACCAGCTGGTATCTTTAAGTGGTGCAAATGGATCTAAGGATTGCTTCTCCTGGGTGTGCTCTTTCTGGAGAGCTTAAATGACCTCTCTGCTAAAGGGTTTCACTTTATGAGTAAGACAGGGATGGGTTCTAACTTACCTCGCTGCTGGTTCGCTTCCTCCCATGCCGCGTGGCCACGCCTCATGCACAGTGCTGAAAAATCCAAAAAAAAATCCAAAAAAGAGCCAAAAACAAGATAGTGATGCATGCGCAGTGCTGGAAACTTGGCTT
>QLTV01002140.1:330169-343669 GCA_003457575.1 Thermophis baileyi
CTCTCGATGTGAGTGACGGCGAGTTGGCCATGCCTGCCCAGTCACATGACCACCTGGCTATGCCGGGTGCACATAGGGACTACTCAGAGGGCTGAAAAAGTGATTTTTGACCGGTCCTTCCACTTACAACTGTCCTCACATTTTACGTTTTGCGCCCTATCTTGTCACCATGGTGAAGAGAAGCACCGCAGTTGTGAAATGAGTGACACAGTTGTTAAGAATGCTGCAACGGGCATAAATGTTAGGACAGTTGTAAGTGCGAGGACCGGTCATAATTCACTTTTTTCAGCCCTCTGAGTAGTCCCTATGCACGTAGCCACACCCACCCAGTCACATGACCAGCTAGCCACACCCACCCAGTCACACGACCAGCTAGCCACGCCCACCCAGTCACATGACCACCCAGTCACACCCCCAAATAAGCCGCACCCACAGAACCGGTTGTTAAAAAATTTGAATCCCACCACTGGAGCTAACTGCTTCACAACATTTAGAAAACTCCAAAATTTAGGTGCATTCCAACCCACACAATTGTCCTGGAGGAATAGATCAGATTAGTTGGCTTTGAAATGCCCTGAAAAAAAATCCTTCAGTATTCCTAGCTACTAATGGAAAGTAATAGTAATACTGCTAGTTAACGCTAAGACTAATCCACCTTATACTTCCTTTGACTTCCTGGTGTTAAAGAAATCAAATGATCACATGTTAAATTAAAACTTGCTGTTCTTTTATCAAAATCCTAATTTTACCTATTGTACAGCCAATCCTGGTTAGGGAAATGACTATGATATGGCTGAATGATAAAGATTGGGGGAAGCTCCTTTATGAGGTAATTTCGTTGGTACTATCAAAGGTATTGGTTCAGCTCTAATAACTATGTTTTAATGGACTGATCTATTGCTTTATTGTAAACCAGGAAACTTCCTCTCTAATTCTCCTTCTAGTCCCTGAATTGTCCTTTTCCTTGCCAAGCACAACTGTTATGTATCTGCATGACAAGTTATGTATGGCTACAATGTGGTTGTTCTGCTATGTAGAAAGATCTGTTGTCTCCCATCACTAACTGTATTTTCTACTGTTTCAATGCATAGCATCAAAGCAGCTTAGCAGGGCTCCCAACAGCCACCTGGCCATTAAATTGACATTTTCTCTTCATCAGATATTTCTTCTTACTACAGAGAACTGTTCATGTCACAGTCATCCTGATTACAGCTCTGAACCAGAGACTCCCACTGCCTCAAATGGGATTTTTGAATGAAGGCTGGACAACATCTGATTATATTGTTTCTGTGCAACTCAGCTGGGGCCTAGTTGGCCTCATTTTCATTGTTTACATTGGCCACGTTAAGTGCTCTGTGGATTAAACAAAACGAAACAAAAATTAAAAAGCAGACTGTCACTTAATAGGATTATTTGATGGGTAGTTGCACATGCTTGAACAGAAGTTGGCTTGATTAGCTTTATAAAATGGCTTTGTTATTTGCATCCATTGGCGTCTTCTTTCAGCTATATAAAAAGTAACACATGAAATATAATAAGCTGGAGCTGAAGGGTGAAATGAAGTTTATCACATGAACGTAGACCACAGTTGTCCTCCAGTACTTTCCATTCTGGAAATACATGGAAAACCTGAAATATACTTCTCAAAGGTTCTAGCTGTTTCTGTAGCATATAAAAGGAAGCTTAATATAATTCTGCACTATTGCCAATTGGACAAGTATTACCATAATTAGGAAAACACAAAAACAATAAAAAGTGTTATTTTAGCTAAGAACACTACACAGGAAAATGGTGATTGAATTTCCATTGAAAACATATGAAGGATTAGGCATTTTGCTTGCAGAAAAAATTAACTGGCAAGGTTTTAATCTTTATATCCCACCTTTATTTTATATGGCTCAAGACACTATATATAATACTCCCATCTCCTATTTTCTCCACAGGCATCCTGTGGTTGTGGCTGGCTCAAAGTCACCCAGATAGCTTTTATACCCAAGGAAGGGTTAGAATTCACCATCTGCAGTTTCTACTTTAGCACCCCAAACAAATGTGTGCATGTGTCTATTTACATTGTAGAAATGGCACACGTAGAAAAAGTTAACCATCTTCTCTTTAAGCATTTCTTTTGGTAGCTTCATTCATTCCAATTTCTCATGTTGTACAGCACATCACAGTAGGAATCATTATGTTGGGAACCGCAGCCATGATTGCCTTGCATAAATTGCATTTGGCACTGTGGTGAAATCATATTTTGGAGTTTAGTGATGATGATGAAGCTTGGGTATAGTACAGCGATTCTTTACAGATATTTCTTTTCTTCCTTTTGGCTTCTTAATTTTATGTTTTTATTTCCATTTTATGATTATATATTTAAACTGAGGTTTTAAGCCAGGGGTGGACAATAAATTTTTCCAAGGAGCCACATGAGAAACTGGGACTGTTGTGGAGGCCGAACCAATAGGGCTGTGAAGATATGTAGGCATGCAGGGATGCACACACACATACACAGACAATTTGACAAAAAAAATTGCAGTTGTCTTCAAAATAAAAGCAATCTAGTTGGGCCAGACAGAGACCCAAAGGACTGATGTGGTCTGGGGATCATAAAATTCCAGGTCTGTTGTAAGCCAGTTGGAATATTATAATTATTTATAAAAGAAATAGGTAAGTTCTTCTCTTATGCTTGACTAACCATTGGAGATAATTGATGCATTAATGACATCATTTGTCAGCACTTCAAGGTAGATCAAACTAGGAAATCAATGCAATGTAGGTCAATACTATTTTTATTTTAAAGTTACAGTAACAGAACCTTGTAAGTCTGAATGTGCATCGTCCCCCCTCCACTTTATATTCATGTAAAGTAAAAAGGAACTTGTCTATTTACTTTGATTACATTTTGCCTCAGACTCAGATGCCTTTTGTATGACTGTTGCCTTGGTAGAGGCTTTTCCTCTTATCCCTCAAGGCCATTCCGTCTTCAATCTACATCATGCAAATATTGTGTCATTGTATTTTCAGACAGAGAATTCCACAGTTTAGGTGCAAGCATTGAGAAAACTATTTCTGAATCAGGGGCAATATGAAAAAAAATATCTTCTCCATTAGATCTTAATGCCCTTTTGCAATCAGGAGCCCTCCCTGACCCATTTATTGAACTGTTCAATTGTACAATTACTCACAATTTCAAACTGTGAAATAACTGAAATACTGTACTGTAAGTTTTAAAATAGGCTCAATACATTTTGGTTTTTTTTTTTAAAAAATATATCCCTCTTCCCATAGAACAGAAAAATGAAAACAACAATCTACCTTGCCACATTTTGCTGTGGTTAGCAAGGATAGCAAGTGTGCTTCTCTCTTGGGAACATGGAGACTGTTATGGAACAAGAAGTCATAAGTGATTCTTTATCCAAGCCCTTTAGGCCTTTAAAGGACTTTCAATATTTTGACTAAGGGACCGGGTAAGTTAGAAAAACATGTTCGACCTTGTGAGAAGTTAAAAAGCTCTTTAGCCTCATTCTATAGATTCAGGTTTTATGCCAATGGGATGCTGAGTCTAATATGCATATAATGTGAATATAACAATGAATATAAAATGAATTCAGTAAGGTCTTGGAAGAAGAAAAGTATCAAAAGGGTAGAACAATTCACTAGAACTTAGTATGTAAATAACATGGGTACACATGGATGTTATGATTATTTTCTTACAGATCTTCATATGTGATCTTATAAAAGCTAATGGATCATGAAAAAGATCGATCCAGATACTCAACAGAGGTATAAAGGACCAAGCTCATATTACCCTATTTTGGACACATTATGCAAGAACCTCTTTAGACAAGGTTCTAATGCTGGGAGCAATAAAAGGAAAGGGGAAAGGATGACTGACAGTGACTTGGGTGGATTCAGATTTAGTGCCAGAGTTTACCTGTAGAAGTCCTGAAAGACCCAGTTAGGGACAGATCATCATGAAGAAAATCTATGTGGTCACTAAGAGCAACACCAACTTGATGGCACATATTAATCAAATAAGACAAGGCTGGCACAATCAAGCTAAATCAAAGCAAGTGCAAGATGAATTGACGGCTTTGTGTTAATAGTTAACTACCAAGTCTAATCATTCTTCAAAGATTATATCATGCTATAATTTTTTTCAGTTACAGAAAGTGAAGGATAAATTTCATTGCTGCCTTTATTGAATTGGATGAATATTTTCTCATGGATTGCTTCATATTGTGATGGATTCAAATTTCACTCCACCTGCTATACTGTTTTTCTGGACAAGAAAGAAAGACACAGTCCTAGGCTGCATTAACAGAGGGATAGAATCAAGTATTAGTTCCACTTTTGTGTCACTTGGTAAGACCACACTTGGAATACTGCATCCAGTTTTGGTCACCACAATATGAAAAAGATGTTGAGACTCTAGAAAGAGTACAGAGAAGAGCAACAAAGATGATGAGGGCCTGGAGGCTAAACATATGAAGAACGGTTGCAGGAATTGGGTATGTCCAGTTTAATGAAAAAAAGGATTATGGGTGACATAATAGTAGTGTTCCAATATCTAAGGGGCTGCCATAAAGAACAGGGGGTCAACCTATGCTCCAAAGCACCTGAACACAAAACAAGAAGAACGAGTGGAAACTAATCTAGGAGAGAACCAACCTAGAACTAAGGAGAAATTTCCTGACAGAACAATTAATCATGGAAACACTTGTATCCAGAAGTTGTGGGTGCATGACTACAAATTTTTAAGAAGAGATTGCACAACCATTTGTCTGGAATGTTATAGGGTTTCCTGCTTGAGCAGGGGATTGGACTAGAAGACCTCCAATATCCCTTCCAACTTGTTACTCTATTATTCTCTTAAGACCAAATCTCCATCCGAAATGATTATCCTATGTCACCCTCCTGCTAAGCATCCAATATAGCAAGCAGCTGGAAGATAATCAATCTGCTCATCCCCCCCCAGAAGTTGCTTTCAACTGAATGTGAATCTGCTTTGTCTTCCAGAGCTTGGAGAAAGTGAAGGCCAAAGTCTGCTCTGAGGGAATTGTTCTTGAGAATAATAAAAGATTAAGATAAAAACTATAATGTAAGAAGCTAAGCCTCATAAGTTTTAGTAAAGTCTGATTCTTTTAAAACTGTAATTGACATTTCTGACTCTTCTTTGCAAGATTCTTTAATACATATACTGGATTGGGAATAGAGATGATTTAATCTTTTTGCATAGCCTGGGGAATGGTCTTACTCATTTGTCAGTACTTCAGGATAGAAAAAAGAAAGATGTAGAGAAAGGACTCATCCTTCTGTAAAAGTGCAACAGGCCTGGATTCTCATCTGTTCAGGTTGAGACTTAGTTATTAATTACAGAAATACAGGCAGTGAAGTTGCCTCATAAATATATAACAAAGGAGGTCTGGCAGTCTCTGCTACTATTTGGATTGGAGGTGCTAATACATCCGCCCTTCAAGCTGTTTCAAGGGACACTGTTACAATATCTATTATATTTTGTTACTCATTGGCCAAATAAGGAGTATTTCCATATCCAGTACATCTTTACATCCTTGGATATTTTTGTTGTTCAGTCACTAAGTCCTGTCTGACACTTCGCATCCTTAGATATAGCAATTCTAAAAACAGCTTTGTATTGCCGCCTGCATGTAAATATACTGAGAGTACTAATATTTATTTTTCAGCATGTTTAACTTATTTTTCAACAATAACAACAATATTAAAATACTTCATAAAATTAAAGCCATTACATTCTTTATCACAGCTGCATTAAACTATTGATTCTGCTTTAATTTTTTCTTGTTAAGTAAATACAAGGGAGGAAATTAGATTCCATTTAGAATTCAGGAAGGGAAGAGTGGGTCAGTTGACTTTCTTAATGTTGGATAGACTTCTTTTTATTTCAAAAGATGGGAGGACTTTTTGTGAATGGCCATAGGAAGGTATGAAGAATCACTTGATCATGCAGTAATGAATGACCATCTGAGAGTTATATGGGCAACTAAGAAGACATTAGAGTAAAAGAGTTCTCCTATCTTATTTGGAAAATACATTCAGAGTTACCCCCAGTTTTAAAAGAAAGAATGAATTAATAGATCCATTGGGAAGATGAATTTCTCTGATTCCCAAATTCTTTGTAGATATATTTTTTATTTCCTGTGAGGGGGGGAAGAGGAGAGGAGAGGAGAGGAGAGGAAAGGAGGAGGAGAGGAGAGGAGAGGAGAGGAGAGGAGAGGAGAGGAGAGGAGAGGAGAGGAGAGGAAGCATTGCCTGTTTTGCCGTCTGTGGTTACTGGGGCCCAGTTTAGCCTGTCACTAATTAAATGTTCATATAATTTGAATCTATCAATACAAAATATTACTCAAAATTAAAACATCATTTTTGTTGTTCAGATCCTCCTAGTGATCAATGTAATGCCATGTTTGAAGTTTTCCTTTTACTCTAACATTTATTTTTCTGCAAGCTTTTTATATATAAATCTAGAATCATTACATATGAGATCCTGAACTTTGCTGTTACGAGGCTCAGATTCTTTATTTTATTTTTTATCACCAAAGCTTTCCTGTTAGTAATATTTTAATTGGCCACCAATTGAACATGAGAAGTAAATGAGTTACAGGTAGCCCTTGACTTAGCACTACAACTGGGACCGGAAAGCTGGCTGTAAAGCATTGTGTAGAAAGTTGAGGCACCCACTTTTTTCATGACAGTTGTTAAGTGAACCCATTCTTCCAAATTGGTGGAAACCAGAATAATCAGCAAAGAAAGTCAAAGGAAAACAGATCTTGGCACAATCTTACTTTTTTACAATATTTGCTGCCATGCCTAATTAGTACACCACCGTCCCACTTTTTTTCTTTATAATATACTATGTTAGGAAACAGTAATTTGCAAGTTCAGGAAGTAGATAATGAATGTGAAAACAGTGGTGTTAACTCGGCATTTTCCAAATTGAAAATGTATCAGTTACAAAAGATGTTTGTTAAGAAATTTTCCATTTAGTCAACCTCTTCTATGACTGAGGTAATGCCTGATTCCAGGTATATGTATATTCATATTGGTAGACATGTTAAGCTGAATCAACAAAACATGTAACTTTCTGTGGCAAATGGTTGGCTCCTTTGTCTCTGTTTTCTTAATTAATTCATCATAAGATCTTATTTTTTCAGGAAGAAAGGAAGGCTTTTGATGAAATAGGAACCAGTGGCTAAGTATGTGTTTATTTAGAAAGGTGAGAAGATAGAGCATAAAGCCTTTGATGTCTGTGACCTGAGGTAAACAAACATAGTTATCTGCAGTAATGAGACTAATCATATTGACTCATGCCTGAAAGCTCTCTGCCAAGTAAGCTAGATCTTGAATAACTGGATAAGTGTCCACAGACTCAAGATTTACATCTGAGTCTGGTGTGAAGCCTAAGAAGCACTGAAAGACATTAAAAAGGAGGCATTTTTGACACAATCAAAATATTAATAACAAATGGAAGTACTTCAACAGCTATGCCATGAACAGCATGGTGCTCTGTATGTGTGTTTTGATGTTACAAATATATGATAGGTCAGGAAGGAGTAAAGTTGTTAATAGCACTTAGCAATAGCACTTAGACTTATATACCACTTCACAGTGCTTTACAGCCCTCTCTAAGCGGTTTAGAGACAGCATATTGTCCCCAACAATCTGAGTCTCATTTTACCGACCTCGGAAGGACGGAAGGCTGAGTCAACCTTGAGCCGGTGAGAATCAAACTACTGAACTGCTGGCAGCCGGCAGACAGCAGACGTAGCCTGCAGTATTACATTCTAACCACTGCGCCACCACAGCTCTATACAGGTAGTCCTCGACTTACAACCACAACTGAGCCCAAAATTTCTGGTGTTAAGTGAGACATTTGTTAAGTGAGCTTTGCCCCATTTTACGACCTTTCTTGTCATAGTTGTTAAGTGAACCACCACAGTTGATAAGTTAGTAATACAGTTTTTAAAGTGAATCTGGTTTCCCCATTGATTTTGCTTGTTAAAAGGTTGCAAAAGGTGATGACCCCAGGACGCAGCTGCTGTTAATTAAGAACATAAGTACGAGTCAGTTGCCAAGCATCTGAATTTTGATCACATGACCATGGGAACGCTACAAAGGTCTTAAGTGTGAAAATCGGTCATAAGTCACTTTTTTCAGTGCCGTTGTAATTTTGAACAGTCCCTAAATGAACTGTTGTAAGTCGAGGACCACCTGTATAGGAAAATGCATATTTTGGATAATAAAAATAGTTATTTTTGGAAGAAAATTTAGGCAGTCCTTCCAGAATTGTTCAATAACAAGGAATATGAAATGCTAAATAAGTTGGTTAAACAAAAGAAAATCAACAAAATGATATCAAAAAGTCCACTATATTTGTCAAAGATAAAACCTGAAAATTCAAATTCTATCCATGTATGTAATTGGGAACAAAAAGTAATAGTTATAAACTGGTGGCTTTTTGAGGTTAAAAGAAAATAGGCTATTTTTTTTCCAGTTTAATATATCACAAAAAAAGACACTGTTGTGAAAATAAAAATTGCCCAAAATGAACCCTCAACAAAGAACTATTGTAATTTTAAGACATATAAAAAGATGGAGAGAGAGCGAGAGAGCAGCTATCAGGAACTTTTTGTTTTTAAGAGACAGAGAATTTTAATGAACAAAGGCCTTCATATCTTCAAAAAAATTAAAGCGTGGAAAAGAAATGAAGAGCCCTACCTCACCCCTGATCTAAAAACAACAATTAAGGTCTAAAATAAAGCAGTAGCCCTGCTCAGCCTTATAGTTTGTAGTGGTTTCTATGATTTGCACAATTATAGTTCTTTAATCATGCAAACTGTGTTCTTGGATAGTAACATTCTCTCTGGGGCCACAGCAATGGAACTGGAATGGAAGCCTCAGTCCTTCTCTATGCTTGAATATCTAAAGCAGAGTACAGGTAGTCGTTGACTTACGACCACAACTGAGCCCCAAATTTCTGTTGTTAAGTGAAACATTTGTTAACTGAGTTTTGCCCCATGTTACGACCTTTCTTGCCACAGTTGTTAAGTGAATCACTGCAGTTGATAAGTTAGTAACCTGGTTGTTAAGTGAATCTGGCTTCCCCATTGACTTTGCTTGTCAGAAGGTTGGAAAATGGGATCACATGATCTTGGGACACAGCAACGGTTATAAATATGAACCAAGTGCCAAGCATCCGAATTTTGCTCACATGATTATGGGGATGCTGCAGAGGTTTTAACTGTGAAAAATGGTCATAAGTCACATTTTTCAGTGCCGTTGTAACTTTGAACGGTCACTAAATGAACTGTTGTAAATCGAGGCCTATCTGTATTGTTTTAAGGCTGCGATGGAATGTCGCAGATATACTGTACACTTGACCTCTGAAGAATTGACAGATCCCACAAGTTTGGATGCACTGGATTATGTTTGTATAACTGTACATACACTCATACAGTTGGTGAAAGAATGATGAGAAGTGCCATTGTATTGGACAGTCAAGATATTGGACAGACAGTTGCACTATGTTGGGTGTAATTCAAAAGGATTTTTCTTAGTCTCTCATCACAAGAAGCATAACAATTTAATAGGAAACTCTTTTGCTCTCATGATTTCCTGGTGCATCACCAGGCAGGGCTTATACCCCTATGAGATCATTCCTTGCTATCTTGTTTATAAATTCTATAAGAGGAGACCAAGTTGATTGGGTTCTTGACATTGTATATTGGTCTTTCTGACTGTCCTGTGATTGACACACATTTCTAAATTAATACTAGGAAGAAAGGCTACATAGATAAAGTGTTTCCTATTTCTTTCCCAACCCATAAGCTACTTCTTTGTTTTGTGCAAGCTATGAAATAAAAACTTCCTGTTCTTGATCTTGTAAGATATAGTAATTATTTCCCTCTTTTGCCTTAATTAGCTGTCCAATACTAATAGCTACTGACTAAACAATGTAGGTAACCTTTGCTACTTTACTGATACTTATGTAAGTTCAGGTGGAGTGTGTGTGTGTGTGGGGGGGGAAGAAGTTGAAGGGTTGTAAAGTTTTAGGAGGCAGGGGAAGGAATCAAATGGAGACTTAGTCCAGAATCTTTATGTGGGCACAGTATTGTGAAATCTGACCCCTCCCCCGCTTGAATGGCGTTGAACCGTAACTAGTCTCATTCAGGTATAGTCTCAAACCGTCAGTCTGAGAAGATTCCTATGTATAAGCTTGAGCAATAAAACAGCAACTGAACTCTTCAAGTGTGAGTCTGACATAAATTTGTGCCTGGCAGAAATCTTTCCACAAAGGCAACCTTTGTGTGAGCATGTACATGGTATATTTTCCTCACCACTATCTGTGCTGACCATGTCTCTCTAATGCTGTAAATATCTAGAGTTAATTAATCAATCTTTATTAATTTTAACCATCACGGTGTCTTCCTCTGTGCATTCTTCCTTCAGTATCCAACCTGCAGCTGCAATACTAGGCAATACTAAAGCAATCAAATGGGCATTTTTGGAATGATATTATCATATGGAGTGCTGAGAGAATGCAGGTACAAAAACATTTATGATTTTGATATGTTGCACATTACATACTGTATATGAAGTTTCTGACAGTCACTACAGCCTCAAACCGAGAAAAAACTTGGACAAAGTTAACGTTTTTATTTGGGACTATCATTGGGAAAAGGTATTTCTTAAAGGTTGGAAATAAGTCAAAGACATGGCAGCAGGGATGTTCCCTCTTGATTTCAAAGAGAATAATGAAACAAAAATAGACGGTACACATGATCCCTGAAATAAGCCCTCAAAGTGCTTATGGTCAAATCACCACTTGAATGAGAACATAAATTGCTTCAAGGAGACAGTTTACACCTTTGGACAGCACTTCGACAAGGTGTTCTATGAGTGGGTACCTGGAGAGAAACAATTCTGGGGAACAACAGAATCATGCTGTGACACCTAGACTAGTAGTCATTTGATGTTCAGAGAAAAAGTCCAACAATGATATTTGTTTGCTCAAAAATTCAGTGCCATGCTGTGTCATTTTATGAAGTTTTCAATAGCAAATCAAACATGGCAGAAGAAGCAGAATTGAAAACAGAAATCCTTGAGCAAAAAAATAGGAATGTCTATACACTCTAGAAAAGTTGGTGTTTGAAAGAAACAGTGAGAGATTATGGTCATAATCTGTCAGATTTTGCTTGTGCCTCAAACTAGCTTTAATGGGTATTGAAATTGTTAAAAGTGTTTTGTATTGTGATAGATTTAGTTAGCCATATATTAACTTTATGGGGTTTTTTGTATTTATCTGATATATTTATCCCTTCTATAGATTTTTTAGATTTTTGTTTTATACATATACATGTATACGCATGCACACAAACACACTTTTCTAAATATATGGCTTATGTTATTTGTGTATTTTTTTTTTAAAAAATATTTTTTTAAAAAAATTTGTTTTTCCCACCTTCATTATGCTGGCCTATGATCATAATAAAGATTTCATTTTATAATCAGCACTGTTTCTTCCTGAGACAGACAAAAGAAGCAAGAACAAGATTTAATATTTTGCCATTTGTTGAAAATGATGATAAGAAAACAATTAAAGTTTGATTAGTATATTTAAAGAATGCTGCATCCTTTGAAAAATCTTACATATTAAAGACTCAAATTGCATTCTTTGACAGAGTGACTGAATTAGTGGGCCAGCGAAATGCTGTGGAATATACCGTGGAGTATACTTGGACTTTAGTAAGGCATTTGAGAAAGTAGACCAAACTTATTTCTTGATAAGATAGAAAAATGTGGTATAGACAGCATCACCACCAGATGGATTCATAACTTGCTGACAAACTGCACTCAACATGTAGTCCTCAATGGAACTACATCTGCATGGAGGGAATTATACAGTGGAGTACCCAAGGTTCTGTCTTAGGCCCAATACTCATCAACATCTTAATAAATGATTTAGATGAGGGGATAGAAGGGCAACACATCAGATTTGCAGATGACACCAAGCTAAGAGGACTAGCCAACACTTTAGAAGATAGGTTTAAGATCCAGAAGGTTTGACAGTTTTGAATACTGGGCCCTATCCAACAAAATACAATTCAGTGGTGAGAAAAGGAAAATTTACATTTAGCAAGAAAAACCAAATGCACAAGTGTAAAATAGGAGATACCTGGCTCAACAGTAATAACTTTGAGAGAGATCTAGGAATCCCAGTGGTCAACTAAAGTATGAGCCAGCAGTGTGCTGCAGCTGCTAAAAATCCTAAAGCATTTGTAGGCTGTATCAACAGAGGAATAGCATCAAGATTATGTGAAGTATTAGTGCCATTATATACTGCCTTGGTAAAACTACATTTGGAATACTGTATCCAATTCAGGTCACCATGATAGCAATAGCAATAGCACTTAGACTTATATACCGCTTTACAGTGCTTTACAGCACTCTCTAAGCGGTTCACAGAGTCAGCATATTGCCCCCAACAATCTGGGTCCTCATTTTACCCACCTCGGAAGGATGGAAGGCTGAGTCAACCTTGAGCCGGTGAGATTTGAACCGCTGAACTGCTGAACAGTCAGCTGAAGTAGCCTGCAGTACTGCACTCTAACCACTGCGCCACCTCGGCTCTTGATACAACAGAGATGTTGAGACTCAGGGAAGAGTGCAGAGAAGAGCAACAAAGATGATTAGGGGACTGGAGGCTGAAACATATAAACAGAATTGCAGGACCTAGATATGTCTAGTCTAACAAAGAGAAGGACTAGGGGTGGCATGATAACAGTCTTCCAATATTTAAGAGGTTGTCATAAAGAAGAGGAAGACAACCTATTCGCCAAAGCACCAGAGGGAAATACAAGAAGTAATGAATGGAAAGTTATCAAGAGAGATGCAACATGGAATTAAGGAGAAATTTCCTGATATGAAAACAATCAATGGAATGGCTTGCCTTAAGAAGTTGTGGCTGCTCCAACATTGGAGGTTTTTAAGAAGAGAATGGATGGCAAATTGTCTGGAATGGTATAAGGTCTCCGGCCTGGGCAGGGTGTTGGACTAGAAGACCTCCAAGGTTTGTTCCAACTATTATTCTGTAAATCCAGAATGTTTATTTTATTTATTTTATTTATTTGTTTGTCAAACATGTACAAGATAGCAGGTATAGGTATAAACATAAACATAATCAAGGTGAATACAGATAGATGAGGACAATAGGACAGTAGGACAGGGACGGTAGGCACGCTGGTGCGCTTATGCACGCCCCTTACAGACCTCTTAGGAATGGGGTGAGGTCGACAGTAGACAGTCTAAGGTTAAAGTTTTTTGAGTTTGGGGAAGAAACCACAGAGTCAGGTAGTGAATTCCAGGCATTGATCACTCTGTTGCTGAAGTAGTATTTTCTGCAGTCGAGTTTGGAGCGGTTTACATTACATACACTACATATACACATTACATACAATACCTTTAAAA
>QLTV01002140.1:345468-357539 GCA_003457575.1 Thermophis baileyi
GTTCAGTTGTACATACATTTAGTGTCCAGTTAATATGAGGTAGGTTGAGATCACCAAGAAAAATAAGAGGGTATGGGTAGGAGGCTGCCCACGTTAGTAGTGAGGTTAACTTGTTCGCATGTGTGAAGTCGTAATCGGGGGCTCTATAACATAATAGAAAGCGAAGTGTGGTATTTAAGGACAGTTCGCAGACAATGGTTTCTGGTAGAGCGAGTTCATGAGTAACTTGAATATTTTTTAGGTTTAGTGATTTTTTATAGAAAATGGCAACTCCATTTGGTCTCTCAAATCCTTGACTAGAGCACAAACTGAAGATAAAACCATAGACTTCTTTGTAAATTATTTAAAGCCTTTAATACAAACATGTAGGTGTAGGGAGCTGAAAATTATTTATTAAATATTTCACAGGCTGTAGCATAAACTCTCTGATTTACTGAGGGCAGTTTAAATCTGTATTTTGCTGCACATAACTTCTGGGCAGAGAAACGCATACAGAACAGTTAATAGTTCTGGGAGATGCAGAAGAACAAATAGATAAACAATTCTTTGCATTCCTATACAATTTTACTCAGAAGCTTCATTGCATTCAGAGAGATATATTCCCAAGTTGGTATGAGGCTGCACTCTTAAAATGTTAAATAAAATCCAGTCTTGGGGCAAAGGAAGAAGTAGCATTACCAGGACTCAGAAGAATAAATGAGTATCACAGAGGTATGTAGTGGGTACAGGCTAGGTGTAAATGTGGTGTCAGATGCAATCTAAATTCCTGTCCAGCATACTGGAAAGAAATATAAAGGAATGTATAAAAATAGTATACAGGCAGAAAGAAATGAATACACAAGTGATTTCTTTGGAACATTGGATATTTAGCTTACAAAGACAAGCAGCATGTGGATCTTTTCATAAACAATCACGAAAAGCAAAGTGTAAAATTGAGAAAGGGGTCATTCAATGTTGTTAACATTTAAAATAGTCTTGCAAGCTGGGACACTATGATTCAAATGCCATATTAGTTTCATATTTGTTGCCTGTTGTTCAGGGGTGGGTTCTAAATTTTTTTACTACCGGTTCTGTGTGCGTGGCTTATTTTGTGGGTGTGGCTTGATGGTCATGTGACTGGGCAGGTGTGGCTTCATGGTTATATGACTGGGTGGGCATGGCTTCATGGTCATGTGACTGGGTGGGCTTGGCCAACTCAATGTCACTCACATCAAGGGGTGCCTCGCCTGGCCCCTCCCCTCCCAGCCATGTGACTCCCAGTCACACCCAGCCTCAATGTATCTACAGTTCTGTAAAAATGTTGTTCACTTTTTTTCAACTTTATTATCTACATACTATAGATAGCAGCGGGTGAAAGGGGAGCTCCAGGCGGTGGCCGGTGAAAAGGGAGCTCCAGGCAGTGGCCGGCAGGGGGGGGTGGCAGCCGTGGGTGAAAGGGGAGCTCCAGGCTGCGGCTGGCCAGGGGGGCGACCCTTGGGGCCCTGGGAAAACGCAGGCTTTCCGGATGGGACTTACACAAAGTGCTGTGCTGCAAAAGACTCTCTCCAAGAGCAGCAGGGGACAGAAGCAGCAGCCGCTGACCTGCAGAGCACATGATGGAGCCCTCCATGTGTTCTCCGGTGACCTGTTTTCTCTCCCCTGCTCTGTTGCTGGGAGAGAGAGAGAGAGTCTTTCGCAGCACTGTGCTTTGGGTCCTGGTAAGTCCGGAAAGCGCTGCGCCAGAGAGAAACAGGATTCAACCTGTTTCTCTCTGCCTGGCTTTCCGGATGGGACTTACACTTACAGGCTTTGTGCTGTGGAAGACTCTCTTGCTCTCCCAGCAAGAGAGCGGGGCAGAGAAAACAAGTTGCCGAAGAACAACGCTCCATGTGATGAGCAGCTGCTTCTTCTTTCCACCGGTCTCTTGCTGGGAGAGCATCTTTCATAGCACAGTGCTTTGGGGACCCATCCGGAAAGCCAGGCACAGAGAAACAGACAGATTTAAGGCCGGTACTTTCAGTGCCCACGAGGAACCGATGCTTGGAGCAGTTTTGGAGCTTGTTAAGGAGGAGGACCACTCCTCGGCCCCAGCCATGCATTTTCAAGCCCGGGCTGCTTGGAGTGAAAAGCTATTGCAATAGCCCAGGCTTGAAAATGCATGGCTGGGGCCGAGGAACAGTCCTCCTCCTTAACAAGCTCCAAAACTGCTCCAAGCATCGGTTCCTCATGGGTGCTGGCATGCCTTCCCCTCTGCCACCAGCCATGGGAAGAAGGTAAGGTTGCGAGCCCGGTGAGGACGGTGGGGGGCCCGCGGCAAGCTAGGCTGCAGGCAGTGTGGCCTGGAATGGAGCCGGGCCTTGACAGCTTAGCCAGCCACGCGAGCTTGGTGGGGACAGTGGGGGCCACAGCAAGCTCCAGGGATGGGGCGGGGGGGCCTAGCATGACCGCGACTTACCTGTAGGCAGGAGGAGGCAGCTCAGTTGGGGCACAGGGCAGGCACCACGTGGGAACTGGGAAGGCAGCTTAGGCAGTGAGGAATGAGTGAGTGAGTGGGCAGGGCGAGCGGGCAGGCTGGGTGGGGGCGAGAGCTGCAACCGGGCGGGCAGGGCAAGGGAGCGAGCGGCGACTGGGCAACCAGTTCGGGGACATGGCCAGCCAGAGGTCGCTAGCGGTTCGGTGACCCAAGCCAAATTTCCCCTAACGGTTCTAGCGAACAGGTCCGAACCGGTAGGAACCCACCACTGCTGTTGTTGAAAAATATGATAAGTTTTGAGCTAAATAAATGGCAGTGATAAAAAAGAAGGCAGGAAATTGAAATTGGAATTTGCAACAGAAGGTTTTGTTATATGGGTTGTTCATCTATTGCAGTTAATTTAAGTTAGGAACAACTATAGAGGTTTGTTTTTTAATGAAAGTATTTAAAGTACACTTAAAGATCAATCATACATTGTTACAAACTTTAAAGATTAATGTATTACATTATTTTCTGTACCAACACACATATACATACATCTACACCAATATATAGAAACACACATATTTTACACACACTCACTCATACAGACACACACACACACACACACACACACACACACACACAAACACAAACACACACATATATTAGAGGGTTTTTATCTAATTAAGAAATATTAAAATGAAATGGTACTGTTCATAAGAGTATCACTGAAGATAATACATTCAAAAACTGAATCTCTTGAAATATATCGCCTCAATACACCTTATTTTCTCTGCACCATTAGGATTGTCTTTGTGTCTGTGTCTATGCTTGTTGATCTCAGATTTGGAAAAATCCTCCTTCCTATCTTTTTCTTTTTCCTTAAAAGCAGTGTTCAGAAGTCTGTTGCTTTTTTTCCTCTTTATACAAAGAATTGACAATTATGGGAGCTTTATATGGAATCCACCTACAGAACAAGGAGAAAAATATATTTTAAGTAAGCTGATGTTTCTACTACATGCTTTGTGTTTAATCAGATAATCTCAGAGCACAATGAGTTTTTTTTAAAGCATACTTATTTACATTAAAAATGCTGGATTGAAGTGTTTAGGTTATCCTTTTGGCATTTTTATTGGTGAAAATTCCCTGTGGATTCTGTAACTATTGCTTTTTGATAAGATAGCTAAACTATTGCTTTATGATAAAATAGCTCTCTTCTATATAATCCTACATTTTCATTTAAAAAAAGGATAGGTTTCAGTTTCTTCAAGAAGAGTCTTAGTTGGCTGCAAATATCTGTCTTTTATTTCTGGAAACAAAATGGCATTTGAAATGGCATTCGGAATGGCATTCTAGTGTCTTTCTGCAGAAGATTCTGCAATAGTGTTGCTATTGGCTGCACTTAGAATACCTGATGATTTTATTCAGTTCATTTTCTGTAAGAACTATTTAAAATTGGCACATGATTTGATGAATGAGATGGAGCAAACTCAAAGGTTTTTTTAAAATTCAAATATGAGTAAATTATAAATTCATTCATCCAGACTGAAAACTTTTCAAGATCTGGTTTGAATCTCCTTTTACATTATCTATGCTTTGGGGGCTGAATTAGAGCTATCTTTTTTCCCCCCTGACAGTCTTCCTGTCTTTGACAACTACTTGCTAACACCTATTGTTTATGGCTATACCTGTTGAATTTTACCAATGCAGGTCTGTGAAATTTTATTTCATTCATTACTGGATAAAAATGCATCAAAAATGGCAAATGTTATAAACAAGATGGAACACATATAAAATGAATGTGAAAAAAGCAAAACTAAGCAAAACTATTCCTATTCATTCTAAGAAATAAACAAAGATATCACTGTATAACAGATTTTAGGGAAAATATCCATTTGGTATTTGGGCTAATTATGAGTGCCCAAGAGATGCTTGAAAGAAACCAAGGATTAGCAGATAATTTGAGCAGTTTATCCAAAGCTGGGAATATGGAGCATGTTTAGTACTGTACATTTATGTTCCATATTTGAAACTTTAATAAATATAAACAAAATAAAATCTGTGCAGAAATGTACAAAATCAACATACACCCCCTGGATTCAGAGAAAGTTCAATAAAACAGTATTTGCATTTGCAACCAAGAAGCTTGAAACTGGATCAAAGCAGTATAATAAGAAAATACAATAAATACAAAGATGTTTTTTTTAAAAAAAAAAAAAAGCAGAAAGGAAATTATTATAGAAATCCAAAGAATCCAGGTGTTCCATATTAATGCAAGGATTTTTGCAGACACTAGTTAATTGAGAGATGCAGTGCAGCCATTTTGAGTCCTTCCAAGAGACATTATGTAGTGATATGCATTTTGTTCTACACACTGTTTTTCTAATGTCATCTTATATAATGTTAATAATAGAGAATCAATTCCGAAAAGCCTTAACAAATGATAATAAACAACAAGGGCAAGATTAGATTTAATTTTTGCCCTATCAGAATAGACCCACTGGAAAAAGAATAGGATTAAAATTAGTCATGATTGGACAGAAATGATGAAATATAATCATTATTCTTGCTGTGCTGTGGTTCTTCTTGCTAGGCTAGAATGAGTCTGAGAGAGGCAGAGAGAATGACTTGCATTAATCAGTTAGTGACACATTTCCAAGGATAGAGAAAACAGCAGAGAGAAATGAATAATGGCGTTTAAAGACTGAGGTATCAGCCCAGTGCAAAGCTGTCTTTATACAGCATCACAGACAAGGGGGTAGGGACACCGCCTCCTTTTGTTTCTCATTGTGCCACTTTTTGGCTTGAAGAGTTGTTGATAGGTGTCAGCAGTGATGGATGGATTTCTCTGATCTTTTGTCATCCTGATGATGGCTCATAGAAGTCTTTTATTATTTTATCAAAGAAAGTTATGTGTCACTTATCCAAGCTGAAGTTGGGGTGAAAGTAGTTATTGATTTAGAGCAGTAAAGTAGCATTTTCAAGTTTTTATTTCCTCTAGAGATGATAGAATTACCAAAGTCAGGATGAGATGGCAAACATTAGTTCGCCTGCCAGGAACCGAATCCATCTCGGTTGCAACTAAGTTTTTTTTTAAAGTATTGTTGACATTGATAGAAAAAAGAGATATTCTTTCATAACAGAAGCATTTAGTCTCTTAAATAGGAATTTTAGAAAATGAACAAATCTGATGTTCAAAATTACTTCATGACTTTCTAGTTTAGTTTGCTTCCAAAATTTACTGAAAGCAAAAGTCCCAGTGAGGCTCATTGCCACAATATGACAGACATATTTCATTCTCCACAGGTGTAATTGGTGGACTTTCCACTCAATCTAGACTACCTTGATTTGATTAAAACTGTTATTACAGTGGCATGTATACTAATGTTGGGTTGGCATTGTATTTGGTGATTGGTTGAGTAGAATGGGAGGAGACTCAGGGGAGGTAGTGGTAAGTACTCTATTGCTCATGGTTTGAAAAAAGCTAAATGGAAAAGATCAACAGAAATATCATCATGAAAGCCCATCAGATATATGCCTCATTTTGATCATAAGTATAATATTTGCCATGTGAATAGGGTTGAATAATCCCTATAAGCATAGTTTCTATAAGACAGCCAGTCAAAGAGCTGAAAAAACCTGAAAAGAAAATCCATCTAGAGATGAACATTATAGATATTATTTCTGTGCTACTTTTCTAAGCAAAGTTGGACAAGTTTGCTGGATCTTCAACAGAACACTATGAAAATCTATTTGGTATAGGACTTGGTTTTCTGAGGGACTGCTTATCTCCAGTTGTTTCTGTCTTCCCAGTACGTTTGGGCAGAGTGGGTCTACTCCAGGCCCCTTCAATTATGTTACCATCTTGTGGGACCAAGGAAGTGTACTTTCTCTGTCACTGCTTCTGTCCTTTGGAAAAGTATCCCCAACAGATTTGGATAGTGCTGCCTCTCCTAGGATTTTGAAAAGCTATTCCCAGGCATGGGATTAGCATGGGTGTGATTGTTGAGCTCTTGTCATATTTTTGAGTATTCTTTGTTGTCTTAGTTATTTTAGCCTGGGATGCCTGTGCTGAAAATTTTAATTGTTTTAAAATTTTTACAGATTTTGTAAAATACCCAGAGAATTTTGAGTGACCAGTTATATTAAGTTGAACAAATTAAATTAAATTAAATTTTCAATGGCTATGGAAATAACATATGTTTTGTTGTTGTTCAGTCACTAAGTCATGTCAAACTCTTCATGACCATAGCATGCCAGGCTCCCCTGTCCTCCACTCTCTCCTGGTGTTTGTCCAAATTCATGTTCATTGTGTCGATGATACTACTGTATCTAACTATCTCATCCTCTGCCATCCCCTTCTCCTTTTGCCTTCAATATTTCCCATCACCAGAGCCTTTTCCAATGAGCCTTCTCTTCTCATTAGGTGGCCAAAGTATTTCAGCTTCAGCATCTGTCCTTCCAAAGTACAGTCAAGGGATGATTTTCTTTAGGATTGACTGGTTTAATTTTGCAGTCCAAACCACTCTGAAGAATCTTCTCCAGCACCACAATTCAAAAGCATAAATTCTTCAGTGCTTAGACTTCCTTATGGTCCAACTCTCACAGCCATAAATTACTATTGGGAAAACCATAGCTTTGACAATATGGACTTTTGTCAGATGGTTACTTAAACAGATATATCCTGTTCTGCAGAAATTGTTCTTCTGGTCTAATAAGGTAAGGACACATAACATGCTTCATGTAGCTCCAAATCCATTTGAAAATTGTTACCAAAAAGCATTAACAACTATGTGGCAATAAACAAATTAATTCCATATGTTGATTTTGCCATGGTTATGCCCATTTGTTGGAGAATGCCCTGGCCACAGCATTTATTTCCAAATATAACCCTACTCCATACCTGTCCCCATCATCTACCCTCAAACCATCAATACCATACATCCCTATAACAAAGGATGCCCATGAATGAGTCTCCTTAATCTTCAGAATCTAATGTAATCTTCTTGGTAGGTTAGGGGGAATAAGAGAACAGCTGTTCAAGAGATTATTGTTTCCCACCCATGTTCTCCATGCTTCATTTTGTGTCATGGCTAGGAAACACTTCACAGCAGCAGAAAAAAATTAACTCCAAGGATTGATTTTTCTTTCCTCACAGGGTTGTTAGCTGCTTTGTCTCTTATTCAGTACCTCACAGAACTTAACTAAGGGGGAGAGAATAAGAATGAGCAATAGACTTACATATAAACTCTGCAGAAGAGTACATGAGTATGTCAATGGAAGTGAAATCCCAGTGCATTCTGTGCAGCAGGAATCTATTTCAAACGCTGTGCCTTGTTATTATCCAAAATCAATTTGTACTCATTTTCCACCATCGAGGTTCCTAGAGTCCTGCAAGCAGTGGAAAGAATTAAAATCCAGAGCTTAGATTGGTTGTTCTGAATAGAATGATTCACAGCAATGTAATTTTGAACCAGAACTGCTAGAAAGACAGCAGGTTTAATGATATTTACCATCTAATAGAGAGTACCTTGAAGCCCTGATGGGATCAATGGGGCACATTAACATGAGCAACGCACAATGCAAGTGGCTGCCTGGCCTGGCTGAGCTGTGCATGGGAATGAGCACTTCAGAGGAAAACACATTTGCTAGTTTTGAACTAGGGAATTTCAAGAAGATTCATTTGCAAGAATCCAATAATAAAGAAATTCTTATATGTAGCATCTGTGATCTCAATGACAGGTTCTGGTGCTCCAAATATCTCAAAATGTGGTACTTCCAGCCAGGGGTGAAAATGACCCCAATATGCATGATTATGTGGACAGGATAAAATGGAGGGAGGTAGAACAGCTTTTAGGGGAATAGACCTAATTGAAATTTGAAACTGGGTAACAAGTATGCTCAGAAGATAAACCCTTTCTTTGTAGGTGATGTGTATTATTCCTCTTATGAATGTGTATACACTTATCAGTTGTGGCAGGACCATTTCCACACAATACGTTCACTATACAAATAATCCCTGGTATTGAATATAAGGATGTATGCACATTCCATCAAAATTCTACGCAAAGAATGATTCTTTTCTGATCTGGTACAAGTTAAGCATTCAATACTTGATTGATCCTTACATATAATAGCACACACCAACATGTGTGATTTTTCTCTTCTTGCATTATTACCTTCTGGAAATGGGATTACCTACAGCATGTAGCATATCAGGTTTCTGCTTTTGTTTTGGTGAAAACAAAATGACTCTTTCCAATATTATTGATTAACTTTCCTAAGTTCACTGAATATTGGTTTAGCTTCCCTTACATTTCTTGGTTATACACTTTTCACCCATGTTGAGAAACTTGGGTGGATCAATTGAATATTCAAATGAACTAAGTATTTATCTTTTCTAGAAGGGGCTCTTTGTTCAAAATCCATGGCAGCATCACATCTTTTTAGAGAAATAAACAAGTGGTAGAGATTCACTATATATGGTTAACACTATTATATTTTAATTAATGTTAATAGACAAGTTCGGCACTGTTCGGAATAGAATAAATCACTGATGACAAAAATGGCAAACTAGATGATAAACTATATGTTTCTAAAAGGAGTACATGTGTTACTGTAAAAACCCTAGAAAATATCCTTCAACCACATTAGGGCTTATTTAATTTATATTGATGCTATATAAGAATTGGGGTGTAAACTATGCGGCCAAATAATTTCTTACCAATTTATTTTGATGGATTCAGCCTCTTCTTCCATTATTCTGTTGAAATTGGCAAAGTAGCAGTGTGTTTCCTACTGAAAGAGGTCCATTTTATGCAATTAACACATTTTGTCCATTGAATGCTATAATCCCCAAGAGTTTCCTTTTCCTAACATAATACACAGACTCACAAGAAAGAAAAGCTTTGAATTCTTCATAACATTTGTCAGATTGTTAAGTATGAAGTTGGGCTAATTGTTCTAAGGCAAACTCCTTTATTTCACTAGCATTTCAGGATTTAACACCAAGACAAGAAAGACTGGATGCTGTTCTTGTGATTTCCTGGTTGATTTAATGCTGTGCTGTTGTGGTGATTGTGACAAGACTATCACTCTCGGGAAGATTCCCTATTGTCCAAAATAACATACATTTCAAGATACTCTTTGACAGTTTAGCGTTCAATGGATAAAAGGTGTTAATTGCATAAAATGGGCTGCTTGAAGTGTGCTCACACTTGATTTAAAAAAAAGGTAAACTGCTTATTCTGGAAGAATTCCAGAACTTCAGCCACCTACATTAGGAAGAGAAAAGATTAATTTGTATCGGTGTAAGGTGAAATCCAAATTACTTTGTGATGAGGACTTCTAGGCAAGTGACCTCAGGTGAATTCCAAAATCCCAGATGTCTATGGAGATTCTCAGTCATTTGGATCATGGTTGTTCCAAAGGTGCTTTTTCAAAAGGCAACTGGACTTTGTTTTTCCTTGAAGACGTTTTGCTTTTAATCCAAGAAGCTTCTTCAGTTCTGACTGAATGGTGGAGGTGGAAGGATTTGTATTCCTTGCAGTCATCTCTTTGTTAGCACTCTTTCTGAGAGTCACTGAGGCCACTTGAAGGTTTATCTGTGCCCTCAGGGTCACCTGAATAGTGCAAATGGCTGTGGACCCTTCTTGGAACTGCTGAAAGGACTGTGTTGTAAACAGGACATAGGTGGTGTCATATCCTTCTCCCTCTGTTGAGAGGGCTGTTCAATCTTAATGTAAAAAGCCTTTTTGCCCCCTCTTTGACTCCACTTTCAAACCTCTTTAATCTTTCTCAGGTGTTAACAAAGGATTGTTAGATACAAGGTACAAAGTGTATGTGATTCCAAATCATGTTTTTTCTTTAACAATTACTATTTACAGGACTTCTAACACACACAGATTCAATGATGGCTAATCATTTTTTGTTTTAGTGATATAGTTTCTTTGATTTATCACAAAATAATTTCTTTTTCACAATAATGGAATTTATATGGATTTTATTCTAAGTCAGTGGTTCCCAAAGTGGGTGGTACCGCCCCCTGGGGGGCGGTGGGATGACTTAGGGGGGCGGTAAGAGGCAAGGGTGGTGGCAGGGGGGCACTAAGAGGGGCAAGGGGGGCGGTAGGTGGTTCACCATACCGGTAGCGACAGCTGGAGGCCGGCAGAGCTCCATAGGTGCACGCCCCGACGCTTCCCGGCCCGCAAAGGTCCTGGAGCCGAAGCCGGGAAGGCGAGAGGGGCGATGGTGGCGGCAACCGAGGTCCGGCAGCGTCGCGTCCCCTGCTATATAACTTGTTCCCCTTTGCCACACGGGCACTCGCTTCACTGACACCTCGCCTCGACAGTGCCTCGCCTCGACAACGCCCCGGTCGCTGCTCGCTCGCCTTGCCCCACCCAGTCTCTGCTCTGCAGCTTGCCTGCCTGAAGCGCTGCGCCCCTGATCTGCCTGCCAGGTAAGCCTGCAAAGTCGCGACCTACCTAGCTGCCCCTTCCCCCCTCCCCACCATCCCAGCCTGCCTTTCATACTCCATTCCCTGTGGCCTGCAGCCCTGACATGCTTTCCTGCCTTCCATGGGGCCACCCAATCGCCCGCTTGCCGCTTTTCCTGCCATGCTTTTCCCGCCACTCGGCGCTTCTGGCCCACCACCCCACCCCCGGCCTATATAACTTGTTCCCCTTTGCCACACGGTGTTCCCGTGGCCAGCTTGCGAAGGCAGGAAAGCAGAAGGCCACGTGGAAGGCAGGAAAGCATGTCAGGGAAGGAGGGTAGCAGCCTACTCCCTTCCCCGCAGCCCTGCCATGCTTGGCGGCCTTCCATGCAGCCTTCCTGGCGGTCCCCCATGCCCGCTTGCCTTCCGAGGTCGGCCTCCAGCCCAGCCCGGCCCGGCCAGTGGGTGGGCGGGTGGCCCTTGGAAATGCAGATGCTGAGAGGGGCTACTGCACATGCGCCTGCCCCATTTCTGCAAAGGCAGACCCCCCACCCTTTGCAGGGTGATCCCTGCAGAAACGGGGCGGGCGGTTTTATGGAGGATTGGCGGGGGGGATGCGTGGCCCTCTGGGATGGAGAGCAGGGCAAGAGGAGGCACATTAGGCTGCCCTGCCCTGGCCCCGCTCAACCGCGCCTCCCCGCCCAGCCTTCCTCGCTGGGTGCTGCTGCACCGGCGGCTCCGCCCTGCCCAGCTCCGTCCGCCGCCACTTCCCGCGAACTTTCCCGCCCCTCTTGCTTTCCTGGCTTCAGCTCCGGGACCTTTGCGAGCCGGGAAGCGTCGGGGCGCGCACCTATGGACGCGACGCTGCCGGAGCGCGGCGGAGCTGAAGCCAGGAAAGCGAGAGGGGCGGTGGCGGTGGCAACCGCGCTCCGGCAGCGTTGTGTTCCCTGTCATGTGCCGTCCGGGGCTGGTGGGGGTTTTGACGGGGCAGGCAGAAAGTGGAGAGCTGGCAGATGGGCATGCCGGGTGGTCTCCGAGCCTTGCCAGGAAGGTAAGCCGAGCGCCAGCCGGGCCCACATGCTCCCATGTGCCCCGCGCTCCGGCCGTCTCCCGGGAAGTTCGCGGGAAGTGGCGATGGGCGGAGCTGGGCAGGGCAGAGCTGCCGGTGCAGCAGCGCCCGGCGAGTAAGGCTGGGCGGGGAGG
>QLTV01002140.1:358357-370166 GCA_003457575.1 Thermophis baileyi
ATATAAAAAAAGAAAGATGGTAGGAAGGAAGGAAGACAGACAGACAGACAGACAGAAAGAAAGATGGAAGAAAGAAAGAAAGAAAGAAAGAAAGATGGTAGGAAGGAAGAAAGACAGACAGAAAGAAAGAAAGACAGAAAGAAAGAAGGGGGAAGGGAGGGAAGAAAGAAAGAAAGAACAAACGAAAGAAAGAAAGAAAGAACAAACGAAAGAAAGAAAGAAAGAAAGAAAGAAAGAAAGAAAGAAAGAAAGAAAGAAAGAAAGAGACTTATGAGCACAATTGAACCCAAAATTTTGGTTGTTAAGCAAGAGTGTTGTTAAGTGAGTTTCACCACATTTTACAAGTTGGCCACGCCCACCCGGTCACCTGACCACGAAGCCATGCCCACCTGAAGGGGTGGGGGTGGGGGTCACTGAGGATGAGTTTGTAGCACCGAGGGGGCGGTGGACTGAAAAAGTTTGGGAATCACTGTTCTAAGTGATATTACATAATCATTAACTAATCCAAGGTCTTCCAGGTAATTCTTTGGACCTGCATGCTACATTCCATCCCTTGATTACACATGCCATTTAGCTTTCCATGGCATAGATAGGTGGCAAATTTAACAAACAAATATATTAATTAAAAAGATGCATCATCATCATCATCATCTTCATCATCATCTTCTTCTTCTTCATCATCATCTATTCTTCAAGTCAATAAAAGAGTGGCTTGGAACCTAGACAGCTGCTCACTACATTCAAAGAAATATAAAAGAACAAGCTCAATGAGAGGCAAAGAAATAAGGGCAGTTTAAGCTATCAGAAGATAAATCAAGGAACTCTCTTGTAATAAAACCAGAAAAGTTTCTTTACAGATATCTTTAGATCTTTAAATGATGCAAATGTTGTTAAAGAGAGCCTTAATTCCATAAAGTCGGAAGCAGACAGTAGAAAGCTCTGAGGTAGCATTCTGGTGGGATAAAAAACAAAGTTACCTTGACTGCATGGACAAGCTGAGCGCACAGGAACATGAACTATAATCAATTTATTCAAATAACTGCATATACCTGTACACACAACCTGGAAGATAAACACTAGATGTTTAAAGTACCAATGCTCCTGAACAGCACAGCTGGCACTTTTTTCTGAATATTCCGGATTTTAAAGCTTGAATTTCAAATAATAAATGTTCTGTAAATAACAGAGGCAAAAGTAAAACAATGTCCCCAAACACTGCTTTGCTTTTACTACAGGCCAACAATAACCTTTTGTAGTGAATGAACAATTCTCCATTCACTGAGGCAAGGTAGGACAATTTCCTCATTCAACCAGAGAGCCAACACACAGTCCCAGATTTGAACAGACAGGCTGAAGAATTCATAATGTGTACAAAATGCAAGGGTGGGGAAATAAAGATGCTCAAGCTTGCCCAATACATCCTCCTAGGCCCTTGCTGACAAAAAGCTTTGTCATGAGACAAAGGGAAGAGAGATAGCTGAGAAATGTGATAGAAAGTGGTCATCTGGGAAAGGAAAGGACAAAACATAGCTGAAAGAGGGAGAAAATGAGATTGTTGGAAAGTTGTAATCAGAATGGACACTGGAAAAACCCAAATGATCATGGCGAACTAGTTTCCTGGAGAAATAGGTAGCAAAGCAATGCTCACTTGGGAACAATCCAGGGGTGGGTTCCTCCCGGTTCGGACTGGTTCTTCCGAACCGGTAGCAGCCTGCTGGTGATATCACGATGATATCACCAAACTGTATCGGTCGGTGCCGGTCCGTGGGGGCCGCCATCTTTTTTTTAAAAAAATTTTTAAATTTTTTTAAATTTTTTTTCCTTCTGAGCATGCACAGAAGCCGACTTCCAGCACTGTGCATGCGGTCACCATCTTTTTTTTGGCTTTTTTTTTTGTTTTGTTACTGCACATGTGCATGCGCCCACTAGGCGCGCCCACGTGGCGCAGGAGGGAGCGAACCGGCAGCGAGGTAAGTTGGAACCCACCCCTGGAACAACCATGCCAGGAGTTCAGCTCAAATTCCTTGGGACTAGAGATCATAGATCTGGTAGCTCCTTTTCTAACTAACACAGTTTAATTGACAGACATAAGTGTTCGTGGGCTGCAGCTGATGACTTTTAATAAAATGTGTTAGTGAGAAAAGATGCTGCCAGAATCCTGATACTTTGCCATCACAGATTACTTTGACATTCCTCCTACAATTTCTGGGACTAAAGGTGAGGGAAAGTATAAATCAGAGCTAAGGAAAGATTCAGAGACTAGAGAAGAATCCTGCTCATGTGGGGAGGACATGGAAAATGTAGATAGATAAATTCATTGCACAGTAAGAGCATAATTAAGTGGGTTTTGGCTGAAGGCGAGAGAAAGCTCCAAACAATGATCCAAGAATTTTAGGGAGTAGACAGAAGTTAAGAAGAAGTGGGTATTGCAAAGCAAGAGCAACTAATTGGAAAGGTTACTTGGGGCAAGTCCTTCACCTTAGAGGTAAAATTAATGCTCTAGGCCAGGATCTGCAACTGGATTACTTTGTTTTAAAATATGCTAGTCTTGTTGCATTGTCACCTATACTGTGTCTAATTGTTTCAAGAATTTTGCCTCTGATTTTAGTGTGAGAAGTTAATTCTCTTTGTCCAAATATCATTTGTCCATATTTTTGTCATATTTTTGTAAGCTAAATGTGACATTTTATCTCACTGTGATTATTGTGGTCATCCAATTAAAAAACATTTACTGTATATTTCTTACTTTTAATGGATACTTAAATAGAAATGCATTCATAAATCTTAAACCTTAAGTTCCATGTTCTGTTTTTAATCTCCTCTAAAGGAGAAAAACTGCTATAATCTGACCAGATACTTCGAAGTTATTAGTGCCAGAAGGTAACAGAGTTGGTTTTCCCTTTGCAGTATCATCATGCATCTTCTTCTTCATCAACACCAATACCATTATTGTTTTTACTTCTAGTTTATTAGACAGTAAAATGCTCAGACAGTAAATAGAATACTTTATTTGGCCAAGTGTGATTAGATACACAAGGAATTTGTCTCCGGTGCATAAGCTCCTAGTGAACAACAAAGTAATATAATCATAAGATACCAATAAGAGAAAGTAAGTGGAAAGATGAGAAGGATAATAGTAATACAGCCCTACTACATGGGTAAATATCCTTAGACATAAGTGCTGTGGTAATTAGGTATTCAGCACGTGGCAGCAGTGATGGCATGAGGGAAAGTTGTCTAGTTGTTTTGGCATGCAATGTCCTCTAGCGGTGTCCTGAGGTGAAGAGTTGAAACAGTTTATGTCCAGGATGTGAGGGGTCTGTAGATATTTCCTTAGCCCTCCTTCTTATCCATGCAATATACAGGTCTTCAATGGAAGGCAGTCTGATTGCAATTGTTTTTTCTGCAGTTCTATCTATCTGTTGGAGTCTGTACCTGTCCTGTTTGGTTGCTGTACCAAAGCAGACAGTTATAGAAGTACAGATCACAGAGTCAATAATTCTTCTGTAGAACCGCATCAACAGGTCATGAGGCAGTGAACTTCCTAAGCTGATGCAGGAAGAACATTCTTTGTTGTGTCTTTGATGGTTCTAATGTTAGGTGTCCATTTCAAATGCTAGGAGTTTATAGAACCTCCAAACTTGAAAGATTTTACTGCTGATACTGGGCTGTCAAATATAGTAAGAGGTGGTAGAGTAGGAGGGCTCTTCCTAAAATCTTTTTTAAAACCCCTAAAAAATAAATGACAGCTTAATTTCCCATAAGCTGGTATTAAGGAGGAGAAGAAAGTTGATCAAGGTAGTCCATTCCTCCAGGAAGATGGCTGATAGCAGCAGAAAAACCATTGATATCTCATAATCAGGAACTGCACTATGCATTAAGGCAGGCAGGAAAATGACTAGGAAGCCCCTTCCCCAGCCATCCTCTATACCTTGTCTTAGAATCAGTAGGAATGTATGCTCAAATTTATATTTTCAATAGAAGTTCCCATTTCTATTAAAGGATCATGATGCAGTATATGGATTAAATACACTTAGCTCTGATTCTAGAATGTCTCCCTTTCCCAAACTCAAATTTGTACTCAAATACAGCTGCAAACAGTATTCCACTCAGACTCATTAATCAAGATAGTAATGTCTTCCAACTTAATTTTTTTTAATGAAGAAGAACTAGCTATTTATTTGTGATCATTACCATAAAAATATCATTACACCCCCACAAGAAGAGGCTTATCTAAATTACTTGGCAGAAAACAGCAAAGCCACTTGTAACATGATATAAGGACAATTTGATTACCCTGAAAACAAGTTGGAAGATGGACAAAGATGACCTGGGACATTTTCATAAAGAGCAAAGTCAAGATGCCAGTTTCAAACTAGATCAAATTTCATGGCTAGTTCCCTACTAAAAGACCTTGGGAACTACAATTCTGTATAGAGTACAGTAGGAATCACTTAACAATAAACCTTATCACAAATCTACAATTCCTTGGAGGGAAAACATGACAGTTTAAAGAGGTTTCAAAACCAGTTAAATATGCAGTGGAGTCATGCTGAGAATAATTTGGAAACAGTGGTGCTCCATCATTCTGTAAAGCATACAAGGAATTTTCAGATGAGTGAATAAAGAGAGCAGTGAAGCTGTCACTCACAATTTCATAACTCAACTGTATTCTATAGCCACTTCTTTCCAAGGTTTCATAAATACCATTCTTTAGGTAATTCTATGGATCAAATATTAGGCACTTATTACAACGAAAAAAAGGAGGTAAGAATGCTGATGCACAGTTAGTGATGACGTCTCTGCTTCTCCTTAATAAAGTTTTAATTTTAATTTTTTTACTACAGAGGTGATAGTTGGTACACTTCAGACCTTTCTTCCACATAGTTGCTGAGGAGATGAGGCCATGATTCTAGGTCATCTATGGAGTAAAATTTTCTGAACATCACATCAATTTTCTTTCCTAAAATATTTGTTACAACAGGATTCTCTTCATATATGTAAAATAACATTAGTAAAATAATAATGAAGTTTAAAAATAAAGTGAAATAAAGTGAGCAAATTGATAATTAAATTATCGGGGCGGGGGGAATTATAGGAAGTGCCAAATTGCAAAATGATGGAACATATTGCATAATTCTTTCTTTCTCTTTCTGGGTGTGCACTTCTTACTATCAACATACCATGATTGGTGAGAAACCTATGGCAAAATAATGAATACAGCTGTTCCAGTGTTCTATAATTTGCTATAATTATAGCAAAGCGGGAGACAGAAATTTTTTCTTCTTCTAAAGCCCATACCTCACTCACTGTGTTTTCCAGCATGTTGGCCTTGTGGTTTAAAGAAAACAGTATAATAACATTGTTGTTCTATGAAGGATACGCTTCAGGAACTTCCATTCTGTGTTTTCAGAAGCATGTGAATGAGAATCAATGGGCTTCCTCCCTCCCTTCAGGCTTTAATTGGAGAGCAGAAGGTAGCTCTTCATTCTTATTCAGATGGAGGGATTCTTCACAAGGACAAGGTTGCATGGAGGAGAGTCGTGCTTTTCGCATGGCTCTTTGAAAGGATTTTTGGGATCATTTTCCCTAAGTGTATAAAGCCTAAATTTATTCCCTACCGATCACATTTCAGCATCTTTTTTTATTTTCATACTCCTTGCCCCCGTAAATAAAATGTTTAAAAAGACACAGTACGTTCCAAAAAAATAATTTTTAGTGAAGAAGTACTGCAATTGTGACGGCTCACTGTATATCTCTTTCAGACTGAGCCAGAATAAGAAGAATAAACAATATTTTAGCAAAGAGGTGAAAAGGGTTTTTATCTGATACAGAATCCAGGCAGCCCATTATTAAATTAAAAAGTAGCTAAATCATTGGACATACATAGTTCATGAATATTATAGTATGGTTGAAGACCTTGAGTCTTTCTGCCAAAATTTCTACATTGAATATTAAGAAAAAGCAGAGCACAATAATGCGGTCCATGAATGACCACATTAATACTAGTTCAATACTTTGTTTTCTTGTTGCACCGAGTATATCTACTTCTCTAATGTTCTCTAAAAGCTCCAGACCTTGAAAGCACATACCCAATTACTGAAGACATGATTTAATTAGTGAAATACATAAAATAACTTTACATATGAATATTCCTTACAATTCTCAACCTGCTTTTGCTGAGATTTGCTCTGTTGGAAAGCTGAAATACAAATCTCTATTCAGATCAAACTTATACTTGGCAGGGTTTTTTTACATTATTTTATCAATATTGTTTTTTCCCTACCTTATTTCCCAAGGAACATTTTGGTCTTGCTTATGTTATAAATGCTAATATTAGAACTGAAGTCAATTAGAAAGCAGGAGATCAGGGCTATGGGATGCTTTCAACTTCTATAGAATATTGACTTCCAAGTCAAATGTGGATAAAAGTTTATCTGCTAGAGTTAAGAAGGATTATCACTTCTTTTCAACATTTAAAAATTAAATAAAAGAATTAAGGAGCTATTCCTTTTTATTCTTCACATCAAAGACAGAAGAAAAACAAAAACAAAAACAAAATTAAATGCTCCAAAAGGAAAACATATACACAGATGTAAGCATGCATAGAGACACATAAACTAATCCATAAATTGTGTTGTAATTAGCTTTTATCGAAGTAATTCCCTTTGCATTTTAAAAACTGGCTGCAGAAACAAATCTAGAAAGACAAGAAATAAAGAATTAACTCCTCCAAATCCAAAATAACAAACTTACAAAGGTTTTCCCTGATATGTAAAATTTATAGATTAACATAGTTAATCACTGTGCAATTTAAAATATCTACCTTAAAGCTATGTGGAAATGTATTTATCACCAAAGAGAGAATTTGCCATACTTGCTGCATGATCTTAAGTCATAGGCTTCCAAGGCTTTTGTACCATATATTCAGGAATTAAATTATCCTAATGACATATGCAGTTCAATATTTATTTTTTATTTATATTTATTAATTTATATTTATATTTATATTTATATTATTTATATTATTTTTATTTTTATTATTTTATTATTATTATTTTTATTTATTTATTTATTTATTTATTTATTTATTGATAAAAGATATAAGCATAAACATGATTATATTTATTTATTTATTTATTTATTTATTTATTTATTTATTTATTTATTTATTTATTATGCTGCCCATCTAACCAATAGCTTAGAAAATGGTAAAAACATAAATATAAAAGCAGTTAAAATTAATAAGAATTAAATAAGAACTAAAACCCGGGGGGGGGGAGATCTCACCTCTAGTGGCAGAATGTTCCATAGGATGGAAGCCATAGCAGAAAAGGCTTTTCTAGTCAACTCTATCAACTGAAGTTTCTTGTCAGACAGGGTCTGCAGCAGGACCCTTCTGCTGGAGCAAGTTGGGCGGGCCAATTAAATTGCGGTGACATGGCGCGTCAGATACCCTGCAACCATGCTACAATAGCTTTAAAACTAATAACCAACACTTTGAATTGGACCCAAAAGCAAACTGACAACCAATGCAGCTCAAACAACAGCGGTATTATATGCACCATCTAGAACAGGGGTGTCAAAGTTGTGGCGTCACGTTGCCATCATATGATGTTTCGTGACTTTTTTCCCTTCGCGGAGCTGGGGTGGGCATGGCCTATGTGTGAAGCATCTGGCCCAGTTTCATTACCCAAACTAGGTAACATCATCAGCACAGCAAGTCCTGGTAATGAAATGCCTGGAAGAAAATAACAAAGCTCGGAGAGCACCAAGGACCATTACATTTATAATAAATGTAAAAGAAGACAGAAATAATAATTTTAGATGCAGAAAAAAGCCTTTGACAATTTCTTATTAGTAGTTTGAAACAAAATGAATCCACGGCAAGAATTTAACACGTGGATGGAGAACATATATCAATCACAAATAACAAAGATCACAGCAAACGGAACACATATGAATATAAGTTGAAATACTATGCAGATCACATAGTCATTATGGAACCAAAATATCTACAAGACTATTTATGAAAAGAGCCAAAACTTTGGTGAATTCACCAAATACAAAATCAATGAAACATAAACAAAGATAATAACAAGCTAATTAACCCAGGATAATAAGATGTGAAAAAGAATGAAATATTTGGTACTTTTTTGATATACAATTGGATACAAAAACAAATCATATAGGTACTAATGTACCAAGGTAGTACATGGTAGTGTGCTACTATTACATGACACTAATAGTAGTATACACAAGTATACACAAATTTGCCACAGCAGGACAAATTTTAGACATTTGGAGTATAATTTCTAGGAAAATAAGGTATAAGACCAATAAAAAATAATAGACGAAAGGCCTTCAAGACATGCAAGCAATAATCTTTAATGTTCAATGTAAAGTATAAATGTCTACCTTATGGTCAGCAATTGGGAAACAAATGGAAGTGAAGGGGAGAATGTGCAACTAGAAAATTTCCCCATAATATTTTTGTTTGTGCTTAATAGTTACAGCTCATGGTGTTATTCAACCATTACTACTCAATGCAGACTTTTCTTCTTTTGAATTTCATTATTCTAACAATAAAATGTTCTTTTAAAAATAATAAATCATAGAATCAAAATCATAAAATCATAGAACCATAGAGGTAGAATGGGTCTCTGGGTAAATAGTTTCATTGTTGAATTCCTTTTACTGTTAAGAGATTTTATTCTAACATTTAATCAAAAATTGCTTTCTTGTAACTTATATCCATTAATTTGTATCAGGAACCCTGCAATAAGAGAGAAGAGATCTTGATTTTCTTCTCTGCAACATCCTTTGAAGTTTCTTACCTAATTTTCTCCTCATTTGTATTTCTTAATGCTAAATATCATACTTCTTTCCCTCTCTAGTTCCTTGCTAATTCTTCTTTGAATCTGTTTCAGTTTATCTGAATAATGCTTAAACTGTGCTGCCTAGAACTGGATACAATATGCAGTATAGTGTGATTAATGTAGAATTCAGTGAAGAGGTTATTTTCTGAGATTTTGAAATTATATTTTCACTAAAGCAGTCTAAAATTGCATTTTTCTTTTTTTCCAACCACATCACACTACTGATTCATATTCAATTTGTAATCAACTATTATTACAATAACTTTAAAAAAAAATATGATTACTAAACCAAGTATCCCCCACCTATGTCTTTGCACTTTTTCCTAAGTGAAAAAGTGAATTTCTCCCTATTAAATCCTGCTTGGTTATTTTCAACCTTTTTCTTTAGCGTATCAATCTCATTTTGAATTTAATTTGTGTCTTTTAGGATATTAGATATCCTAAAAATTGTAACAACTTTGGGACAAATCCAATCATTCCAATTCTTCATCCACATTTGTAAATAAAAATATATTGAATATAAGTATTCCAAGATGATTCATATGATGCCTTGCTCAATGCCTCTCTGCAGTCTGACGAAGAATATTGGATACATGCCCTTTTGGTATAATTTTTCAAACCAGTATGCCTGCACTTCATTGTCCTTCCATCCAGCCCACGCTAATCAGCTTGTCATGGAATCCTTTCTTTATAAGGCTATGCAGAGATCTCAAGTTGAAAAGGGAAAAAAAGGGTTTCAGAGTATGTTTAGATGTGGATATTGCATCTGACAGCAACTGTTTAAAGAAGACATATCTTTCATGGGGTAGCAGTTCACATGATCCCAGAAAAATGTATGCTTTATTTGTTTTCATCTTTGAATCTGGCATTTTGTGAAATGCTTACCGAAGTTATATTAGCAGCAGCATTCCCACAAAACAGCATTTCTTTATTCAGTGTTTATGCCACTTCAATGGGGAGGGTTTTTTTTAAATGGTACTAAGGAAGTTAATTCCTAGTTTTAAAAATGAGGTAGGAATAGTCTGGCAAGATTTATTCTTAACACATCCATTCTGACTTCTGATACCTACAACACTGTTTTCGGGTTTCTTCCGATTCATCTCTTATTCTAATGTATAATCTTCTGACTGATTTGTATTTCCTTGGGACTTCCAATTTCCATTATGTTTTAGGGTACTTTTATTCTTCACTGGAAGACTTCACAAGTTCTCCAGGCTTTTTCTACTTTAATATAAAAAGATTTGGATTGATCATGAGATGGTTTTTTCATTTTCTTAGATTGGAATTCTCCTGACCCTAAAGATGTAAATCCATTCAAAGTTAAAATGACATTCCTAACCATGTTTTTATCAAGCTCTGGCTTGAATCGTGCCCTTCATCCTATTTTTTCTAACTTCATAGTGAAATCCATACTTTTTTGATTTAATATATAATAGGCCTTATATACTCACTGAAACCAGATGCAAATATTTAATAAGATAGAAAGTATACAGGGGTTGGCAGTGATTTTGAACATATTATTTTCTATATTAAATGTCACCATATGATCTTCAGCATTTTTGGAAATTAGCCATATGACACTAAATCAGACCGGAGTGATTGTGTGTTCTTATTTTCTATTTGATAGTCAGTTTAATAGAATACATAAGGACTTGACTTGACTATATTACTATATTAGCCGCCCAGAGTCCTTTGGGAGTTGGGCGGCATACAAATATAATAAATATAAATATATATATCCTGTATTCACATCTGGGAAGAAAGGTGCAAGCAAGCCTACCTCCTGGAGATGTTGGTGCTATGAAACAAGATGAAATGGTTCAAATGACTGAAAACAGAAGATTTGACTATTAGTAAAGAGAATATTAGATAAACAGCATTAACATAAAGAAGAAGGCATCATTTTTTCTGTATTATTTCTCCCCAGTTATTGCTACTGCTTGTGCATATTGAATACATGAACTTTCTAACTATAATGATACCATGAAGGTATCATTGAGGTACAATGAAGGAACAAGGAACTCTAATGACAGCATCTGTTATTGTCATTTTTCTTCCTGTACAGTATTATGTTTGATGCATTATTGAGTTATTTTTGAATTAGGGTACCTTACTGGCATAAACTGCTCAGCATTCAGAATTGGCTGCAAATATAATTTTGTTTATTAGGATGTCTTGATTTGGTAAAAAGAAACTAATAGTTAAGTACTGTATATTTATAATCAGGATATAGAGAAAAGTGAAGAAAAGGGGTGACAGACAAATTCAAATACGAATGATTGGGAATGAGCATGATCATTTTTTTTTCTAAATACTTGCTTCTTTTCTTAGTGAATTAAAAGAACATTTGATAGGAAATATAATTATCTGCTACATTCCCATATAATTTCTGAGCACTTTGTAAGGCATTCCAGAAAAACAGAGCATCAGCTATCTTTCCATTAAACCCCAGAAATCCTTTCCTAGATGCTCAGTTGGATTCTGGGTTCAATAATAGTTTTCTGTAGAAAGAAATTTTCTCCTATAAAGCAACCCACTGAGTTCATCATCCAATGATTTTATTCCTCCTATTTTCATCCCTTATAGTTTTCTTGTTTTATGTCAACACACCAATCTCATTAAACTACAGAATGAACAGAAGTTTATTCTCCTCTGCTGAATCTCTGGCAAGACATCATAGCGAACACCTAGGATTTTTTGCCAGGAGCAATAACTTCTTCCTTTGCAACAAAAGTCCGTGAAAGCTCTTGGCCTCCTGGGCCTTGTTTATCTTCTCCAGAAACCCTATTTTGCTGTTTGCATATATAAAATGGATACACACATTCACACACACCTATACATTTTAAATCAAATGGAAATAAAATGAAAAATTGGAAACAAATAGAAGTATCCCTAATGCAGTAGCTCTCTCTCTCTTTTTTTTTTTTTTT